>MU220648.1:103131-142933 GCA_018584345.1 Thuja plicata | reverse complement strand
AGATGTTCCTTTTCAATTCCCAAATACACAAATGGGAGATCCAAGTTGATCAACCCCAAGAGAAGGGTTAATGCACAAATGAATCAACTATTTGGAAAGGAGAATAATAAAGGAAATACCTTAAATTCTATTAATTCTATGCATAGGAATGATATATGACTTTAATTGAAAAGATCTGAAAAATGCACTAAAATGAAATATTGTAGATCAAAGAATGCTATTTTCTGAGGTCTGTAGACTATTTCTAGAAAATATGACAGTTGACACCGAAGAGAAACACATAGATGAACAAAACCCAAAAATTTTTGTTCCAATGTCATCTTATGAAAAAGGTTGACCTTGACCCACAAATGTGAACCCTGACCCAATAATGTTGACCCTGACCTGCACAGATCTGAAAGTGACTTTGTTCACGGATCCTAAAAGTTTGCCAAAAAGGGTATCTAGATCTGGGCTCAAATCCTCTGTTCTATACCTGTACCTACAAGAAAAAGGAGATTGTTTTGTTGTGGGGGAGGGTTTTGCCTTGGTCAAACCCTGGTTTTTGAATTAACCTCAAATATATGTAATTGAAATTGTAGAAATAGATAAAGTAAATGCATAAATTCACCTTGCTTTAAAAAGTCCTTGTGGCAGATTCAAATCCTTGAATCCACAAGTATGCTTCAAAATGTGGAATGTAGAAAAGGTAAGATGTCTTCAATCTTTTTCTTGCAGATCTCCAACACCAAGTCTTGAATGGGTTCTTAAATTAGGGATAGGCTTGGAAGAAGGTGGATGGAGAGATCACCAAAAGGGCACCTTGTAGCTTCAAACCTTCAATGGCCTCCAATGGATCTCCTTCATGGAAATGGATGCTTGAATGAATGGATGAATTCTTTCTTGAAATCTTGCTTGAACAGTTGCTTGAATTGCACTTGGAGATAGTTTGAGAATGCTTGATCACGATTAGAAGACTTAGCTCACTTGATGATGGTTAGAGAAAATGAGAGAGAAAGCTTCCCTTTTATATGAAATTAGGGCACAATATTCCAAGGAGGCCTACATAGGAGAATTAAATACCATTAAAGCCTTTACCCCTAGGAGAGAACCTATATTAAATATAATTTTGGAATCAATGCTTTGGAACCTGAAACAGTCGACCTGGAAGTGGGAAATACTTTTTGCAAAGGCCGACCTCCAAAAACTGGAAGACCCCGAGATCTGAACCCTAGGTCAAGGTTGAGGTCGACCCTGACCTAGGTCAGGGTCTAGGTCGACATAGACCTAAAATGTTGACCTTGACCCTGACGCCAAGAATCATCAGTCTGCCATTCAAAATCCAGAAATCAGGCCAAATAGGAGTGGAAAGAGGAACAGATCAGGGAGGAAGCCATGTCAAAGTCAGGAACCCATTCAAGGTGCTTGCCATGACCCCAAACCACTTACTCGGAAGGCTAAACACGTCTACAATGGAAGTGCTTCCATTTTCTGACTATACACCGGGTAAAGGGCTCTACCAAGGGGACCCCCTATTTCCTTACCTCTTTATCCTCCTTGTAGAAGTTCATGGTCATAATACAATTGAGATGGTTGGTTCCAGAATGATTGTGGGGATTAAGTCGACCACTACTTTGCAACCTACAATCCTGCAACAATTTGTTGATGACTCCTTCTTTGGGGCCTTCTCGATTAGGGAAGCTAAAATGTGGAAATAGCTGCTGGACAATTATGCTATAGCTTTGGGACAACATATAAACTATCACAAAATTCATATGTTCTTCTTCAACACTGAGGATCTGGTTAAGAAAAAAATAATTAAGATTCTGGGATGCCATGCTGAAAAAATTCCTGCTACTTATCTTGGCCTCCTGTTGATAGTCAAAGATGTGAAGAATGAATTCTGGAATTCTATCCTTGAAAGAACCCAAAGGAAACTAACGGGCTAGAAAGGTAAACTCCTTAGTAATGCGGATAAGATTCAACACCTTGCTAGTTCCCTTCGGAGAATTCCAGTTTACTTTCTTGTCTATTTTAAAAACATTTGGCTTCATGGCTGACAAGGTTGAAAAAATTCAATGTACCTTCCTTTGGTTGGGATTTGAGGAAAATAAATGCCTCTCGTTGGTCCCTTGGGATAAAGTTTGTCTCCCCAAAGCCCTGGGGGGCATGGGGTTAAGGAAAATTTGCAACGTTAATAGAGATCTACTTTCTAAGGTGGCTTGGACCATGATAAGGGGAACTGTTGATTGGTCTAGAATCATGGAAGCTAAGTATCTGGATGGGGGTCACTTTTGTAAACTCTTCATGGTGTAGGGCCACCTAGGGGGCTCTAAAATCTAGAACAATATCCTCAAGTGAAGAAGTATATTAGAAAAGGGGGCCATCTAGTCATTGGGTAATCATTTGGATATCTGATTTTGGGATGACCCCTGGCTGACAGACACCATCCTCGAGAATTCTCATTTCTCTTAGCTGAGGAACATTTTTACCCTTGGTGTTGGGTCTCTGATTTCAAATTTTATCTCTAATGGTAAGTGGATTGACCTCCTCCCTCATCTTTAGAGTAGACTAGACCTGACCAACCTTGCAACTAAACTCAGTGACTTGTTGCTTTCGGTCCACATCCCTATAATAGACCGGCCTAATAGATTGCTTTGGAGACACACTCAACATGGAGGATTCTCTATCAAATCGACATATGGTATGCTTATCAATGACAATATTGATATCTCTTTTTGGAGGAAGGTTTGGCAGCCACAATTAATCCCTAAAGTCAAACTTTTCTGGTGGACAATGTTCCATGGGAAAATCCTCATGCTTGAAAATCTTGTCAAACAAGGGTTTAGCCTTGCTAACAGATGCTTCCCATGCAAGAAAGATGAGGAAAGCTCTAGCCATATAATGCTTCAATGTGAGTTTGCTATTGGGATCTGGCAGGAGATCCTCTCTAGACTCAACCTCCCATGGGTTTCAAACCATAGCATCTAGGATACACTTCTTGAATGACAATCTCTCTCACAACACCAACTGATAAAGCTTATATGGAACCAAATTCCCCTAATATTCTAATGCGTAATTTGGAAGGAATGAAATAATAGGATATTCAAAGATATTGAACTCACCACTAAGGATATTTTTTTATCTCGGCTATAAAATTTTAGAGGAAAACCTGCTGGTGGGAAGCTAGAAAAACCCTATTTCTCTACCTTCTAATTTTTACTGGAAGATTTCTAAGGTTTGGGGTTGGAAAATGGGTTTTCCAGATTTGAAAACTCTAAACTAAGAGCCAGAAAGGAAACTATTTGGGTCCCCCCTCTGAAAAACTAGCACAAACTTAAATTTGATGGGGCTGTCCGCGGTGGCCGCCAAGCTAGAGGAAGAATAATAAGGGATCACTAGGGGAGAATGGTAGCCACTTATGCAGGGCCCATTGTTGACCACTCGGCTAACCAGGCAGATGCTATGGTTCTCTTATGGGGATTTAATTTCTCCCTTAACTTGGGTTTCTCTAGTATTGAGGTCAAGGGGGATTCCAAGGTTATTATTGATGCTACTGGTGGTTTCTCTATTGCCAAGTGGAGAGTTGACACTATCCTATCAGATATAAGGGGGCTGCTTGATCCTTTTAATGTGACCACCATAAAACACATTTATAGGGAAGGGAATTCTATCACTGAGTCCATGGTAGGTACAGGTCTGCAAACAGTTGTCTTATGATGTTGGCGTGCTACTACTCAGCTCCCCAAAAATACTCAAGACCTGCATGGGCAGGAAATGAGCGATACCAACAACAAAAACCAAAATTTTTAAAAATAAAAGTCTGATTCGGGTGCTAAAAGGTGGACCCAATAGAAATATCCATTATAGCTTATTTATTTATCACATTTGGAAAGGCTACGTGGCCTCTGAGTGTAGGATCCCTAATTCTTTTTGGTGGTGGACATGGCCTGCTTGCGTCACTCCCATCATAAAGTGTCATTATGTCTTTACGTGGCATCAAATACATTTACGATTTAAGGTGATTAACAAGAGATACAACAAAGATTACTTTGATGGTGATTATGGGTTACAACGCTGCTCCCACGTGTTAACCCTGGTGGTGCCTTTGGTGGTGATTTTTGTGCCTAAAGGCAATTATTATTGTAGTTTTCATACGCAAAATGAAAAATTCTTAAGGCCAAGTTATTACCTCATTTTCTCCATTTCACGCAACTCCTCTGCTTTCTTTTCATGCTCTGGGTTTTGGTGGTATTGTGCTTTGAAGGGTTTCTGCTCCTATTGGGTGTGGAATTATTGTGTGAAGGTTGTACCTACCTACTCTAAAAATATGGGAGGGGATCATCATAGGATTGAACCAGACAAGATTGAGGAAGAGTTCTCCTCGGACCTGATGGTGATGTATTTTTGTAAGGAAGGAGGGATTATTCACTTCATGAAATGCTTGGCTGGGCATAATGATATGATTTATTATCAGCTCGCTAAAATATGGAATGAGAGAAGGGTCACCATTAATGGTATCACATTTGAGATTAATGAGGAGGTTATTAGTAAAGCCACAGGTATGGCTACCACAGGCAAGAAGTGGAAGAAAACCACCAAAACCCAAGCCAAAATAGAGTTCGACCTCTCAAAGTTTTGGTTGAAGATGTGCAAGCTTGTTATGAAATATTTTACCTTGGACGACAGATTTGGTATGTTCTACAATTACCATCTTCCTTTTCTTAATCATCTTAGGAATAAGTTGTTAATTTCCTTTCCTTTTTATCTTCTACACTCCTTGGAAAATACTATGGCCGCTGTGAATGAGGCAATCTCTCTTGGTAAAAAACCCATTTACCTCCACCAGGGGCTTATCTTTAGAATTTACCACTTCCACTGGGCTCTCTGCCCTCCTCCCATTATGGAAATCACCCAACATGCCCAAAAAAATGTTTTTCCTTCGATCTCCCTCAACCAAGGCATTCTCTCACCTTCTGGTTCTATTAGAGGTTCTACCCCTACTGGCAGCCCTAATTCCTTTGAAATCCACCCTACCCCTACTTCACGCATGGGAAGAAAGCATGACCTAACCTTGGATGACTCTCCCTAGCCTTCTAAAAAGTGCAATAAATTTACATAAACCTGGACTGCCCTCAGAATGCTGACCCCCAGCCTACTAGTACTTTTCGGTCCTCTCAACTTGCCAAAAAAAAGGGAAACAGGCTTTAAAGGAGTTGTTCGATAAATAAGATGTCTCAGTTGAGTCCCCCAGTAGAGATGATAACCATACTAATACTGATCATGAAGTGGGGAAAAATGATAACCAAGACACTGTGGATGAAGAGGGAAAGGAAGATTCCACCCTGGATACTAGAATGGAAAACCATAAAACTGCTGTGGATACCGATCTTGTTGGTAAAATCAAGTTCCAAATTGTAAATCTAGAGAATATGGTGGCTAAACTAAATGAGGACTTGGCCAACACAAATGGGAGAATGGCAGATGTTAGAAAATTCACTCTCAAAGTAATGCACCCCTGTTCCACTACACTTTGTTTGCTGAATGAGAAGGCCTCTACTGGGAAGGAGTCTGTAGAAGGAAACAAGGAACTCTTCAAGTTTCTCAACAAGGAGTGGGAGGACATGCTGCTGTAGAAGTGCTTATGGGATGGGAAAGGATCACCCTAACGGTGAATTGTGGGTTTGGGTGTTGTTACACTGTGGACCCCAAGCCCTTTATTTGGGTCATTTTTTTTAAATTTTAGTTTTAAGCATGACTTTATTTCTATTAAATAGCCCAGCGTGGCTTTGTATTATTTTTTGGCTATTGGACTTTGATACTATTTGAATGTGGGATACTTATCACTTCTATTTCAAATTTTTATATTTTGGTTTTTGATAGAGGTAGATGATGATTTACCAATTTTTTAAGCTAACTTTACTAATTTAATATACTGTTAAGTCTATTTAGTCAGCAACTATGTACCTCGGGTCAGCACCCTCTTTCTGATGCTTATATCCAAAAAATTATTGGACAAAATATTTAAATATGTTTGAAAGAAAAGTATTAGAAACTCAGCTGATCCAAGGCCCTTGTCACACTCAAAATAAAAATTGATAGAGCCTCATTATCTATTGCTATTCTTCTAAGGGTACGATTCATGTTAGTTGTCACCAAATCCAGAATAATAGAGATGAACTCTTGTTGGCAGATGGCATCCAAAAGCTAATCATTTGACAATAGGGAAGATAAATATTCATGGAAGATTTCATAATATCCTGACCTTTATAAAAAAATCCTCCCATTATACTTAATATTGTAGATTTTGTTTGTTGTTCTATGTTTCAAAGTAGACATACGAAAAAAATTGGTGTAATATCCACTTTGAAGATAGATAGCATGAGATATCTACTTCTATAATTCCTCTTCTTTTGCAACAATATCATGAAGCTTTGAGAGACAAATAATATCCTTACTAATTAAATTTTTAGAGGCCCCCTAAGTTTAAATCTGGGCTTGGACACTATCTATCTCACACTTTGACTAATTTTTGTTGTTGAAAATATAACCAAATGAAGACTTGTTTCAGTTTAATACATTAGCTTTGACTAATTATAATTTCTTCACTACCCCAAAAATAGCAATGTCAAGTATATCTATGGTTCACCAATCCTTAATTCAGTCCCTAAGATTATAATTAAGAGTCCACATTTTTCAAATCTAAAACGGAAGTTCTTCTTTCTCCAAGTACTATCCACTATGAAATCTATTGGGAAATGATCTAAGACAATATGTGTTAAAAAATAAAGTCTGTAAGTAGTCAAATTTAACCAATCTTGGGAAATCTTGAATCCTGATCAAGTTTTACTTGGATGAGATCAGCCATACGATCTCTATTGGACCATGTATAAGAAGCTCCATGAAAGTCCATATCCATGAACCTTAGGGAATTGATTAAGGATAGTAATTCCTAACTATTATCATTAAAAATAGGATCCATGTATATGGTGGAAACCTCCCTGTTGGGAGCATGCTTAGACATGAAAACGTTAGAGATATAAAATCATTAAACTACACTAACATGTCTAAAAAGCATACTTCAAAACATGATTTCCATCATAACCTCCGATGAGCTAAATAAGGGCACCCAATGTCTTGTTGATTTTCTCTTAGAGATATTTGTGGGTTTTCTCTCCCAACACAATATCATAATCCCACTATCAAATGCATGAAAATGATAAGCTAATCACTAAAGAACAAGTATAAGGAACTTGTCTCAAGCTTTCACCATTAATGAAAATGCAACACTAATGCTAAGATGGAGATCCAATGACTAACCTGAGATGATATGCAAGATTTAAGCTAAGATTCATTCCTTTTAATCCTAGGATGTGATTTCTAGATTTTCAAATGAACTAAAGCGTTAAACATAAACTAGGAACTAAGAAATTCTAGAGCTATTTTAACATGATAACAATGCATAAAATGGAGATGATTTGCTCTTGACAATGGCCTTTTTTTATAGATTTTTTGGAGGAGAGAGAGGGCTTGGATGAGGTGGAGCTCATGTGGCATCCACATAGGTGCCACATGACAGACACATAAGCCATAAAAGAGGCCAACTTTTCTCACACATGTGTGAGCAACTTTGGTTGTGATGGGTCAAAGTGTACTTAAAGTACACATGTGAAGGATCTTGTAAGAGGTGTAAGAGATTTGGGCCAATGAAACACTTTTAGAAAGTGTAAGAAGATGTCATCATGGGTGTAAGAAACCTTGTTGGCACCAAATAAGGAATATTTGGAAAAGTGGATTTTTGGAAATTTTCTCACACATGTGTGAGCAAATAATTAGGACTAATTATTGTAGGAATCAAGAAATTAGCCTAATTAACCTTAGTTAATTAGTGAGTAGGTCTATTTGGTGAGAGTGATGTGAGGTAGGGTAGGATCTAGGTTCAAATCAGCTTAATCCAAATTTAAAATTTGATTAATTATAGTTTAGTAGAATTTAAGTCATGTGGAGGAGTAAATAAATTAAAAATTTATTTAAACGGGACTAATGAAGGGGAATGTATTTAAATACGATTTAATACATCAAAGGGGGTAGTATTTAAATTAAATTTAAATACTAAGAAAAGTGAATTACATGTAATTAAATAAATTTAATAAAATAAATAGAAGAATATAACAAATATAATTAATTAAAATTAATTATAATGTTATGGGAATATTAATTAAATTATTATAAGGATGATTTTAGACATCTACATTTTGCCCCTCTTTGATGCGGTGTCGAAAGTGCCATCACGTCAAAGAAAAGAAAATAAGATGCCCCAGAGAGGTTAGGAAAACCTACGATAGCAATAGCGGAGAAGGGTGCCCCCTCGAGAAAATAATAGGAAAAAAAAAATTAATAAAATTTTCTCAAAAAGGACAGGAAAAAGGGGAAAAGAAGACCAATTGCATGGCGTGTCCAAGAAAATGGAGGAAAAATGGGAACCAGAATAGGGAATGTGGAGAAGGACGGTAGAAACGGGTCGCAAGGGGCTATAAATAGTCTACTGGGGCCCATAAAAAAGTCATTTTCACTCACAAAGAGAAAAAAGAGAGAAGAAGAGGATATTGATGGTAGCAGAGTGAGATCATGCACAACTTGGAGACCACATTTGGGTCCACTAGTGACCGACAGAGGCTAGACCACTGGTGAGTAGTCAAACACCTAATCCTTTACGCATTTAATGGTTTTTCAAGTGTTTAGGGTGTCATAAATGTGGTCTAAACTGGCACGCAGCACAGACAGTGATTGCCTGACCACTGTCTACGCAGACGGTGATCAACAAATCATCGTCCTCATAGATGACCGATCATGAATCAGTGTCTACACAGATAGAGATCGCTCGATCTCCGTTTGCAAGGGCAGGGGAAAGGGAGAGTGCGCAACGGAGACAGCGGAGTTAGAACTCCGTTGTCTGTGTGGCAAAGAGGTGGTGGCCTAAATCACCGTCTCCATAGACTGCCATCTACGAAGATCCACCATCTCCGTAGACTAGCAGCTGCAAAGATCCACCTTCTGTAAGGATCAACCGCTGTCTACGTAGATAGACCCAAAAATGGAAGAAAAAAGGGAGAAGAAGAGGAAAGAAAGGGGCTAGGAGCATTTTTCGATGCCCCAGCACAGATGAGGGGCATTTTTTTATGCCCTAGAATGCTATTTGATATCTGACATGAGCTTGCTAGATGCAGGAGGATACCATCACCTTCTGGGCTAGGGAGTGCTACCCAACAACTATGGTGCTGGAGCATAAACTAACTGCAGTAGAGTGGGGGATCGTCACACTATGCAGGCTAGAGCATGTTCATCATTGGCCACATTTGAAAGTGCATAATGTGCTTATGTCTGCTTTGATTGAGAGGTGGAAAAGTACCACTTTGAGCTTTCACTTCCTAATAGGGGAAGCTACTATCACCGTTCACGATGTGTGGAGGATATACAGAGTGCCTATTCAGGGGTTGATACCCGAATACTTCTTTGAGGGTTCAGAGCCATACATGGAGATGGTATTTGGTTGGAGGTACGCAGATCTGCCAACTACACAAGAGTGGATGTCCTAGATGGGGGCTATGATGATGTAGCCACGGTTGTGGTGGGTGGCCTTATACTTGGCTGGTTTGATTAGGGAATGTATGATGCCTATTCATGTAGGCAAGGGATTCTCGATAGGCTAGGTGTGGGTTCTCAGTAGTATGGTGGAGAACAGAGACCAATACTGCTGGGGATACACTATTCTCAAGTAACTCTATTATGATTTACACGTGTGCCTATCGTAAGGGTAGGGAACTCAGGCCAAGATGCATGCTTCTTCTTGTATGGGCATGGGAGCACATTGTGGTCATATGACTAATCAGGCACCGAGAGACTAGAGTGGCTTACAAGCCATTCGTATGCAGATATAGGTCATCAATCAGTTATGAGGCCACAAATTTAGTTGGTTACTGGCGGTGGAGGCTCGATGAGATGGGGGAGATATAGTGGGTGTCGTATGCAGGGTGCGAGGCCTGGGGACATGAGATCCCACAGCAGGATAGGTACGCAGAGGACAATTTTTATGACTCATATTACATGAGATTTGTTTAGATTGATTGCTAGTTGATTGGGAGGACAACATATAAGATCTCCAGATATATGTCGTCTAGGGTACGGAGATAGATGGGATAGATCCAGGTGGCAGTTCTAGATGGGTTCCCACATCCACTGGTGACCTGAGAGGTGGGGAGAATCTGAGGGATGGGGTAGATCCCTACATAGCATGAGCATCTTTTATGGGGATGATAGAGGTTCCATGGTTGAGGGCTTGAGAGTCCTTACAAGATACCAAAGTGGTCCCATCACATATACCGATTAGGTTGACAGTGTTAGTGATTGTACAGGAGGATGAGCAGCTTGGAGATGGAGGGGATGGAGAAGTTTAGGATGATGACTATGATGATGATGAGGATGGAGGAGGGGCCAAGGGAGGAGAGTCTGACCTAGGGTGGCAGTGCAGAGATGGAGAGTACAAGTAGAGATACCCATGGGGAGGTAGCCTCTGATAGTCTCACGTACACAGGGATAGGATTAGGGATAGTAGGGAATACCTAATTAGCTATAGGGGTAGGGATAGGGTCCACAGGGATAGGGACCACCAGTCGAGCACATAGCATAGGAGGTTAATGACACAGTGGTAGCCGAGAGGGACAATCTTCTGACTGAATTAAGAAGAGTACAGGGCTTGCTAGCGACATCTCGGGTGATCAAGGTGAGCACACAAGTAGTGTTCTAGAGGCTGTAGGGGGTACTAGTGACTGCTCAGGCCACATTGAGTAGCTTATAGATTGAGCTAGCCAGGATATAGGGGGAACTAGCAGCAGAGATTGCTCGAGGAGATAGTGTGCTAAGAGCACCATATTTATTATAGGCTTAGGTTGACAACGGAGAGTTTGCTATTATAGAGGAGCATGGAGACATGGAGGAGCTGGCAACAATGTTAGTATAGATAGCAGCTCTAATAGTAGAGCGAGGCTCTCTATGGATCCACATAGAGACATACAAGGCTAAGTGAGATATAGCTCGAGACATAAGGACAACACCAGGATTTGGGCAGGTATTAGCAAATGCCTTTGCAAAATAGAGAGAGGCTGGCATGAGAGGATGAGAGGCCCTTTACTATATGACTTTATATCACAGAGTTGTGTTAGAGGCAGAGCAAGAGCCTCCTTATAGAGAGAGGTCTATATCCCGCAGTACAGGTTGGGCTTCGCAGGGATCAGTGGGGTTACCACCACATCTAGGCAGTGGTGCAGGACCATCTCCACCACCATGATTCATCTCATACCAGTTTTGATATGCATTTTTGTATGATTTATGTGAAACATTATGTACTACTCACATTTTGAGATATATACATGGACTTTATGGACTTTATTTATGATGTTATGTGATGTTTATGTAGGATGTATGGATTCATTTATGATTTTATATTACATATGATGTTTATGACTGACATGCAGGATGAGATGAATGTATATGATTATGCTGACTTATTTGTGATGCAGGGATGTGATGCAGATATATATATGTTAGGTGTTAATGCTTCTAGATGGATGTATTTTTATATGTATTGATGTAATATGAGGGTTAGTAAATGTAAATGCATATGTGATTGGTGAAATGTGTAATGAATCCTAAAATGAATTAATCCTAAAATGATGTTAAATGACGTAACAATACAACTGAAAAAATAAAATGAACAACTATATGCCACTAAAATGATTAATGCATAATGAATGAAATGAAATATGCAACTATAATATCATGAATGGATAGTAACAATGCAAGTAAAATATGTAATGGAACTAAATGCAATCTTAATGAGTAATGATTAATGAAGTAACAATGCAACTATAATAAATAATGATTAATGAATGAACTTAATAAATAATAAAAGTAACCTAATGACTGAATGCAATATGAGACATATGAGGACACTATTTTTTTTTTGTGTATCAGATAGGTCTAATAAAATCACTTAGGTGATTGGATAGGGGGAATAAATAGAAACCTTTGGTAAGAGAAAAATCAAAATGCAATATGACCTAACTACAATGCAAATTCTAACTACATGATGATAGTGGGATTGATACCGTGTTAATGTTGGAGAGCACACCCTAGTTTGATATTGCAAAAGGAGTTATGCAGCATGTGCTAGAAAACACAAGTGACATGGTTCCTTTGCATGGACTAGACTCTTAGACAAATAGGTTGTTAGGAGAAAGAATGCAAGATATCAGGTATGATGAGATCTATGAAATGTTACTCATGATGAGACACAATACATCCAGATCTATTTAGGGATTTGAGATGCATGAATCCTGCCCCTAGTGAGGAATATATAGTCATAACTAAATATCAAAACATAAATGCACTAACAATATACGATAAGAATATCATACCACAAATGACACGTATTTCACTATATACTCACCATAACAAACCAAGATATAAAAGATCGAGGCTGTCGTGATATGTACATAGTAAAACAAAAGATAAAATCAACAAAAAGGCATCCTGACCAAGGGGTCATTCAGTCCAAAAGTTCTTTCCATGAACAATTTTGATGTGAGAATTGATAGAACAACCAACACCAGAAGGATGCATCCTGATGGGCCAAAGATTGATTGATAAAAATAGGAATTTGATGACAATTACTTGTGAATAGAATGATCATTAGGAAAGTCAATCTATCTGCTGATTTTTTGGAAATGTTTGTGATCACTATTTCTAGAACAAAGCTCAGTATTGATATGGTAAGCTCAGTGTGCGGGAAATTTTATTGTGGAGGTGGAAAATAGTCAAGGAACTACCTGCATAGATGTGGGTAGTGACTTTTATTATGGAAGGCAATGTAGGTTTTTTGGAAAAAAAATGTGGAAATAGATGGTGGATCTGACTACACATGGCACCTAAAACAGGTTTTCACCATGGTACTTATCCATTGCGCCATCGAAGTTGTTTTCACAGATGGACAAATTTATTTCTCTTTCTATTTTTTTTTTTTGATATTTTTCAAGCTTTTGTATTTTTTTATGCTTTTTTGATTTTTTTGATTTTTTTGCTTTTGCTTGCTTTTTGAATATTTTTGGATTTTTTGCTTTTCTAAATTTTTTGGATTTTTGAAAATTTTGGCTATACAATGGACTACCGATGGATCAAGCATAGAAGCACTTCAGATGTACAATATTTACAAGATCAAGGATAGGATCTCCCTCTGGTGACACAATCTAATAAGCACCAGAACCATACTTTGATGTGACGATAAAGGGGCCCAACCAATTAGGTTCAAACTTTCTTTTCTTTTCACAGTTCTGGAGGTTCTTCATATTGTGTTGTAGGACAAGATCACTAACCTCAAACTGACAAGGCTTAATCCTTTTGCTGAATTGAAGGTGAAGGTAATTTTGATACATGTGGAGGTTTTCTAGGTCATTGAGGCATCTCTCATCAAGGAGTTCTAGCTCTTGCAAGTGGGAAACTCTATATTCTTCTTCGGACAATAGATTCTTGAGAGAAATTCTGAGGGAAGGGAGCTCAATTTTGATTGGTAGAATAACCTCAGTACCGTAAACAAGTGCAAATGGGGTGGCTCTAGTGGGGGTTTGAATGGAGGTGTGGTAGGCCCAAAGGGCATGATTGAGGTGAAGGTGTCAATCACAGCCAGCTTCATCGACTATTTTCTTGAGGATTCTAAGGATAGTTTTATCCGTAGCCTCAGCTTGACCGTTACTTTGCAAAAATTACTTGGAAGAGGTATGGTGGGTAATGCTGAATTTCCTACATAGCTCTGTGACATCCTTATTCTTGAAAGATCCTCCATTATCAGTAACAATATCCTAAGGAATGCCATAGCGACAGATAAGATAGTTCAAAATGAACTTTGAAATCTATTTTCCAGTAGTGTAGGTGAGAGGAATAGTTTCGACCCACTTGGTAAAGTACTCGGTAGTAGCAAGGATATATTTATGGCCATTGGAATAATTAGGGAAAATCTAGCCAATGAGGTCAAGACCCAGCATGAAAAAGGTGAATGGGTGATGGTGGGTTGAAGGGATTGGGATGGAGCGTGTATCAAATCACCGTGCTATTGACAAGGCATACACTTCTTCACATAGTTGTAGGAATCTTGTTCCATAGTAGGTTAGTAATATCCAGTGTGTAACAACTTCTTGGCAAAAGTAAGTCCACTAGAGTGAGCCCCATAGATTCCTTGATGTACCTCCTCCAAGGACATTTGTGCTTCATCAGAAGTCAGACACCTTAAAAGAGTTCCATCGAAATGCTTTTGGAAAAGGGTATTACCAAGGATTGTGTATCAGGAAGTGTGGTGAATTAAGGTTTTTCATTGGTTGGGGGTTAAGGTAAGTGGGGTATGTCCATCGCGAAGATAGGAGTAGACTTCTAGGTACCATGGGGAGTTGGGATCAACAATTTCACACACCATTTCAGAATTTGATTTGTCATAGGAAGGGACAATAAGATTCTCAACAAGAAACTCACACTGTGTGTTGTGTCTGGCATGGTGATCAAGGACCCAATTGTTGCCATGGTGTCTACTGCTTTGTTGTTTGTGCGAGGGATCTGTTGGAAGATTAGCTCAGTAAAATGTTTTTTGAGATCTTCAACTGTACATTGGTAGGGAAGAAACTTATCATCCTTTGTTTGATATTCATCCATAACTTGTTTGATAACCAATTGTTCATTACCAAGCACCAAAAAATTAAGAATCTTCCATTGTATGGCCTGCCAGAGTCCAAGTACAAGGGCTTCATATTTTGTAATGTTGTTGGGACAAGGAAACTATAATTTATAGGATTTAGGGATGAGATCCCCTTTTGGTGTAAAAAACAAGATTCCTTCCCCCGATCCTTTCTGAGTGAAGGATCCATCAAAATAAAGCTTCCGTGGTGTACTCGGGGCAAGCTTAAGGACTGATTCATCCGAGAAATCTATGATCAAAGGATGTTTACCATTAACAGGTGCTTCAATGAACTGATCTATAATTACTTGTCCTTTGATAGCTTTGTGATCCACATAAACAATGTCAAACTTACTAAGGATCATGACCCATTTCGCTATACGACTAGTAAGAGCAGGACGTGCCAAGAGATATTTGAGTGGACCAATTTTGGCAACAAGATGAATCTTATGATTGAGCATATAATGTCATAGTTTCTGTGTATAGAAAAAAATAGCCAAACACGCCTTCTCAATTAGGGAATAGTTCAACTCATAACCAATAAGAGTCTTGTTAAGATAGTAAATTGCTCATTCTTTGTTGGCATCATCTAATTGTGCCAGGAGGGATCCCAATGCGACCTATGTAGAAGATATATACAAAATTAGAGGATGGCCAACAAAAGGTGGTACCAACACAGGTGGATTATCCAAATAGCCTTTTAGTTTCTCAAATGAATTTTGACATAAGAAATCCCACTAAAACTTGATATTCTTGCGCAGGAGATGAGAGAATGGATGCACCTTATCTGCTAGTTGTGACATGAATCTTTTGATTGATTGCAGTTTTCCTTGTAAACTATGCAATCTCTTTAATGTTTTGGGTGGTGGCATATCTACGATCGCTTTCACTTTCTTTGGATCTACTTCTATTCCATGCCATGACACAATGTATCCCAACAACTTACCAGATTATACTCCAAAGACACACTTATTAGGATTCAACCTAAGCTTATACTTCTCCAATTGCTCAAAAATGGTAGTAAGGATAGGAATATGTGATTCTCTTGTCTTAGATTTTCCTAAAAGATCATCCACATAATCTTCCATGATGACATGTAAAAGATCATGAAAGATGGTAGTCATTGGTCATTGATAAGTGGCTCCCGCATTCTTAACGCCAAAGGGCATCACCTAATAACAAAAGGTGGAAGAAGGGGTTGTGAATACAGTTTTGTGCTGGTCTTCTGGTGCTATCCTGATCTGATTGTAACCTAAGAAGCCATCCATAAGTGACAATATTTCAT
Organism: Thuja plicata; assembly: GCA_018584345.1. Lineage (NCBI taxonomy): Eukaryota > Viridiplantae > Streptophyta > Pinopsida > Cupressales > Cupressaceae > Thuja > Thuja plicata. Next base: position 126,896 of record MU220648.1, on the reverse strand, counting down.
GTCTGGCAGTCAAATCCACTATAATGTCAATATTTGGGAGTGGAAAGTCATCCTTGGGACATGAAAGGTTTAGATCTCTAAAATCAATGCATATGTGAATGCCCCTAGTAGGCCTTCCTACTGGTATACTATTAGAAACCCATTCAGGATAATTGATTGGTCTGATTAGTTCAGCATCCAACATTTTCTAAAGCTCTACTTTAACTACCAGCGTGACTTGCAAAGCTTTTGCTTAATAGGTTTTACACTTGGGTCTACAACAAGATGATGCATGAAAAGATATGTATCTAGCTTGGGCATGTCCTTGTAAGTCCAAGAAAATTTGATTTTATGTTTATGCAAGAATTTTGTCATGTCTTTCTTTTCCTGATTATTGAGAGAAACAACAATGTAGGTGATGTGTGGATCTATTTCTATGCCCAAATTGATTGGAATAGTGTCTTCGATAATCATAGAGGAAAATTTTGGTTCTAAGGATATAAACAGGAAGTCACCCTCTCCCTCCTCTAGCACCTCAAAAAGGTTTTCACTAGAGGAAGCGTCCTTTATTTTTATTTTTTCTTCATCCAAAGGTTCCTGCAAGAGGTTTTCACCAGAGGATGTATTTTCATTTTTTTTTAATTTTATTTTTCATTTTTGTGACAGAGAGAGCTTACTTGGCTACCAAAGTAGTCTTGTTCACTGTAGTGGATCTGATGTTCATACTCTTGGAGATTATTAAGTCCAAAGAGGGCTAAAACTGCCTCATCTAAATCACAAACGTCCAAAGCTGGTGATGAGCCTTGTTGATCCCAGTCAATTAATTTAGGGCTTGTGATAGGTAGACTAGGGGATCAAAGGTCAGCTTGGATGATAGTGAAGACATGGTGATTTTTGTTTAGGTCATCTTCAACATAGTGGAAATGAATTTTGAAGAACTCTTCCTCAGTGTCTGAATCTAAAGCAGCTAGACAGTAATCCCTAGTGAAGTTAGTCTTGGTCTCTATGGAACCCAATCCATGTCCTTTAGGATAGCCATTGGCTATTATGATCTTCTTCTTACCTATTTCATTAGCTCCAAGGCTAATACCATGATGCCCCATGCTTTCAAAAATGGGAGTAACCTTAGGATACTTTCCTTTGGGGAAAGTTACAGGTCTTTCTTCTTCATCACTATAGAGCCAATCAAGGACATTGTATTCCATGTGTTCATTTGATAGGGACCCCCAATGTTCAAAAGTGGTTGTTTTGAAATGCATAAGCACTTTGTCTTTAAAGGGGGGTAATGGTGATGGTCTTCCATAAGACCTTGGAGACAAGGGGAGTTTCCCAATACATAGAGCACTTTCAAATTTATACTGTCCCATGCCTTGATCTGTAAAAGTTGCCTTTGCTTCAGATGAGGAGGGTTTGTCTTCAATAACTTTGTCTTCAGTAAATTTTTCCTTTCCTTTGGATTTCTCAGCTATTGTTTCTGATGTCTTTTCTCAAACTGATGGAGTGTTTCAAATAGGGGTTTCTTGATTAGAATATCATCCAAACTCATTCAATGGAAAATAGTTAGATTTTTTGCCATCCAGTCTCTTGCAGTATTGAAAGGGCTCAAGATCTCCAGGAATTGTGATTTTTGTACCGTGATGTGGGAAATTTAGATATTGATGATAAGTAGAGGGTACACCTTTGATATCATGTATCCATGGTCGTCCGAGTAGGATATTATAAGGTAGATCTAGATCCAACACATGGAAAACAATTTCAATCAAGGTAGGGCCCACTTGTAAGCGTAGTGTGATCAGACCCTTTCTTTCTCATTCTCGATCATCATAGGCCTTTATTGTGATTTTTTTGTCTACATCAATGATCTCCTTAGAAAGACCGATATTACAAATCATTTTCATTGTACACAAATTCAAACCATATCCACCATCTATAATGATTCAATTTATTCTTGTGGATTGGATTTTTCCTTCTATATGGAGGGACTTATTATGATGCAGGTCAGGACCATGATAGTTCTTATCGGTGAAGACAAGATGTTATTGTGTGGCTAAGTTCCCTATCATAGCTTGGAATTGTGCGACATTGATGTTCTCAAGGACATGGGATTCATTTAGAGCTTTATCAAGGATTTCTCTATGAATTAGCGAGGTTGTCAGGAGCTCTAGAATGGATATCTATGCAAGCGTCTTCCCTAACTAAGGCAATAGGTCATAGCGTGAGGCAAGCTGAGAAGTGGTAGATAGTGCAGTAGGTGGATTTGTAGATGTACAAGGTTTATTAGTAGCTTGTACAGTGACTCTGGGTCTGTGTGTGGTAGCATTACAATCAGTAGCTTTTAGGATTATAGTGTTAACATGTGTGTCAGCTTCTTCAATGCAGCCAAAAAGAGAGTCAAACCCAAAGATATCATTTTCATTTAGACTCCCACATGTTTGATCATGGCGTGTGATAGTATTGGTAGAGTAATCATATTGGATTGTGTTTGATGCATTGTTTTTATTGTGAGGTGGGATGGGCTGATTGTAGACTTTGAGTTTCACATTAGATGAGGATGCATTCTAAGCTTCAACTTCAATTTTCCCATCCTCAATGAGATCTTGCACAAAGTTTCTTAGCTTCATACATTTCTTGGTATCATGTTCCTTGATGTGATGATAATCACAATATTCATTATCTCTATACCAAACAGGTTTAGGTTGATTCTCATCAAAAGGGTGAGTATTTAGATAGAGTACTATCATCCCTTGATCTGCAAGTTGTTTGAAGATCATGTCTAGGGGTTCTGCCAAAGCTATGAATTGTCTCAATTATCAATTGTCATTATTATTATTTTTATTGTTTTTGTTATTATAATTGTTGCAAGGAAACATGAATGATTGATTGCGTGGTTATTCATTGTTGTTCTGATTGTGATTCTGATTTTGTTCTAATTCCGATTCTAATTTTGATTATTGTTGTGATTTTGATTTTGGTTATGATTGGTGTTGTGATTGTTTTAATTTTTATTATTGGACACTTGGACATTTTGAACATGTTTGGCATCAGTCACTCCATCATTGAAAACTCCTTCGTTTTTACTCCAAAATTTTGGTTTATCATTTTTGGAAGGAGTATAATGTTTGATATTACATCTTTGCAAAAGGCCATCTTCAATGTCTTTTCCCTTCTTGACAAGGGATTCAAAGGTGTCAGGTGAAGCCATCTTCATTTGGAAACACATCTCAGAGATCAAATTCTTTGTTAAAATGTCAATTAAGTGACTATCAGGTATTTTCCATGGCATGGAATTTACAATATGTCTCCATCATTGTAAGAAACTAGCAAAGGTTTCTCCATTCTTTTGTTTAGTATTGCACAAATCGCTGAGTGTTTCTTGATGCTCAATGTTATATGAAAGTAGAGATTGATCCATAAGGAAGGGCCATGAACCATTCCAAATCTACGCCTCTAAGACTCCTAGTGAAGAGTCTTTTTAAGTAATTCTCATTATAGGTAACTTCTTAACATGCAATGTAAAACTCTTTGAGATGTTGTAGAGGACATGTTTCACCTTTGTATTTCTCAAATTTAGGCATCTCAAAGTTTTGTGGGAATGGTTTCATTGTGATAGACTTGTCAAATGGATAGGGACAAATCTCCTCAAAAGAAAACTCCTTCTTGCCCCCATTTTGTAAACCTTGTACAATTCTTTTGAGCTCATTGAATTTTTGAGTGAAATCTAGAGTATTCTAGGGAATAAATAGTGGTACATAAGCTCCTCCTCCTCCAAACTATGTAGCTAAAAATATCATGGAGGTCATACCAACAGTAGGAGGGGTATATATTGATAGGCTCGATATGTATTGGTTGCAGATGTCTTCATTCCTGTTGTTTGAAACAAGGATGACGTAGGCAAGGGCATGGAAATATTCCCTATGTTGTTGACATTAGCACTTGCTCCTTGAGTTGTCATCATTTGAGTTTTGTTATGTGTAGTATTGCTTGGTAAAGCGCTTATGATTTGTTGAATTTGTCCTGGCGTTAATTGAGGTATTGATGCGGTTGTTGAAATAGGTGCTGATGTAGGTACTAATGTGGAAGGTTCACTAAAAGGTCCTTTACCAGTGTCACATGATGATGTAGCATTTGAGGTAGAAGCCATGGCTACAGTAGTGGCAGTGGTGGCTTTGGTGACATTTTGAGTAAGGAGTGTTTCATCAAAGTCAGCAGGCACCATGACACCATTATGAACAAGATTCAAGAATATTTTAGTATTGTTGTGCATAATGGGGTTCTCAACCATTTCTAAGTTGTATGGATCACTAAGGAAGTCCATCACTTTGGGTGGGTCTTTCTTCTTGGTCCACTAGCTAAGTTTCTTCAGGAACTTCCTCAGCTTGTACCCCAGTTCCTTGAAAATATTGAGTGGCAAAAGGATTATCCTCATGGGTAATAGTGTTGAATGTTACATGCCTCATGTTTCTAGCTTGGAATCAAGTGACTACCATACAATGGTGGATTTAGACAAATAGAAGACAAAAAGGTGTAAGAAATGAAATGGAAAAAAGACCTTGATTCTGAATTTGATTGGATTGGATTGATTTATGTTTGATTAAAGATTGATTAATTGACTGATTGATTTGATTGAGGATTGATTGATTGATTTAAAGGTTTTTGGAACAAAACCTAAGCATGAAAAAACCTTGTGATGATACAAACACAAAAGGATTTGAAGCAATACTTGTTCCACTTAAAGATGGACTTGTGATCTCAAGAAAAATGGGACATCACTAAAGGATTTAAATTACTTGAGACGAACTGATGGTCTGTAAGAAATGTTGTGGTTGTTTGAGGATGAAGGTTTGTAATACTTTGATTAAGGTCTTTCAACCTAAAAGGATTGATTTGATTTGATGATTTGATCTAATGATCCAAGAGAAGGAAATATGATGATGGAAGAATTGAAGAATGATCCTAGAAGAAAGATGTTATCTAATCGTATTGTTCAATGGTGACGAAATTACTGTTGATAGAATATTTGGCCATGAAGTTGCAGATCTTGCTGTTGTATAGGATTTTATCAACTTTCTCATGATATTCGATCCCTTGTTTGGTACATGTGGTAATATGTTGATATTCCTTAGATTTGCGAGTGCTTTTTTTCTTCTCTCTATAGACTAGAGGTGTTGGAAGCTTAACCTTCTTATATTTCTTGAAATGGGTCATGTCATTTGAAAAATCTAATTTTGGCTGAATGACTGAATGATCTAGGGCAAATGATTTTAGGGTCCTACATAAGACCAAATTTAAGATGTCTAAGCAGATTTAGAAGCTCACTATTTTTCAAGTAGAGACAATAGTCTCAGACACAGTCAATGATCTGCGTAGATGGTAATTTGTGCAGATAGCAAATCTAGAGTGGAGACAACCGACTATTGCTAAGACAATGTTTCAAATTTTTGGGCAGATTTTGGTCTTCAGTTTGATTTTGGACAGATTTGTTGAATGGCAAGAACTAATTTCAGCACATTCAAACCAGAAAAATAACAAGCACACATCTTAAAACAATCCAACAAGGAACAAATCAACCTTGTGGGATACAAGAAAATGTGACTTTGGGGAACTTTTGATTCAAATTGCAAAATCTCAATTGTGTATGTTCAAGTGACTCTTTCAAGCCACTTATGTTTTTACTTGGTTTATCACAATGAAGACAATTTAAATAGTAGCTACCTTAGGAAATTGGCTTTGCATGAAATATTATAGGCCCATTTCTTGGTAGTCTTCTAGCTCACACAGTAGTGTCACCCCCGGAAGGGTGCCCGTGTTTTTACCTTTTGCCGGGTATTATTGTCATTCTAGGAAGATCTCTTTGGAAACACAATACCCTAAGTCATGTATGATGGGAATATTGGGGGGAGAATCTTCCCTCCCCTTGCACTATAATAAATCACCGTTCAGAGGTGAATCGGGTAGGCTACTATGTTACAGTTTCTTATAAGATTTTTTGGTGTCCCTGCAATCGGTTTGTATGGCATGAGACACTTAAGTCTCTAGTTCAACCATACCAATATGCTAAGGACATTCACTCAGTATGGACTACCATTGAACATGACCTGCCTGAGCTTGAATGGATAAAGAGGACCTTTGGGTCACACTTTATTTCTATACTGACCGAAGGGATTACCGGTTTGAGGTCATCCTCTAAAGGGGAAGCACAACCTTTAGACAGACCTATCTAGAAGCTTGATTAAGCTAAGCTTTCTCTTCACCCAAGTTCCACAAAGGCGAGGGGAGAGGATAAAAATATAGTTTAATCATAGCGTCACGTATTTTAAAGCAATTTAATCTAAATGACAAAATAGCTCGAAAGAAGTGTTAAAAAACACTTCTTGAAACACACCAAAAAGAGTTCATTCCAAATTGAACCTAATTAAAGAAAAACTTTGTTTTATACCTAAGCAAAAGACACAATAGTATGATTAAACATACATGTTCAATTCTTTTCCCACACAACAAAGAGGAAAGCTTTGTAAAGGTGTGTTAATTTGCCTTATGTCATTCAAGATATGTGAATTTCTTTCCCTTAAGCATTCAAGATTGGATGTGGTAAATTTTATTTAAACAACATACATTTCAAGACAAATGATTAATCATCCAAGTTCATTCCAAAAAATCTGTTAAAACTTCCACAGAACCTGCACAAACAATTAGTAGTTTTCTAATCTGAAATATGAAATGATGGAAAAGATATTAACCCACAGGAAAACCGCATAGCTAGCAATCCACGTAGACGATGATCTACACAAACAGTGATCTACAGATATGGCTGTTCACCTGCACAGACGACCGAATAAGAAACACAGTCAGATTCTGCTAAAAAAATAGACTTAACAGACATAAAAATAAGATCTTTTACCAATTTGGAAAATATTTAACTCTTAAAAAGTGTCTTAGTGTCAAAAACCAGAGAGTTAAAATACTCAAAACTTGATAAAAAATAGTTTTAAACCACGTTACTAAAGTCTATTTTTCAGTAGGAGTAGACAGTGATTTATGTGCATAGACGACCGAGAAGCGCAAATGGTGATCTGCAAAAATTATGACTCCAGAGCGGAGACGGGTCTGCATAAAAATTTCCAAAACCGCGGAAAAAATGTGAAATATAAAAAAAATTTAGAATTTAAGGGACGTGGGCTGAGCGTGCCAAAATGTATATGCTAGAAACCTACCTATTGGGAGCACGCTCAAACATGCAAATGTTAGAGATATAAAATCATTAAACTACACTAACATGTCTAAAAAGCATACTTCAAAACATGATTTCCATCATAACCTCCGATGAGCTGAACAAGGGCACCCAATGCCTTATTGATTTGGTCTTAGATATATTTGTGAGTGTGCTCTCCCAACACAATATCATAATCCCACTATGAAATGCATAAAAATGATAAGCTAATCACTCAAGCACAAGTATAAGGAACTTGTCTCAAGCTTTCACCATTAATGAAAATGCAACACTAATGCTAAGATGGAGATCCAATGACTAAGCTAAGATGATATGAAAGATTTAAGCTAAGATTCATTCCATTTAAGCCTAGGATGTGATTTCTAGATTTTCAAATGAACTAAAGCATGAAACATGAACTAAGAACTAAGAAATTCTAGAGCTATTTTAACATGATAACAATGCATAAAAGGGAGATGATTTGCTCTTGACAATGGCCTCTATTTATTGATTTTTTGGAGGAGAGTGGGCTTGGATGAGGTGGAGCTCATGTTGCATCCACATAAGTGCCACATGAGAGAAACATAAGCCATGAAATAGGCTAATTTTGCTCACACATGTGTGAGCAACTTTGGATGTGATGGGTCAAAGTGTACTTAAAGTACACATGTGAAGGATCTTGTAAGAGGTGTAAGAGATTTGGGCCAATGAAACACTTTTAGAAAGTGTAAGAAGGTGTTATCATGGGTGTAAGAAACCTTGTCGGCACCAAATAAGGATTATTTGGAAAAGTAGATTTTTGGAAATTTGCTCACACATGTGTGAGCAAATAATTAGGACTAATTGTTGTAGGAATCAAGAAATTAGCCTAATTAACCTTAGTTAATTAGTGAGTAGGTCTATTTGGTGAGAGGGATGTGAGGTAGGGTAGGTTCTAGGTTCAAATTAGCTTAATCCAAATTTAAAATTTAGATTAATTATAGTTTAGTAAAATTTAAGTCATGTGGAGGAGTAAATAAATTAAACATTTATTTAAAGGGGACTAATGAAGGGGAGTGTATTTAAATAAGATTTAATACATCAAAGGGGGTAGTATTTAAATTAAATTTAAATACTAAGGAAAGTGAATTCCATTTAATTAAATAAATAGAAGAATATTACAAATATAATTAATTAATTAAAATTAATTATAATGTTAAGGGAATATTAATTAAATTAATATAAGCATGATTTTAGATGTCTGCAATTCCTTCCCTTCTTATCTTTACTATAGATAGGGATATTGAAATCTCCCTTTAAGACCCACTTAAATAGGAGATTAGTGGATCTAAAGGTAGAAAATGAATCTGACAACTTTCTCCTTGCATTCTTATTATTCTGAGTATAAATGTGTGACACTGCTGAAATAGACCCATTATTTAAATGTTTAAACTTAGTAGCAATATCAATTAGGAGAATCTCTGATTTGAAAAGGCTTCTATATCCCCTAAAGCCCCATCCACATCATGTCAATGAACACCAACATATTTAAAATAGAAAACCTTCAATCCTATAAGCTCATCATTCTGTATTTTTATTCCCAAAACCAAAAATTTCTATTTTATGATCTCTATTTTGATTAGATAGGAGATCATTCTTGTGAGGGAGGTTAAGCCCCCTTACATTCCAAGAAATAATTTTTATTTAAAAAAAGAATGAGATATAAACACACCTATTTATAGAAGTATCCACTACAACTAATCATCCACATATGATTTACTTTTTTTGTGACTACTTTAAACAGATGTCAGACTACCCACATTCTTTGAATCCCTACCACAATATAACTTAATACTATTCCTTGTTTTAATAAGAAACATTTAAGGGGAAACCTTATTCTGAGTTCTAGATTTCACCAAAGTGAAGGGAACTTATTCCTCAACAAATTCATTAGGTCCTTGCATCTAAGCATCATCATGTTGTAGACAGATCCCCTCCTCATCAAAAAGTGGTCCACTAATGATACAATGGAGACCGCCTTATTAACAACACCTGGCCCCACATCTTCATTTTCCATATTAGAAAGGTTCACCATTAGGTTAATATTTGGTTTCCAAGGCTCCACCGGACTGTCAGTAGATTCCAAAGTAGGAACATTCACTAACAATATCATTTGCTATCAACTTCTTTGGGGAAACCTATCTACCTTATCATGAGAGGTAATTTATATGATTTCATCTTTAATATTTTTACAATCAGCTCTATCATGATTGAATTCCACAAAATTTCCAAGAGCATTAGAACCTTGGTTCAAACTAGAAGAATAATCATGACTATATGTCTCAAAATTTGATCCAATAGCATTTCTCTTCTGCACCTTTTTAACAATTTTCACATTAGCTTGTTCAAGACGAAAATATTTGGTCTAGTGAATAATATTTTTATAGTAGAAAAATGAAAAAGAGATGAAATTGAATTCAATAGCTTGAACCCACATTTCAAACTTCAAGTTATTATATACATCTAATGAGAAAATATTGGATTCTTAATGTTCCCATAGATCTGCACATACTCAAACCATTTTATTGAAGCATCATTGGGTTGATAGAAATTAGGTCCCTAAAACAAGCCGCCAAACCATGAAACACTTCCTTATCCTAGATTTACAAGGGGAGTCTAGGGAGCCTCACCCAAATAGGAGCTATATCAGAAACCCAATATTTGGGGGATAACCCTCATTCCCATTTCTTAAGAGAAAGTGAGGATTGACCAAACATCTACGAGCCACTAGCCAAAATTGACTGTAAATCTTGATTATAGGTAAAAATAAAATATAAAAAACCTTTTCCCATAGCCATAACATTAATCTGACCCTTATTTTTCCACTTTCTAGCAACCCACTCTTTCACTGACAATATTTCATCTTGGACCAATAAATTTTCCCTTCATAGAGTATTCCATGGAAGCTATGCTTTTATCCACAAGATAATTACAGACCATAATAAATAAAGCACTAGACACAAGGTCAACCAAGTGTTAAATAGGGTAAATGGACTTACGTCACAACTGATATCCAAAAAGTTTGAACTACTTTTGATTCTCCATCGAAAGAGGATCACCAAGAAGTTTACCATCAACAACCTCAAACACCACACCAACCCCACAAGTGAAGGCCCTTAAGGATTAAGGGAAAACTCACTATCCTCATGTTAGTATAAGTGTATTCTCAACATATTCATGCCAACTAGAGATTTCATAGCCATATGTTCAACTTTTATGGCACAAATTTTTGATACCAAACTGAGCACAAATAACAAAAGTCTAAAATTGTTAAACTTGTGATTCCAACTCTCTTGAACGATTTATACCCAAAATTATTATTTTAATAAATACATTCACTCAATGTTTGCTATACCCTTATGTATTTCTATAAGTAAGAATAATGATAGTTCTTATCCAAAACCATGTTTCCTAATTGTATTCCCCGTAGAAGGCATTCAGATTCAACATATTTGGAACCTTATTATAAAATGACATTATCTTGTTATAAAATGACTAGAAACTTTAAATGTCCATTAGAAAATAAATTTGATTTAATAATTTAAAAATATTATATCTTTATTCCTATCTAGACTAATGAATAGAATTTTCTAATTTACAATCTCAAGATTAAATTTATTTTACTCTTTAATTCACAAAACTTGAATTTAGTTTGTCTCCATTACTATGACTAAGAAAAAGTGTATCAAATTTTGTGATTTTTCTATCAAGATTCAACTCTCTAGTTTTTTTAGAGTCAAACTCATTGACCCATGTTTCATGAGCAGTGGTTCACACAAAACCATCTCTCATAAGAAATAATGGAACACTTAACACTCATTGGATCTAGGTAATGCTCAAAGAGGTGAATCACTAGGACTTCTCAGGAGGTCACCCATCATAACACTACTCCAGCTTGAGCATGCTTAACTACAATTTTTCCTCTGTGGTTAAACCCAATATACTTGCAACTCCAATAGAAAAACCTTCACCAAGTGTTGTGCCTTGTGAACCATTCATTAGAAATCCCCTTAATCTCATCAATTCATAAGTAGTAGATATTTCCCACAAAAAATCAAATTGTGATATTGCTATCAGGATTCAACTGTGTAGTTATTTTGAGTCAAACTCATTGACCCATGTTTTATGAGTAGTGGTTCATACAAACCCATCTCTCATGAGAATGAATGGAACACTTAAAACTTATTAGATCTAGGTGATGGTCATAGAAGTGAAACACAAGGAATTCCTAGGAGGTCACCCATCCTAGTACTACTCCAGCTCGAGCACACTTAACTATAAAGTTTGCTCCATGGTTTAACCCACTCTACTTGGAACCCCATTTGAAAAATCATCACCAAGTGTTGATCCTTACAAACCATTCATTAGAAAGGCCCTTAAGCTCATCAATTGATAAGTAGGATATATTTTCCACAACAAGTCAAATTGTGATATTGATATCTGTTACTATAGACAAGCACTGAGAGGGGGCCTGAATCAGTGTGCACATATACTTAATAAATTTTACCATCGACCTAACCAATCTAATCAACAACTTCCAACTAATGAACCATGTAACTAATAATATCAAATAGAAGTAAAAACCATCAAGTATACACAAAAGAATCACATATGAGACATAGATTTTTCACATGGAAACCGTTGTTAGAGGGAAAAACCAATAGTTGGGATAACAGTAAAAACTGTTTTCCCTGTTAGGAGCTACAATACCATTTCTAGGGTTCATCCTATTAAAGGTGACTAGCACCTTGTTATAAGTACAAAAATAATTTTTAGAGTCTACCTTGATAGAGGATTTAAACCTTTAATAAAAAAGTTACCCTATTAAAGGATTTACAATAAAGACCTATTACGATCTACCCAGTTAAGGGATCTAACCTACTGTAACTGTTATGAAAAAAACAATAATGATGATCTGTAGAATGTCACTAATTTCCTATCATATCCTTTCTCATCCTTTTCTCCTTTTTGTTGTACTAATCTCTGCTTATTAAACATATTATCACTTCACTTGAAAATATAATCACAACCCTAAATCACACGATTTAGCTCTCCTTATATATTGTTTTATTAAGGGGTTTGAGACGTAAAAACTTTCCATTCAAGTTAGAAAAAAATACTTATCAACCTCCTTGAAATTAGAATTAATAATGCCTAACACATCATCTCCAAACATAATTTACATTGACATAAATGATAGGAAACCTTAGATCCACCATCTTAAATAATTCATCATGAAATTCTGATTAGTGACCCAATAGGTACATTGTCTTCCACATCGAAAACATAATTCACTCAAAACATCGAATTAGCTGACATGATTAGAACCATGCCTTTGTTATACCATATGAATTTATTCTCTAAGATTACATATTCTAATTTGCATGGAAACTCGACCACTACGAATTTCACTAATTGAAACTGTTCTTCCTATACATCTCATGTACACCGATCAACACAGTTAATTGTATCTACATTTACTGATCATGTAAAGATCTTATCGGTCGCTCTAATAATATTAAATGAACATATTTCCATCAATGAAAGCCAATTATGAACCTACATATGAATGATCTTTATATCTCCTCTAAAAGATACCATAATGCCAATAATCGCCCCCTTTGGCATTGATAGAAAAAACTCTGTATGAACTCAAAATTCTGCCATGCATAACTCTTTAAGTATTGAACTATACTATATGAATAGTTTAGGTAAAAAAATTTATTCATTAAAATCATATTCCCCTTATGCTATGCATGTTTCAACTCATATATATTCCCTCATACACATCTATCTCCCCATTTTTGTCAACAATGACAAAGGATTGCAAGAACATATTTGAATTATATTCTATCAAAGACATCCTTGAAGAGTGTCTTTGTAGACTCTAATAAATTTTCACATGAATCTTGTAAGCACTCCATAGATATAATTTGTCAATGTATAACCAATGCTAACCATTCCATATCATTCAAATTATTCACCTCTAGTAGTCTTAGTATTGTTTCTGCATCACTCACGGTCTGTTGCATAAGATCTATGGTGGCAGCTAGGTAGGTCTGCAGCTGCATAAGTGATATTACTCTTTTATATTTCTCTTCTTGCAACTGCTTCACTATATGAGTAATTGTAATACCCACCCCTTAGTTTTATTTTCTATTTCAATTGTCAAACTCTTTTATGTCCTTTCATATATGCATTGGTTATTTCAGTTGGTTTTAAGGATATTCATGTATTACTTTTCATTATATTAGTGATATTTTTCTTAGTTATGTTATATCTTCTATTTACACATGATTTATGGCAATTTAAGGATGGTTCTTTGTATGCTATGATGTCATATTGATTATGGTTGTCTAAAAATACTGACCCTATATCTATATGTGCATGGATCATTGGTATGTTTTACGTTACTGTTCAGTTGTTTGGTATGGCATGAGATAGAGTCATAGTTACTTGATTCGGCGAGATCCACATGATAAAGTAGTCTCAACCATTGTTTTTTATATTATATGTATGCATATATTCCTCTTTGTGATGACAGGTTTGTAGGTACAGGGCTACGTCTTCCCTGAATTGGCAAGAGTGAGCGTGCCCTATCGCAATGTCTCAATGGTAAGAGAGGAGAGATAATATTCAAGCATAAATCCCTACCATAAACCCTTATTTTGTCCTAGAAATGGACAAGAATCTGAATGACTATCCTATCTGAATCCGTCAAGTGACATGGACTCGTGAGCCTTTCTGTGTGTGTTTGTTTCAATTTTTTTTTGATTGGATGGTTTTCAGTTGATTTAATGATTCTTTTAGATTGTTTTATTTAATGAGTAATTATGGTAGATATTAATGTTAATAATTACACCTTTGATAAGGTTAAAATATTGATATATTAAATATATGGCTATTTAATAATTAAATATTAATTAAATACCTCTATTTAATTATTAAGTCTTGATTTAAATAATTGAGATTTAATAAATATTAAATCCAAATATTGTAATTAATTGTGCAAGTTGAATTATTGAGTATTACTTTAACTAAAATGATTAATTGATTTATTTAAATTGAAATATTCTCTTGCATTTTCAATTGTGACTTTGTTTTATATTATAAAGTTGTGTTGTGCATCATTTTGAGTGAAATTGAAAGTAAAGCATTTCTTTTAATTTTAATTAGATAATTCACATTATATTAGGGTTTCCCTTTTTAAAAACCTAATTGCTTGGTTTTCTATATATCTAAATTGAAAGCCAATTTGGAGGTGGTTCAATTAGGGAGAAGGAGAATTTAGGTGATTGGAGATTTGTTGAAAGCTTAGGAGCATTATCAATTTGTGAATTGCTTTGGATTTGAATTGGATCTTCTCATCAGTTACTAAGGTAGGATCTTGATCTTCTTAATTCTACCTTCCAGATCCCTGTCTTCTATGCATTTGGAATGCTTGGATCTTGTATGTGAATATTCCTTGGTTGTTATTATATGGTTTTATTGCTTAAAATTGCAAGAATAGGTTATTGGATCAATTATGTGGTTTCTCCTTCATGATTGCATGATAGATCAGTATTTTTGGCTTAAGGGTTTCATTTAATTGCTTTGGTTGTAATATGGGCATTAGGGTTTTCATTTAAAAGGATTTAATTTTGAAAACTGCTATTAGGGTTTCACGTCTGGGAAAGATGTCTTCATGTGTGACAAATTTGATATTGTTGCCAAATGGGGTATTAGCCTTCATATCTATAGAGACTCTTCACCTGTAAATGAGAATAATACCTTTACCAAGTTCCTATCCAAACCCCAGATCTAGATCTGCATGGAAACAACAATAGAGGTTAAATTGCGTGCAAGGATTTCATTTCAAAATTAATATTAATGCTTTTCTTTTTCTTGTTTAAATCAATTGTATGGCTTTAAGAAAAGAATCCTTCTACTTTCTTCCTTTAGGGATTTTTGTTGAAAGTATATCTCAATTATTGGAAAATAGAATTTTATCAAATTATTGTTAAAAAAAACAATTAAAAAGAAATTAGTACTGTTGCTGGAAATAAAAAGTACTGACCGGTATTTTCGTTATTATTTTTCAAAACAAAAAAATATAAATATTAAATAGCTTTGGAAAGAGGCTAAATATTAAAATTTATAATAAACTAAATATTTATTGTTAAAGGAAAGTTTAAAATTAAAAAAAAAAAGAAAAAAAAAGAGAAAGTTGTTTATGAAAAAGAGGAAAAAAAATATTTTATAAAAAAACTAATATAAAATATAAAAAACTTTATTGGTTGGTGGCGGGGGCCACCACCTCCTCCGACCATCACTCGTGGGTCTGCGGGAACCGCAGAGCTGTGTCTACAGGTACCATAGATTCGTGGGCGTGCGGGTACCACAGGGACCCCACAAGGGCCACAGGGCTATGGGCCTGCAGATCCACCTTGGGTCATAGGGCTATGGGCCTGCAAATCCCCACGTATACCGTGACAATCTCTTTTTAAAAGGGCTGCGAGGATATGGTGGGGTGGGGTCGAGACCGCCTCGAAAATATTATTTTTTATTTATTTTATTTTATTTAATTAAAAACTTTAGTTTATTAAATGCTATTTAAATTTTGTTTTAGTTGTTTGGTTATATTAAAAGTTTTTTTTATTAATAAATTTAGTTTTACTAAAAATGTTAATTAATTTTTCTTTCTAATTTATAAGATATTATTATTAATATTTTATAATTACAAGGATTTTTAATTAATGATTATTATTGTGATGTTTAAGAAGGGTTAATGTTAATATTTGTTATAGAATTATAATGTACTTTTAGTAATTTTAGCAGATAAACTTATATACGTTTTATTATAAATTGATCTATAAGGGGGAATATTTTTCCAATTCATAAAGATTTAATTATATTGGTGATAGTAATCATATTCAATGAACTGATTTGTATAATGCATGTTATAAAATAGTTTATTATAACTATTGATTATTTGGAAATTAGAATTTTATTATGCAATGTTATTTTCTAGTTGATTATAAATGAGATATGTACTTTCTTCTTTTATGTGGAAACTGTGTTATTTCGGTTATCGATTTGGGGAATTAGTTGACCCTTAGGATGTTGTACCAGAGGCTGTGGAGATATTTGTTGTCAATTATCTATGTGTGATTACTTGTTGAGAGTGGATGTTCTCTCATTATGCTTATGATTATTTTGTAATCTTGATTATGTGTATTCAACCACTTTTGTAGTTTAGCTCCTGTGCATGGTTTGGTTGTGTTATTATAGCTATGTTTTTTGGTGATTCGATTTCACTACCCAGCCTATGTCATAAGTTCATCTTTTATGAACACCTTGGGTGTGTCATTATTATGTTATAATCATTTATGTTACTTTGTAAGAAACTAGATTTTTCCTTCATACTTATGTATTTGAGATCAATGTGGGATCTATGTGCTAGGTTGGTTATTTAGTTGTATAGACGGGAGTGACTTGCAATAAGCATCAAGGCCCACAAGTGGCTACCAAGATCACATATTGTAAGTTATCCTAACAAGTGATAACATGAAAACATGAAATGAGTCCTAAAATGAATTAATAAGATAATGGTTCCTCACCCATGCTTGAGAGCTAGTAAAGGATAAAATGAAGGTTCAAAAGATATTTTCCACCCAGAGACTTATCGTTCTGGCATAGTTGATAGCCTCGTCTGTATGAGCCTTTATTTATACTACATATGATAACTTGAGTGTCAGGGTATAGAGATGCTTCCAGAACAAGACTCAAGGGTTTAGGTATGTGATGACACTTCCCTATATGCA
The DNA here is from genome assembly GCA_018584345.1 of Thuja plicata. Classification (NCBI taxonomy): domain Eukaryota; kingdom Viridiplantae; phylum Streptophyta; class Pinopsida; order Cupressales; family Cupressaceae; genus Thuja; species Thuja plicata. Next base: position 109,868 of record MU220648.1, on the reverse strand, counting down.
TCTTAGGTTTCCTCCATTTTTTGGTTGTCTTTGGATTAGAGAGTTTGGCCTTTGTTGTTGTTTAGTACTTCTTGAGATAGGAAGCTTCAAGACTCGCTTTCTTAGCTATTTCTTGTTTTTGTTTTATGTTTGTTATCTGAGTGGTGCTTGATTTTATCTCCTCAGCATGGTGGGAGTGGACCTTTGGTTCCACAAGGTCAGGTGGCAGTGATTATTTTACCATTTGAGATCTGACTTTTTTTTCATGCTTGGATGATCCTTGTTGCAATTATATCTTATTCTAATTCTTCTGGAGACTTGTTCAATATCATGAGTTGTGTACTTGTACTATATGTGTATATTGGTTAACATCGTATCAAATGATGTATTGTATTGTTATGTATTATTGCATACCCTTCGACTTGTGCAGTGGATTCTGATTCTTTTGTATACCTTAGGTATCAGTTGTTTATGTGGTATTATATGATATGGTTATTATGGATTCAGTTGATATATCTTTTATGTTAGTTCTTTATAGTTGATCTTCGTAGATTAGTTTTCTTAAGTAGTTCTACATCAAGGAACCCTTGATAAATGTAAACTTTGTTGAGTTGTATTTATGTGTATTTCATGTATCTTAGTTTGTTTCTTATGCGTTGTTATCATTATTTTTTGTAAACATTTTTAAACAAAAATGATCTTGTTAACTTAGTTGCATGTTTGGGTAAGTTTCTCCTGGGTTCCCTAGTAGGGCATTATAGTAATCATTTTGACCTTTGCACTGTATTCTGACACTGAACTAGTTAGGGGATCAAACCTTTCAACCAAAGTATTAAGCTCATGTTGAGATTCCTCTCTCTTGTTCTCTAGATCCTTTGTAAAAGATGTAAACTTGGACACTTTTACAAGTAATTATCCTACCTCCTCTAGGATATCCTTTACTTTGTTTACTAGAACTACAAGTGACTCCTTTTCTACTGATATAATCTCTTTCAACTTTTCATTTTTTTTCTTCTCATACTCCTTCATTGCCAACTTCATAGGTGCATTCTTCAATTTAGATACTTGATCAAAAACTTCTTTGACCAAAATACCTAGTTGATGAATAGGTTTATCTTGTTTATCATATTGCACATGAAGATGAAGAAATCTTGGAACTTGTTTATCATTTTATAAACATCAATAGTTTCTTGGATTTGTTCATCTTCAATTTCACCTTCCTCTTCTTCCTCATAACTAATAGAATTTTTAGTTTTCTCTTCTTCTGTGTGCTAGATTCACCAGTTAAGTCTAATTTCCTCTTCACTGATAGCACATTATTATCAATCTTTTTCTCTTCACTTTTCTGTTATATTATTTTCTCTCTGGTCTGATCACTTGGCTCACCCACTTGAGTTTTAGTATTAATGTTCTATATCTGGTCAGGTATGTCAGAGATAACATTATCTATGACATCATTTATCTCTTCAGCTTTAGACTCTTAACCTTTTTGTTTCTCTTCTACCAATTTTTCCTTGGTTCATGTCTTACATTTTGTTTCAAATTATTCTTCCTTAGCTTTATCTTTACTTTCCTTCTTACCTTTTGAATCTTTTTAGCCAAATGTCTTCTCTTTATTCCTTCTATAAGTTTTTTGAATAATTACAAGTGACTTCTTTTGTGGCTTAGTCATAGTAGGAGTGGTAGATTGAGTTTTTTTTTATGTTGAACTCCTAGTGACTCTCTGAGGTGTGACTTCTTCAACCTCAGCTTCTATTTTCTTATATCTAGCAACAACAGATGTGCTTTCCTTCTCACTTTCCATTTTATTCCTAATACTAGTCATCATATCTTGTGTTATGCCACTCATTTTGGCTAGATTGTTAATTTTCTTCCTTACTTTTCTTTGGATTATCAGTGCTCTTAGTTCATTGTGAATTTTCAATGATGACTCCTCAAATGTTCCAAATCTAGTTGTAGATGTGTCAATAGGTTTTGAAAAAAGTGCATCAGCATGTAAAGTAACTTAAGTTACCACCTAATTAATAACCTATACATGGTACCCAAGAAGTTTTAGGTTGCACTGTTGACAACATACATGTATTGTATCTACTAGAAAACAAATATCAACCTTGTAATTTTTAACTATATGGTTTGGGATTCTCTCTTAAGTGCATTTTTCCTTGAAAATGTTTAAAGTATCCCCACATGATAGTATTGAAATTATCTCCTAATGTCCTAATGCATTTCTTAATTTGCATAACTACTAATTGATCTTTTATCCATGCAATATGACCTATCCCTAGAAATTGATTCTGTAGATAGAAAAACATACATATCAGGATTTAACCATACTTGAATGATTGCTTCTTATCTTTCTTGATCTTCTTCATTTTCACAAAGAATTGGCTCCTCAGAATTTCACATAAGTCATACTTTGCGTCCTCTTTCACCACTCTGTATGCAGCATAAATTTCTCCACCAAGTACACTTTTCAACTGATTGGACTAATAAACTCTTTATCCAACCACCATTGAAAAAAATCTCTCTTCTTCATCTTCAATGTCCTTGATAGTTATTTCTCGGTGATCTTTTTTATATTTTGGTCAAGTGAATAACCAAAATAGAAGAAATAGTCCTTAGATTTGGTGCCTCACCAGTTGCATAAAATCCAGTAACATGATTGATTAACTCCTTTGTGCTCTTGTGAGGTTTTTCCAACCAAATAAACTAATCATGGACTCTCCTCAGCACATACTTATCAATTTTGGATGAATGTCATCAGGAATCTTTGTTGCATATGTAAAAACTTTTTACACCAAATGCATATTCTCATCCTTCACCTTTACATCATCACTCAGAGTAAGGATTTCATTAGCTCCAAGTTCTTCCAGCTTGTAGTGTATGAAAAATCGAATGTCTTCAGCTAGAAATACACCATAGGGTATTGATGAAAGGGAACCCATAGGATCATTCTTGTTAGCCTTCAATGGATGTATCTTGAATACGAGTCTTGGCTCATTTACAACATTGATCATCACGAGAGTGTCTATAATGATAAAAATTATCTCTTAGTAGTAACACTCTTGTAGAATCTTCACACAATACACAATAACCTATAATTTCATGGATTGGTGTTCTTGAACAAGTGATACACTTCACTTCTCAAAATCTCAAGTAACACACAAGAAATTCTCACAATCACTGTAGAATGCATATACATGCTCTCAAGTATACTCGTAAGTGTGTATATAGAAACTATACCTTCATGAAATTAGTTTGAAATTTATCAATTCTATGGAAAGATAATCTAAATTTAAGAAAAGAATTGACAAATAAACAAGAAGCATTCCATGGTTCTCTAACTTAGCATGCTAATGAATCTCTCATCCTTAATCTCCATTAGTGACAATCCTAGAATGAAAATTAATGATTGATATGCTTAATCTAGCCCTCAAATTCCTCAAATTTTCATAAAATTCATTCAATTTTGCTCTCACAATTCCTTATTATGCTCAAAATGCTATGATCTCAAAGTGATTTTTTTATAAGTGTAGATTCATATTTCTCATGAATGTCTAGGATTATTAATGCTCTCAAAATGTTTAGTATTTGAAGGATTTACCAAGGGTAGGGGTAGAGTTAAGTTGATCATGATTCAAGCTTGGTTGAGTTGAAGGATTTCAAATGGTTTTAAATGGAGAGACCATTTAAATGTTGGTTTCAAAGGTTGGGACAAAGAGAAAAATTGAGTGGTGAGGATTTTAAAGGGTCAAATGAGTGATAAAGATTGCAAAGTTTTGAGTGATCCATGTGCTTTTAATTCTTGGTTCTCATTGGATCTTCAATTTCTTGTCTCCTTTGTTGAAAGAAAATATGATTTAAATAATTTAATTAATTAATTAAATTATCCATGTAAGGGAATGGGTTGAATTTGATTTTTGATTTAAACTATATAACTAATTTATTAAATCAATTACATAGTTTTGATTAATCCCTTTTAGGCTTACATTTAATTAATTGGTGTCTTTATTAATTGATCCTTTGATTTTTATTTGATTTAGTCCCTGTTGATTTGATTAAATGCATTTTATTTGATTAGTTTCCATTTGATTTGATTAGTAGACCTGACAAAATTTAGGTTTCTACAAATGCCCCTCTTTGAATTGATGTGTGAAGCACATTGATTCAAAGAAAATTAATTTCCTAATCTGATTGACTGATGTTGGTTGATTGATCTGATTAACCTTATTTGAAATGATTTTGATGCTTGATCTGGTTGATGTTGGATGAAAAACCTGATGTGAACTGGTGATTTTAAAATACCTCACTCATGACGATTGAAAAATTTGATACCCCAGATGCATTTTGATCAATGAAAATTTGATTGATAGGATGTTGCCCCTATTGATTAGACAAAAAATGTTATGATATGAATCCTGATGTCAATCTAATGATACAAATATGATGCCCCTGAGGAAATGAATCGAAATGATATGAGATAATTTTGTTGAGTTTGAAATTTTTTGATTTTTTTCCTGATAAAATCAATTTTAAAATACCCAGGTCATTAAAGAATTTGATGACAATAGCTATGATTGAGAAAATGTTGTTGATGTTTTATGTATGTTGAAGATGTTTGGATATCACTTGATGTAAGTTACATTCACTTGGTTGATGTTATATTGATGTCAATTTGATAGTGTATAGTTGGAAAATGGAAGCACTTCCATGGTAGACTGGTTTAGCCTTTCAAGTAAGTGGTTTGGGGTCATGTCAAGTGCCTTGAATGGGTTCTTGACTTTGATCTGGCTTTATCCTATTGTTATGCTCCATTTCCACTATTTCCAACCTATTTCTGGCACCCTAGGCTGAAAAACTAGGACTTTGACCTCAGGTTCAAGGTTGACCTTGACCTTGACCTAGGTCACAATTGACATTTCTAGGCCCCAGATTTGAATTTTAGAATTTCAAGGTTTCTAGATGTCAGTCTTTAGAAAAAGTTAATTCCCACTCCCGGGTTGGCTATTTTGATCTTCAGAACAACAAATCTTAAATTATATTTAATATAGGTACTCTTCTAGGGGCATGGGTCCAATTGGAATTTAATTCTCCTATGTCGGCCTCTCTAGAGGATTGTTCCCTAGTTTCATATAAAAGGAAGCTTTCTCCTCTCATTTCCTCTAACCATCATTAACCACATGAACTATAATCATCATTGTAATTAAAGACTTGAAGAGTGAGATCCAAAGGTGAAGAAGCAAGATTTCAAGAAAGACAATTATTCATTCAAGCATAATCCATTCTTAATGACTTCTCAAGCACTCATTTTCATCAAGGAGATCTATTGGTGTCCATTGAAGGATTCAAGCTCCATGGAGCCCTCTTGTTGAAGATTTCACCATCCACATTCCTCCAAGCCTCTTCCAATTAAAGAACCCATTAAAGATTGGTGTTGAATATCTATAGTAAATTGACTGAAGACATCCTACATTCTACATTATACATCCTTTTTGTTGCATACATACTTGTGGATTCACAACTTCAAATCTGCCACAAGGACTTCTACAAGCAAGGTGAATTTGTTTATTTATTTTGTTTTACTTATGCAATTTCAATAATACTTTAAGGTTAATTCCAAATCTAGGGTTTGACAAAGGAAAAACCCTCCCCACAACAAAAAAACCATTTTTCTTGTAGGTAGATGTTCAGAATAGCAGATCAGGATGCAGATTTGGATACCCTTTTCGGAAAACTTTCAGGAACTGAAAATAGAATTTCAGTCTGAGAATTTTTAGGTCGATTCTACCCTAGGTTGGAATCATAAATTCTAGGTCAATGGTGACATTGACTTGAGGGTACAAATCAGAACTATGTTAGAATGGAAAATTATTTATGGGTTTTGTTCATCTTTCCGTTTCAATTTTAGATCTGGTCTCAAATTTTCCAGAAACTCAACACAGGCTTCAGAAAACAACATTCTTCAGATCTGCAATATTTTGAGGTTAGTACATTTCTCCTATTAATTTCAATTAAGGTTATCAATATTTCTACATCTATTGCACATTTAAATAAATAAATAGGTACTTAAGATCTTTCTTTTTGTCCTTATTTCCAAATGGTTGAGTCATTTATGCATTGATCCTTCCATTTTGGATTAATCAATTTGGATATTTCATTTGTACATTTAAGGATAGAAGTAGAGCATGTTATTTACCCCCTACATTTCAATAAACAATCAAATCAATCTTTTAAATGTAATATAGGATAATAGAAAAATCTAATATTAACCATATCTATTTTCTTATGTTCCATTTTGGTGAACCCGCGATAGAGAACTCTTTCTTTTTTGGTGTTATATTTACATCTTTTATGTTAGATCTTGCATGTATATTAGATTATCTTTCTTTTTGAATTTACATTTCAAAAATAAAAAATAAAAATGTTGTGTTTCCTAAATTAGTTCATTTGCATTGCATTGGTGTATGAGATTTACCACTTCTATGAAGGAATTGCTAACATGCAAATCCACAGACCCCGAATACACCTGCATGCAAGAACCTGATACAAAGTAGAAGCAGAAAGATAAAAAAAGAAGAACTCAGATGTTTACTCAAAATGTGAGAGCAAAATTGTCAACTGAATTAATGAAAAGCAATTACAAAGTTCGACCTTATAAAGGTGAACGAAACCCTAAAAGGTAAATACTAGGTTGCACATTATTAATTAAGAGTTAATTAATAATGCACCTAAGAGACACTTAAGCAACTAGAGTAAAA
>MU220648.1:87748-101497 GCA_018584345.1 Thuja plicata | reverse complement strand
TGGAGAGTATCAGGAAGATACACTCATCATCTGACTTCGTCTTTCCAGCAACCTGTAAGATAGATCGAAGGGACTTGAACTTCATCAGGAAGTCCTCAATGCTAGTGAATGAGTCAAGTGCCAAGGCAGTGAACTCTGCATCTACCTGGAGAATCCTGAACTGATCCATGGTGCCAAACAAAGTGGAGAACTTGTCCTACATATCCCTGGGTGTAGTCAGGCCATCCAGGTGGAACAACAACCCATCTAAAATGTTCATGGCAATGAGGCCCATTGCCTCATCCATCCTATTTCTATGCATAAGTGCCTCATAAGGCCTCTGAAGAAATGGCTGAGCCACATCCATGCAAGACCATAAACCTTATGACATGAGGAGTCTGGTCATATGTGGCTTCCATGTGTGGTAGTTGTGAGGTGTCAGTCGGGCCACAGAGGGGTCCGACATTGAAAGAAGAAGAAGACGGAAGTAGAAGGGTCTTTCTGAATGAAATGACAGAAAGTAAAATGCACCCCCCCACAATGTAAAATTCTATCCCCTGAGCACCTCAAATGAACAACTACTGAAAGAACACAAAGAAAAATGAGGAGAAAACCTGAGTTCCAGAAGCCGAACAGGAGCAGAAAGGAAGGTGTGACTTTGACTATGAAAAATAGAAACCAAATGGCAAAAATAGGAATTGAGACCTGTACCACTGCGTTTGTCTCGGAAACACCTTTCCGATGATATTTTGTTTTCTGAAAAACGAGCTCGTATGCCCAAGATATGGGCAAAAAATCACAGGTACCTCCAAATAAATAGTCACTGGAAAAAACCAGTCACGAGCCTAAATTTGACGGTCAACTGCCCATCACCGGTTTTTCTGGATTAAAAATGACGGCCGTCACACTGCCGAAATTTTTTTTCCGATCGCCGGAAAGGACAGAAATGATTGGAAAATTTAAACTGCTGCCAGAAAAGTTGTTACCCGGCCGCTGACGTCACAGGTGACATCAGCAGTACTCTGAGGCAGTGGCCGAGTGGCGACGCCGGAGGCGGAGGCGGCCGGGCGGGGTTTTGGCGGCGGGCCGGTGGCTGCCGGGTGGTGGCCGAGTGGCCAGGCGGCGGCGGAGGACCCGGGTGGCTACGCGGTGGCGCCTGGGTGGCGCGCTGCGCAGGGGCGGCGCGCGGGTGGCGCACGGGCGGCGCGGTGGTGGCGCACGCCAGCAGCGCCCGCCTGCGCGTTAAAAAACCACTTTTTTTGAATTTTTTTCGAGGAATGACCTCGATTTTTGAGCCGTACGGCCCTAGGAGGCCAATAAATTTTCCCTGTTCTCCCGTAGGCTAAATAGGTCGAACTTTATGTGATTTCGACTCTCCCGGGCCTTCTGAACGCAATGGCGGAGTCTGTTTTGGCTCAAATGGCTCCAAAAAATAGCACCTCCTTAGAACTCACAGAAAAAACCCCAGAGAGGCTGTGACTGACTTCTTTGAATCGCGGCTTCAAATATCTTCAAACCAGACAGCAGCAGGGTGGCTCTGATACCATGAAGGAATTGCTAACATGCAAATCCACAGACCCCGAATACACCTGCATGCAAGAACCTGATACAAAGTAGAAGCAGAAAGATAAAAAAAGAAGAACTCAGATATTTACTCAAAATGTGAGAGCAAAATTGTCAACTGAATTAATGAAAAGCAATTACAAAGTTTGACCTTATAAAGGTGAACGAAACCCTAAAAGGTAAATACTAGGTTGCACATTATTAATTAAGAGTTAATTAATAATGCACCTAAGAGACGCTTAAGAAACTAGAGTAAAAAGAAATAATACTCTAACATTCTAGTCCTACTTATAGTATCTAGGTTAGAAGAAGTCATGGAATTATGGGTTACTTTGATCCCGAGTCTTCCTCTCCTTTCCTTAGGATCCCAGATGACAATTTGATCACTCATGATTCTAATCCTTCTATGGAACATAACTCTTCTCACTCATCTCATGATGAGGATGATGCGTTATGAGTTCCTCCTAAACAAGTGCAAAAACTTTCAACTGAATTTGATAAAATGATAAATTAGCTTATTCAAGAAAACCATAATCAAGATTCCATCCAAGCCATATAGGCTATTAAGAAATTCATTTGTGATAGTGATCAAGGTTTTAATCTCTTGCGTGGTATCACTCATCTTGTTCAATTGAATGTTAAACCTTTAGTACAAGAGGCTCAAGATCTAGGATTCACTCCTCCTATCACTAGTGAGGGACCTTCTTCTATTCCTTTACCTAGCATTCCTACTTATACTCCTCCTTTTATGACTACATCTCTCCCAATTTCATCTATTCTTGTGAGTGTTCCACCAGTATCTCCACCTACCTCACAACCTTCATATCATAGTGTACCTTTTACTTATTCAAATCCCCTTCCAAATGTGGTTCCAAGTGTTCCACAGTTTGTGTCTTCCATTCCTACTACTTCCTACACTTTTCCTAGTGTTCCTAATGTTTCTATGCCACCTATGTCTTCTAATGATTCTACAATTATTAGTTTGGCTCAAACTGTGTCATCTTTACAAAAAAACTTGCATCCTTAACCCAATCAAATTTTAGCAATCCTACATGTGACATGGGTAGTCCTTTATCTTTAAACATTATTCAGGCTACTATTCCTCAACAAGCCAATATACCTTGACTTGGGAATTACAATGGTAAAGGCGATCATGTTACTCATGTTAAAACATTTCAAATCATTTTTAGTGATTATGCTCATGAGCATAGGATTTTAGCTAAACTGTCTGCTAGAACTTTTCATGATAAGCCTTTGTAATGGTATTGTTCTTTACCTCCTTATTCTATTTATTCTTTTCCTAAACTTTCTAATACCTTCATTCAACAATTTAAAACTAACATTGGTCCACAAGTTTCATTAACTGATTTAATGCATTGTAAACAAAACATTAAGGAAAAAATGATTGATTTTATTGCTAGATTTAAGCATTTGAATGCTCATATTTCTTATCATGTTCCTAATATTTATATTCAACATATATGTTTATTTCAAATTTACAAAAGGATATTAGAGATAAGATTATGCTTACTGAATTTACCTCTTTTCAAGAACTTTGTGCAACACTTCATCATTATCAATTACAAGTGAGTCAATTTGAGAGAAACACTCTAATGGCTCCTGTTCTAGTTGATAAGAGTGGCACTACTCCTAATCCTAATAATTTTTAGAAACCTATAAATTATATCAAGATTAATAAATAGATAATATGGTTGCTGATCAAGTTGTTGTTGCATCTCATAATGCCATTTCTGCATCCACTGCTTTCTGTATGAGTCGTATGTTTACTCCGCTCTTTGAATCTTTACATTCTATTATGAGTAGGTTGTTAAGTGCTAATATGATTGCCTTGCCTCCTATTCAACCTCTCCTTCCTACTACCATAGCTTCAAAATCCTTTGATTCTAAATCTTTTTGCCAATACCATCGCCTGAATGGCCATGATACTGAAAAATGTTATTTTCTAAACCATAAAGTTCAATACTTAGTTGATTCTAATGCTTTATCTATTGATAATTTTGATCTCTCTCCTCTTAATCAAAACCATCAAATCTATACTAATCTTGTACCTACACATGATACTAAAACCATTTCTCAACCATCTTCTTTGGATATTATTTATGATTCGAAGATGGATGATCTTAATCACATTGTTAATCATGTGGAGAGAATTGTTTCATCTCAACTTACTGTTCAAGATCATTCACCTCCACCTCAACTTCAATTTTCACCTAAACCTCATAAACAAACTAAGGATAAGCGACCTCAGGAACTTTCAATTACCTTTGATGATTCTAAGACTATTAAGGCTCCTGATGGAGCCCTTTATATTTATGCTAGGATTACTATGATACCTATGCATGGTTGTCTTGTTGATCCCACATATTTAATAAATTTTATTATTGAGGAAAATAATTTTATGAAAAACCTACAATGTGACTGTTATCATCCATCGGATGCATGGATCCAAACATGCAATGGTTTTCTCTATCTTGCACTTGGTTCTATTAACTTTCCTGTTGAACTTTGTGGCAAGGTTGTAGATACTACCTTCATTTTTGTTCCCACTTCTGATCAATTTCAAGTCAAATTTTTTTTTCCTTGGATAACTTCTATGCATGCTATTTCTTCTCCTATTCATAAATGTCTTAAGTTCATTCATAATGAAGAAGTAAAAATGATTAATCAAAGTTTGTATCAACCTTCTAGGCCTAGATATTGTGCCACTCTTGATTTCTTTTGGCCTTCATTACGTAATTCATGTCCTCCTCACCATGAAAACCTTTTTTGTTCATAGTAAGCCTATAAACATCGCAAGATAATTGAGTTAAGCATGCCTCAGATAGATCTTAACCGTGGTCTTTTTCCCACTCCTTCTATACCTCCTTCATCCATTACTGCTAACTCTATTACTCAACTTCCCAGTGTCACTTCTTAGCCTACTGCGAATCTTACCAATCCTCCTATAGAACCTGTGAAGGAACCCGTTGTTATTCCTCCTAGTTCTCCACATGTGTCAAACAAAGAAAAATGTAATAAATCTGCTAATGAATGTCGTAAGAAGCATAGAGATAATACTAGGGCCCATGCTTCTCTTCTTCAAAATTCTTTAGCTTCTTTTGACCAACCTATGCCTGATGTGTTGGAAGAAGTTAATATTCACAATGATGTCAAGATGAATGAGTATGATGATCCTATTCGCATCTTAGATCCTATTTTAATTAATCTTGATGAGGAGGATACTCTAGATGATCCTATTGATCTTAGTGATGAATATGAGACCATTGATCTTGATAGTGACTAACATCATATGCTTTCAAATCAATTGACAATTACACCTAGTATCAAGCAACGTGATTCTCAAGAGGATCCTTGTTTGGAACTGACTATTATTCCTACTGTATTGGATATAGTCCCTCTTGCAAGTTTCCCACCATCCCTAAATGATACAAACCAAGATGGGGAGAGTAGGTGATGCACCTGATTGGCTTATCCTTCATTGGAGCCATTTTTGTGTTGCATGATGTATTGTGCTACTCTAGTAATGTGTTTGCTAAATGTTTGTTAGAGTCTTTTATATGACCCTTGTTACTTTGTTAGTGCAAGGTGATAAAGGAATCAAACCTGTTGTATAATTCCTCTATATGTATCTTTATACTTCTATATGTTTTTTTCATGTTATGTTATACTTGTTCTATTGTTCATAAATGTTTTCCTTGTGTAGTCCACTTGCATCTCCGACATGGTAGCACTAATTCTTTTCTATCTCCATGTTGTGGTTTGAAAAGACTCTTCTTTGTAACTCTTGAGTTTTCTTTCCTCGATTGTGATTATAGTTCTACTTTCTTTAGGGAATGATATCAATTTATTTGCAATAATATCATATCTAAATATACATGTTATTTTATGATCATACTAACCCCGCAGTAGGTAGATCCCTTCTGTGTTTTTTATATGTTTATGTGGTATTTCCCTTGATTTATCTTCATCTGGGGGCATCTCCTAGTGGAAACATAATCAGTAGAGTTGTTTATGTTTTCGTCAAAGCCATTTCTCATGTTAAAGTGTTAGCAATGACTTTAACGTGGGTGCATATGCTCTACTCACTATTTGCACACGCATGTTCAAAATATTTTCAAAACTTAAAACATTTTTCCTTTATGGATTAAAGACTAATCCTTAAAGAATGGATATTTTACTTTTTAGGATATCTTGATCCCTCCAGTTTAAATTTACACGTACCTCTTGATCCCTCCAGTTTAAAATTTACAATGTTTTGATCCCTTAAGGTCAGAAGGTTTCCTTAAGAATGGATCTCCTTGATGGGTTGACTAGTGAGTAGCCACATTCACTAGGCAGTTCAACTCCATCTTTCCATTTACACTTTTGTGTGGTTCACAATGGGACATAAGTTCTGATTGGGAGAGGTAACCATGCCCTCTCTCTCTTTCTCTTTAACTGGCGATGTCTCTCTTATCATGATCTTAGGGTTGATAAAGACTTAAGTCCCTTAAGGGCTTGAGGATTTCTTTGTCCCTTTTGATTCCAATAATATTATCTATTCTTTATGATCTCCTTTGCCAAGAGTTTGTATTGAGTCTATACTCTTGCTAAAATGGGGGCTAAATGTATAGTCAGAATATGGAATCACTTCCATGGTAGACTGGTTTAGACTTCTGATTAAGTGGTTTGGGGTCATGTCAAGCGCCTTGAATGGGTTCCTGACTTTGATTTGGCTTTATCTCCTGTTCTACCCCATTTCCACTTTTTCCAACCTATTTCTGGCACCCCAGACTGAAAAAATAGGACTTTGACCTCAGGGTCAAGGTTAAACTTGTTGGGTCAAGGTCAACCTTGACCTTAACCTAGGTCAAGGTCGACCTTGACCTTTACCAGGCCTGGGATTTAAATTTCATAATTTAAGGGTTTCTAGATGTTGGTCTTTGGAAAAAGATAATTCCCGCTTCCGGGTCGGCTGTTTCAATCTTTGAAACAACAAATCTTAAATTATAATAAATATAGGTCCTCCACTAGGGGCATGGGTCCAATTGGAATTTAATTCTCCTATGTCATCCTCTCTAGAGGATTGTGCCCTAGTTTCATATAAAAGGAAGCTTTCTCCTCTGATTTCCTCTAACCATCATTAACCACATGAACTATAATCATCATTGCAATTCAAAGACTTGAAGAGTGAGATCCAAAGGTGAAGAAGCAAGATTTTAAGCAAGCCAAATAGCCATTGAAGAATTCATCCATTCTCAAGCACTTATCAATCACTCATTTTCATCAAGGAGATCTATTGGTGGCCATTGAAGGATTCAAGCTCCATGGAGCCCTCTTGTTGAAGATTTCTCCATCCAAATTCCTCCAAGCCTCTTCCAATTAAAGAACTTTTTCAAGATTAGTGTTGAAGAATTGCAAGCAATTCATTGAAGACATACTAAATTCTACATTCTACATCCCTTTTGGTGCATACATACTTGTGGATTCATGGATTCGAATCTGCCACAAGGACTTCTACAAGCAAGGTGAATTTGTTTATTTATTTTGTTTTACTTATGCAATTTCAATTATACTTTAAGTTTAATTCCAAAACTGGGGTTTGACCACGGAAAACCCCTCCCCCCAACAAATAAACCATTTTTCTTGTAGGTAGAGTTTCAGAATAGCAGATTAGGTCGCAGATTCAGATACCCTTTTCAGAAAACTTTCAGGATCTGAAAATATAATTTTCGTCTGAGACTTTTAGGTCGATTCTTCCCTAGGTCAAAATCAGAAATTTTGGGTCAATGGTGACATTGAATTGAGGGTACAAATTGGAACTATGTCAGATCATAAAAATATTTCTTGGTTTTTTCATCTCTACATTTCTATTCCAGATGTGGTCTTAGATTTTCTAGAAACTCAATATTTCTACATCGATTGCACATTTAAATAAATAAATGGGTACTTAAGATCTTCCTTTTTGTCCTTATTTCCAAATGGTTGATCCATTACAGAATTGATCCTTCCATTTTGGATTAATCAAGTTGGATCTTTCATTTGTACATCTAAGGATAAAAGGAGAGCATGTTATTTACCCCCTTTATTTCAATGAACAATCAAATCAATCTTTTAAATGTAATATAGGATAATAGAAAACTCTAAAATTAACCATATCTATTTTCTTATGTTACATATAGGATAGGTAGGTTGATGGATTGGTTTGATAAATTGATAATTCTCTCTCAAGATCTAGAGAGATGAACAAATTGATGTCCTCAAGATGAAAAAACTGATGATCAGATAAAATGATTGACGTTATATGATCAATCGGATGATTTGAATGATTGATTCTTGATTTTATTGAAAAATATACTTTCCTCTGGAACACCAATAGTGTGAGGTGTATAGCAAGGGAAATTTTATATGATTCAAGTGTAGATATAGGTATAGGTGAAGAACAAATTTTGGTTTCCCCTAAATGATCTGATGGTTAGGTTGCCCCTAGCTGAGAAGATGCATAGTGATGATATCCTTGATGTAGCATTTGATCATTATGAATGCAAGACTAATCTATATGAATGCATCTAATTTTCAGTTTTACATAGAATGCATGGATTTATTTTTCATCATCAATGTTTTTGGAACTTGAAAAAAGTACAACCCTCACTGGTTATATTTTCAAACCATGAGAATATAAATATCGCTTTCATCGGTTCAATCTTGCAAGTGGATGTTGGAATTAAGATATGGAAGATCTAAATGACCAAGGTATCATTTTGTCTAAACAGATAGAGATTGAATTCATTCCATACGCAAACTATCCTTGATGACTCTTAAATGGTCATGTCCATAGACAAAATCACATACTTCAAAGAATCAATCTTAAAAATAGTCACCCAGAAAACAAGAAAATATGTCATTCTTCTATAATTTATAATCTAGTCGAAACATCATTAATTAGCTAAAAAGACATGAATTAATCAAACAAATTCATCAAAAATGATAAGTGCTATTGCTGTATCCATATTTCAAATAGAACTTCATCCATCCTGATATGTTGGTTTATATATTTTTAATCCTGATAATAATAATTCAATGAAGGTCAAGGATTATATTTGTGTCAAGATTGGATAGGAATTGAACAATGAAGTAAACCAAAGGTTCAAGTGTCTATTTGGTTGGTTTGAGCATGCATTTATTCATGAATTAGTGCCTGCTTTGGTGAAATCCACTAATTATGATTAATGCCCTGAGTTGAAAATAATTTTTTGGGCTTGGGCAAACTTCCAAAATATGACAAAAGATCAGTTTATGGAAGATGTAGCTCAAAGACTTTATGCAAATATTCTTATGGATTTTTAATTTTTTTTGGGATTTTTAGAGATTTTTTTTTTTGAATTTTTTAGATTTTTAAAGATTACCAGCTCTCAAACAAGATCACATTGGTTTGCCCCTAATGTCTAGCAAGGTGTAGGACATGATGGATAGATGAAAAAGATGATGTATCAGAAATAGATACGTAATGATTGATGAAGCATGTGTAGTGAATGTGACCCGTAGGACCATCTCCTCAAGATTACCCAAGATAAGGAAAAATGATATAGTAATGTGAAGCATGTTTTAGATAAGCAATGAAATCCAATGATTTAGTGCTACATATCATGTAGGATAATGACCTGATGTCATGAAAGTGGGTGGTCCAAAAGAGTGGACATGTCAAAAAAAATTTGAAAACAAATTTCGCACTTTATGCTCTTCATTTTGATCAAGACCAAGGGATCAATTTGTATAAGATATGGATAGGATACCACAATCAAGATAAAGGGGTGATGGAGGCTACGAGGGAATGATTTGGGATTATGGAAATACTTCTTAGGAATAATGAAGATGGATTTGGGGATAAGAAAGATCATTATAGGGTAACCTAGATGACAAAAGTGAATAAGCTGATGGAAATGATAACAGATGTCCCGATACCTGATGCTCATGGATATGTTCAACCTTGTCAACATAAAAGGTGAAAGAATTAATATGGATACAAGTAGGATAAATGGTAGAATATGGAAGATGGATAAATGGTACTTGTCCAAGGTGCCACAATGAGTGGGTTTCAGCATAGGAAAAATTTGTTTCTCTTTAATTTTTCTACCAATGTGCATGTTTACCAGGTTTTCACCAAGGAACTCTTTCTTTCTTTTCTTTCAATTTTTTTTTTTCTCTTTTTTTTTGTAATTTTCAAAATTTCTCCAACATTTGGATCTTTGCATAATTCTCTTCTGAAAGATATGCTATAATAAACCATGAATATGGCTAGGATTCTCAAATATATTGATAAGATGATAATAATGGACACATATGAAGGATAAGGCTAGATGGTGGTGAAGGTTTTATGCCATAGATTGGATAAGAGGGATGGAAAGATGGAAAGTAGGTATTTGATAATGGATATGAGGATCAAAAGCATGTATGTTGTCAATGGAAATGTTGGAAAGATCATATTTGACACACACTTTGAAGAGTTGTGGAATGATGGAAGAAAAATGGATGAAGGAGGTGAGAATGTATCTAAGAAAGTGGATTTTGGGATATAAGAACCCAAAGTAGACTTGGAAAATGGAAAATGTTTGGAAGGAGATGGACTGAAATCCTTTGGAAGCTTGAATGTCAACTTTGATTTTTCTTTTGTATGAAAGTATTTCAAAAGTGACTTGGGAATCCACATAGTCTTTTATTTTTATTTCTTTTGTGATTCTTTTGAATGCATTTCTTCAATGAGGGATTTTGGAATTCATATTTTCTTTGATTTTTCTTTTTTCTTGCTGGACCTTTGTGGTCTCTTTGATATTTCCTTTTTCTTTTCATTCACATGTTGACTAGATGGGACATGGTGATAGTTATATACATGTGGATTCTTGGATTTCTATTTTTTATGTTGCACATCCAAATTGCTTCCAAAAGACTTGGGAATTGTGGGTGAATAAAAATAATATGGAGGTTTCATATGGATCGGTTGGAACATTCTTCAAGTATGTGGGCCTTGATTTATCTTGATACTTGGTAGGGTAAGTGAACGGAGAGTTAGGGATGGTAGGCATGGTTGATGAAGGAATATAGGGACCCAATATGGATGGAAAGAATGAAGACTTTAGCTCTGGGAGATAGGAACCCAAAATGGATTTGGAGGATGGTGAAGACATATGGTTGTGTTTGAATGGAGGGAGATAAGGTGTGAAATGGATATCAAAATCTTTGGAATGAGCTACACTGTCGAGGTTCTCATCTTTAAGATTTATCTTTATATCCATAGGCTCATGAGTAGCTTTCATAAGAACAAGTTTGATAGGATCAAGTGAGGTTTGAAGGGATTTATTATTATGCAATGGATTTGGAGGAATGATGGTTTATTGAGGTGAATATGGAGGAGTGTGACAAGGATTTGATGGGATAATTTGATCTTGAAAAGGATATTTGGATAGTGTAGCGAGGGTATTTTTCTCTTGATTTTTAATATGTTCAATGGAAACAACGGAAGGCATATCTTGATCTTACTTGGGAAGTGGAAAAGATATAGATCTTGGAAGGACACTTTGTTCTTGACCTGTAAGGATATCAGCTTGAAAGAAATGAAAGGGTGCAAGGGGATCATCATGTGATTCAATGGATATGGGTGTTAGTAATAATTGAGAGAAAGGGGGGGGTGAATCAGTTGTTAGAATAGTTCAGGGATAACTAAGAGGGGGGGGTGAATCAGTTATCAACAACTTTAAATCTTTATCTTAAACTTATTAATCTAGATTGATACAAAGTAAATGCACATACAAATAACACATTACACAGCACATCAATTTGGTTATGGGGAAACCAAATGGTAAAAATCCCGATGGGAATTAGTACCCACAAAGAACTATATTGTTTATAGTGATCCCTGTTAAAAGATCTTCCAACCTTGTTAGGAGTTGTACATTAAAATGCAGTTGTATAGTGACCTGGTTAAGGGTCAGGATCTGTTAGGAGTATTTTAAAATAACCCTGTTAGGGGTGGTGGACTCACTATCCAAGGACTCACTGTCCAAGTGGTGAAGGTTACAACCTTCTAGTTATTTGATACACATTGTATCAACAAGGTGAACTGATGTTTGTGACACTGCTTGTCTGATCAGTTCCTTTTATGTGCCAATGCTTTAACCTCTTGTAAAGCACTATAACAGTCTTATCTGTATTGTAAAAGCTTCAACTTCAATATATATATTATCAACATATGATAAATATAGCTCTGTTGCTTTAACACTCTGCTCTGCTTTTCTAATCTCTGGCTTTCGCAACTCTTCTTATTACAAATGACCTTCTATAAGTACATACACCAAGTATGAGATCATGGGCCCTGTAGGAAAACTCTTCTTAACATCCTTTTTGGCTCTACTAAGTGCGCAAGTATAATTACAACCACGCAAGTACTAACTAAATAGACACGCTGCTTCACTAAGTCAGCTTCACCAAATTGACCATAACATTGTAATCTTCTTGAAATATGTTTGGCGCATTTAGATTAATATCAAAAACTCATAACTCATCATGAATATACACACGCATATCCTGAGGATAGGTGCAACTCAATCAACACGTTACATACATTGGCCTTAAACCGTTATTCCTCCAGAACTATAACCGTCAATAAAAGAATTACATATCTTTATTGAAACTTCATATCTAGGTCTACGTGTATGAACATAGCATAGTAAATATGTCAAAAACATGTATTTATCCATGCTAGTCTTCATGTCATCATATGGATGAGTACATACAGAAGTACTAATGTGTATTATATGTTGTCATCAATGACAAACATACAATCAATCAACTATTCAGAATCAAATCTCCAAAAATCTCCCCCTTTTGCATTGATGGCAACATATGATAAAAACAACTTCTGTTCATGGTGTCTTATTTATTTTACAATCTTCTCAATATCCTCATCAAATATTCATCTACACTGATGTAGTTACTTAGACTGTGTATACTCCCCCAGAGTATAAGCTCCTATATGTGTTCCTTTTTTAGCTCTTTGTTTGTGTTCCTTGTTTTTACTACATACTCCCCAATTGACATCAATGGAAAAGGGTTCCATAAACCATTCTACACGGGTACTACTCCAGAAGTAGAGTAGTCAACCATTCATCAGTCACATAGGATTGATGTACTTGCTACTTTTTTTAATCAAACTTAGGAGAGGGAATGACTCCCAACTTCTCCCTTAGATACTCAAAAATATCCTTCGCTAAAGGCTTCATGAAAATGTCTGCTAACTAATCTTTTGTGCTTACATAATCCAATGTCACTTCCTTGTCTACAACTTTTTCTCTCAGAAAATGATACTTGATCTCAATGTGTTTTTTCTTTGCGTGCATCACAGGGTTCTTAAACATGTTAATAGTACTGGTGTTGTCACAATGAATAACAATAGGATAGCCAACCTGAATACCAAAGTCTTTAACCATCTACTTGATCCAAACAATTGTTGTACAATTCAGTGCTGCTACAACATATTTTGCCTCTGTCGTTGACTCAGAAATACAATTTTGCTTCTTGCTAGTCAAAGATACCAACCTTTCTTCAAGAAATATTGCTCCTCCTAAAGTTCTCTTCCTGTCATCAATACAACCTGCCCAATCTGTATCAGTATACACATGAAGTTGTGTATTCTCTGATTTAGGATACCATAAACCATAGTCTATAGTTCCCTTAAGATATCTAAATATCCTCTTGATTTCCATTAGGTGATTATGCTTGGGTTCAGCTGCAAATCTTCCAACAATGCCAACTGCATTAGAAAAGCCAGGTCTTGATTGAGTTAGATAAATAAGCTTTCCAATCATAGATTTGTACAATATTTTATCAACTACTATGGAGTCATCATCTTTTGAAAGTTTACTTCTCGTGATCATAGGAGTGCATACTAGCTTGCAATCCTCCATCTTGAAGGTTTTCAATATTTCCTTTACATATTTTGATTGATTAATGAATATTCCTTTATCTGTTTGTTTTACATTTAATCCCAAAAAGTATTTTATAGGACCAATCATACTCATTTCAAATTAATTTTGCATTTCTTTTGCAAATGCTATACTAAGCTTGTCATTACCTCCAAAGATAATGTCATCAACAAATATGGCAACTAATAGTAATCCATCAGGTGTTTCTCTTATGAACAAGTTGCAATCTGCT
>MU220648.1:67685-86521 GCA_018584345.1 Thuja plicata | reverse complement strand
TAGTCATAAAACTAGTCAGAGGTGAATTCTCCTCCTCTATCTGATCTTAAACATTTCAATTTTAGTCTAGATTCATTCTCAACCTTAGCTTTGAATATTTTGAACTTCTCAAAGGCTTCTAACTTTTATTTTAAGAATGCAACCCACATCATCCTAGAAAAATCATCAACAAAAAAAATAAAGTACCTTTCACCATAGTATGATCTTGTCTGAGTAAGACCACATAAATATGTATGCACTAAGTCCAAATTGTTTTCAGTTGAGGTCTGCTTTCTTCTGAATGAACTCCTTACATGTTTACCCATAACACATTCCCTGCATATTGTGTCAACTAGTCTTGCAATCCTTGGTAGGTCTCTAACTGCCTTGACATTAATGATCTTTACTATATTGTCAAAATTGATATGACATAGTCTCTTGTGCCATAACCAACTGTCATCTACTTTTGCAACAAAAAAACTTACATCTGAATTGAGCTGAAAAACATTACCTTTTGTTTTAGAGCCTGATGCAATCATGTCTCCATCCTTATTTCTAATAATGCACTTGTTGTCTTTGAACTCCAAATGATAACCTTTGTCAAGTAGTTGTCCAATACTCAGTAGATTATGGTGCAAACCATCAACATATAGAACATCATCTATTTTTTTCTTTCCATCCAAGGTGATGGATCCTCTGCCTATGATAGGTTTAGGAGTGTTATCTCCAAATCTAACCATACCACCTTTGTATTTTTTCTAGATGAACAAATCTATCTTTGTCACTTGTCATGTGGTGTGAGCATCCACTATCAATGATCCAATCAGTTCTGACATCTACTTTGGAAATTAAGGCTAATTCTTGTTCTTCTTCTTTATCTACAATGTCCATTTCTTCAAGCAACCTTTCTATGTCTTTAAGGGCAATGAATCTAATTTCATCTTCTCTTGAATCTTCATCAGTTACACCTTCTTCAGCATGGTAATATTCCTTCCTATATTTAGGTTTGTAATCAGATTTGAACTTCTTGACTCTTGTGGGACACTTAGATGCAAAGTGACCAATCTTATTGCATGAAAAACACTTGAATGGAAATTTTCCTTCATACTTTCCTTTTCCTTTCTTTTCTCTTTTAGCAATCATGGAAATTATTTCTTCTAGCTCTTCATCAGTTTTTTCATTCTCATTATGACTAGAGATGTGTGAGGATTTCTTGTCATGGATTGAAGCTTTGAAGGCTATTTCATTCTTAGGTTCAGTCTTCAATCTTGATATCTCAAATGCAGAGATTTTGTTGATCAAAGTCTCTCTTGAAGTTTTGTGAGAATTGCATAGTTTCCTCTAGAATGCTGATCTTGTTTTCATAGTCTGATGTCAAAGTAGTTAACAACTTATCCATTATATCTTCTTCTGAAATTTCTCCTCCATTATTTCTGATTCTAGATACTACTTCATTTATCCTCTGATTATAAGCTCTAATGTTCTCTTCAGGTAACATCTCAAGTTTGTTGTATTTCTTCTTCCATGTCTTTCTACGTGCATTCTTTGCTTGAACATCTCCTTCAAACATGTCTTCTAAATACTTCCATATGGTATATGCTTTGTCAATCTTCTTGATTTCGGAAAATTCACTGTCAGATAAGGCGCTGATTAGGGCTTCTTTGGCAATTGCATTATTGGTAAATGTTTCCTTTTGTCTATTGGTAGCATCCTCCTTTGCAAGGTCTTTCAGAGATGGAATTACAACTTCTTGTGTAGCAATCTCAAATATCTCAACGCCAACACATTGTAGATGTGTTATCATTTTGTTCTTCCAATCCAGATAGTTTTCTCCATCGAACTTAGGGCTCTCTTTTCTGAAGTATGCCATCTGATCTACCTTAAGCTGATAGGATTTTTCTCCAAGGCACTTGGCTTTGATACCAATTGTTAGAATAATTTAGGGATAACTGAGAGAGGGGGGGTGAATAATTTATCAACAACTTTAAATCTTTATCTTAAAATTATTAATCCAAATTGATACAAAGTAAATGCACATATAGATAACACATTACACAACACATCAATTTGGTTATGGGGAAACCAAATGGTAAAAACCCTGGTGGGAATTAGTACCCACAAAGAACTATACTGTTTATAGTGATCCATGTTAAAAGATCTTCCAACCCTGTTAGGAGTTGTACATTACAATGCAGTAGTATAATGACCTGGTTAAGGGTCAGACCCTATTAGGAGTCTTTTACAATAACGCTATTAGGGGTGGTGGACTCACTGTCCAAGGACTCATTGTCCAAGTGGTGAAGGCTACAACCTTCTGGTTATTTGATACACACTGTATCAACAAGGTGAACTGCTATTTGTGACACTGCTTGTTTGATCAATTCCTTTTATGTGCCGATGCTTTAAACTCTTGTAAATCACTATAACAATATTATCTATATTTTGAAAGCTTCAACTTCAATATTTATATTATCAGCATATGATAAATATAGCTCTGCTACTTGAACACTCTGCTCTACTTTTCTAATCTCTGGCTTTCGCAACTCTTCTTATTACAAATGACCTTCTATAAGTACATACACCAAGTATGAGATCATGGGACCTGTAGGACAACTCTTCTTAACATCCTTGTTAGCTCTACTAAGTGTGCAAGCATAATTACAACCGTGCAAGTACTAACTGAATAGACATGTCACTTCACTAAGTCGGCTTCACCAAATTTACCATAACATTGCAATCTTCTTCAAATACGTTTGGCGCATTTAGATTAATATCAAAAACTCATAACTCATCATGAATATACACACACATATCCTGAAGATAGGTGCAACTTGATCAACATGTTACATACGTCAGCCTTAAACAGTTATTCCTCTAGAACTGTAACCGTCAATAACAGAATTACATATCTTTACTGAAACTTCATATCTAGGTCTGCGTGTATGAACATAGCACAGTAAACATGTCAACAACATGTATCTATCCACGCTAGTCTTCATGTCATCATATGGATAAGTATATACAGAAGTACTGCTGTGTATTATATGTTGTCATCAATGACAAACATACAATCAATCAACTATTCAGAATCAAATCTCCAACATCAGTGGCCTCAAAAATTAATCCTTAAATCAACCCTTTAAAACTTATTACCACTTTTGAGCCTCTAGTTATACTCAGTCCGATAGGATGAATGCCTTGAAATAATTATAACCAATTACTACTTGTCAGAATGCTTGGTAAAACCTTCTTATGTATGTTTACAGATAAGAAGTCTTGTATTTACTAAAACGCAGTAAATAACTAAAGTATATTGAACAATCCAGAATAACTTATGTGAAATGCAAAATAGTAAACTAGTGAAACATAAACACATAACACATGGATTTTTAACATGGAAAACCTATTAAGGGATAAACCACTGGGATCAGTACCCCAAATTTTCACTCTTCTAAAGTGAGCTCGGTTAAGAGCCACCCTGTTAAAGGTTACAAACACACTGTTAGGTCTGACCTTGTTAGAGGTTTTAAAAGATAGTTTGTCACTTAGTATCTGGCATCTAATGCTACCATCCTTCATCAAACACTCACTTGGCCTATCAATAGGTATCATGCATATCCAATGCTACTTTTTATGATCAAAATTTTATATACTCCTTGGGATGTATCTTAATTGTAAAAGACTTTTAAGTCCTTCACAGTTAAGAGACTTGATGCTTCAATGGTTAAACTGAAACAATAAAGTAATTTGTTTACACATACAAATTGAATTGCAGATTTTCAAATCTATTGTAAATGCATTACCTCTCTGATCAATATAATCAATTCAATACCTTTTTTCCACACTTTTCTTCTTTGTGATGTTATTTCACTGTTTGTCGGTGTCTACAAAATCTAGCTCTTTCCTCAGCTTGTTGATCAGGTATGAATGAAGACTTTCTTCTCCTTCAAAATCTCTTCAACATCTATTCTCTTTTTACTTCTCTTCACCCCACAATTCGTAATGAATTGGGTTTGTCTCTTTATAGACATGATTCATCATTTCTTGGCTTTCTTGATTCTTGGCGTGATCCACGATTCTTGCCAATTAGACTTAAAGAAAAACTCTAGTTTTATCTCGTAGAGATCTCCTTACCAGCTGGACAAATTAGCTTTAAATCAATCACTTATCTTCGACTTTATCTTGTTGATTAAAACAAGTATAAGTATCAGTTATGTGGATTTTTAGCTCTTTACAACTAAGCATTTTGTCATTTCTGAACTCTTTGTTCTGTGGGTCAACACTTCAATTTGTCATCAGTAATAACTGACTTTTCCATCAGTGTGACTTCAGTTTTCTTCAGGATCTCCGTTCGTCGGGGAATACTGTAATTCTATCTGTCGGGTTACTTTGTGCTTTTCTCATCGAGTGACATTGTGACTTTGCTCATCGGTAATGTTGTATATTTTCTTGTTGGGTAACACTGTGACTTTTCTCTTTTACGATGTCCATCGATGTGCACTCCGTTGGTGTATATAGTCACTTTGTGAATACTTGACTTATATGCATTACTGAAAGTATAGCCTTTGATTCATTGGTTCTTTGAAGTCTTTGGCAGTACTTCCATGACCATACAGATTATATCAAAATGACATCAATGACAATGCAATACAATAACTGATTTAATGCCTTGCATGATCATCAACTTAACATGTTCAAACATTCAATCAGTTATAGTTCATCAATCTCTCCCTTTGGCATTTATGTCAACATACTACATTATCACACTATATGATTACTAATACTATATGAAATATAATACTTGAAGTTATTCAAACTACCAATCTTATGTACTATAGCCGATACACATATTTGGTCCTCGATAAGCTCAAATAAGCTTATATTTGATTCTTGCAACTTTCTTTCTGTCTTCAATCCCTTTACTGGATAGATGTAGAATATTTGTTTTTCTAATGTATAATCTCTCCCTGAATTATAATCTCTCCTTGAAGTATAATCTCTCCCATGGATGATGTGATAATGGATATAATATCTCCCCTTGATGGCAATTCCAAATAAATATTTTTGACACTAATGCCAAACAAATATTTTTGACACTAATGCCAAACAAATACTTTCTATCCATAATATACTACTTGAATTTCTCAATCCATCGTAAATACAATAACTCTAGTGCTCAGAGTAGATAAATGACTTGTGTATATATTAATCTTTGAAGTCCATCTCTCTGTGCTTGCATCAATATTAATGATATTTTAATAATATGTAGGTTGATGTAGCCTTCTGGTCATTTTACTGACCAGTAGACAAGGGTCTGAACCCTAGTCTCTTTCTCAAGTACTCAAATGCATCCTTGGGTAGTGGTTTGGTGAAGATATTGGCTAATTGTTCCTTTGATTGCACATATTCAAGTATCACCTCCTTTGCTTGAACTTTTTATCTCAAATAAATATACTTGATGGCAATATGCTTTGTTTTAGCATGCATGGTTGGATTCTTGGAAATTTTTAATGCACTTGTATTATCACAATAGATAAGTACTGGTTCAAGAATTTTCATATGCATACGTTCCAGTAACTATTTGATTCATGCAATATTTGAGCAATTTGCAGCAGTAGCAATATACTATACTTCTACAGTAGACTGAGAGATGCATCCTTGCTTCTTGTTGATCCATGTGACAAGTCTGTCACCCATAAAGAATGCTCCTCCAGTTGTTCTCTTTTGGTCATCAATATTTCCAGCCCAATCAGCATCGGTAAAGACCTGAAGTTCAAATTTCTCTTCTCTTCTATACCATAAGCCATATTCCTCGGTATTCTTCAGATATCTTAGGATTCTTTTCACAGCAGTCATATGTGATTCCCTGGGATTAGCAGAAAATCTTGCAACCATTCCTACTATAGGTGCACTATCTGGTCTAGTATGTACAACATGTTGGTTATATTTCCTATTTTGGTGTTTTCCCTAAAAAATTTGTTGTCATCAGTCTTATCCTTGTTCAAAATTTGAAAAGTGTGTCCAAAATGGCAAAACCCCTATGAAATTTGATGTTCTTATGATAAAATTCAGAGAAGTAATCAAAAAACCCTGTTTCCTAGGTTTCATTCTATTCGAAATTGGTTTAAACCCTAGTTCTTTGAAATGGCTTATGTTTTAAAGTTACCTTTTTCATAACTTAAAGGTCTTTTATCTCATATGTTATTTCCTTACAGTCGCTGCGTCTCTTTATGAAAATGGAATATACTTTATCTTCATGAGACTAAGCAACTTCCCTTTAGTCGGGTTATCTCTTAAGGAAAAGAAAATTATTTCAAAAATTAGGAGATTAAGAGAACCGTCTGATCGAAATAGATCTAAAGGTTAGCCAGGTTATCTCCAGTTTAATCATGAGTTAACTTTTTCCAGCAGTGACTTTGAGATTGCTCAGTCATATTATCTCCAAATGTGATGCATGATATAAAAGTAAGTTAAAGGTTAAGTTTACCTTTAGTCTCTTTATCTCATGAAAAAAATGAGTTAAGTCAATCAATCTAGCGATTAAACAACTTCCGCTTATCAAGGTTTTAATCTGATGGTAGTCGGATGATCTCATGATAAACCCTACAGTTTAAAATAAATCAAGCGAATTTGAGTTCCTTTGGTCCTGAAATCTATAGATCAAATAAGAGTTAGTCGTGAGTTCAAAAGGTAATGTAGTCGCCAAGTCTCGGGATTCAAAGTGAGTTAAGGAAAAGATCAAGAGATTTGGAGACAACCACAAGATCAAAAGAAAATCTACAGTAGTCTCTAAGTTGCTAGAAAATTTGAACAAGTTAAAAGTCACCAAGCGATCATGAGACATAAAGAATATTAAGACAGGTGTCTAAAAGAAATACATGGTTTAAAAAGATGCATAGTCGCTAAGTCTCATGATATATTAGGGTTTATTCAAAAGATTAAGAGACTTAGCGAAGATGGTTAGATGTTGATAAAAGGAAGATCAATGGGGTTTGGGAAGTCGCTTGTTAAAAGATAAAATATTAAAATGATCTAGCGACCAGGAGATAAACATGTAGTTGTGGGGTCTCTAGATGTTAACCAAAGTGGTTAAAATGAGTTCCAAAAGGCTTTCAGTCACCTGATCTTGTAATACCCACCTCTTAGGTTGCTTTTCAATTTGTGGATGCCAAACGCTTTTAGGCATTTTTATGTATGTATGGTTATTTCAGTTGATTTTGAGGATATTTATGTATTATATTTCAGTATGTTATTGATCCACTATTATTATGTTGTGTCTTCTGTGTATATGTGATTTAGGGTTATTTAATGATGCTTATGTATATGTTAGGATTTCATGTCGATTATAGTGTTCTGATAATACTGACCTTAGATTTATATACACATGGATCATTGTATATTTTCATTACTGTTTGATGTGCTTGGTATGGTATGGGACAGAGTCGTAGTTACTTTCTTCGGTGAGATCCACGAGATAACCTGGTCTCAACTAGTGTTTGCCATATTATATATATGCATGTATGTCCGTCTTTGTGATGATAGGTTTGCAGGTACCGGGCTACGTCTTTCCTGAATTGGAAGGAGTGAGTGTGCCCTATCACATTAATCTCAATGGTAAGAGAGGGGAGATAGTTTTCAGGTCCAAATCCTATCCTAAACCTAATTGTCCTAGTTAGTGTACAAGTATCTGTATTGGCCACCCTTACTGAATTCGTGTAGTTGACAGGAATTCGTGTATCCCTTTCCTAGTGCATGTTTGATTTTTGCTTGTTTCATTTTCAGGTGCTTGATGTGATTATGTGGGTGTTATATCATATTATTTATTTAATTCAATATTATTGCAATTAATCATTAAATATAGGGTATTTAATTAATTGAAAATTATATTAAATACCTATGTTTAATTGAAAGGTTAATTAAAATAAAATTATTAAATTTTAATATTTAATTGAAAATTAGAGTAAATATGCTTTTATACTTAATTAAATAATTAAATATTAAGTTACATGGATTATGGTGCTTTAAATATTTAAGTTATTTAAATTAATATTTTATTAATTAAAAAAGTATTTTCAAACTCAAGAGATCTTAACTTGATTTTAGGATTCAAAGTTGAGTTTTGAAAGTAATTAGATATTTTAATTATTAATTGTTATTTTCTTTCAATTTTGGGTAGAGTCCTTTTAGGAGTTAACTGAATGAGTTGTCATTAGGGATTGCTTAATTAGGGGAAGTTGATCCTTATTAGGGGGATTCTTCTCTCATTTGAACATAATAGGTTTTTGGGGAGCATTTTTGGAGAACTTGGGTGTGTGCTTGGTTTTGGAGCTTAATTTGGGAATTCTCCTTGCTTTGATTTTTGCATTGTGTTTTCCTCATCTGTTATTGAGGTAGGGTCTTGTTCATGTCATTCTTGTTTTTGGATCCCTGTCTTCCATGCATTTGAAAAGCGAGGATCTTTTGTTTGGTCATTCCTTGTTTATTTTGTGTTTTTGATGGTTTCAATTGAAAAAATATGTTTTAGATCAATTTGATGTTTTATTCAAGCTTGCATGCCAGATCTGTGCTTGTGGGCATAAAGGGTTTTTAATTGAAGATATTGTTGAAATGGGTATTTCTGGAAACCTAGATACTTAATTTTTGTAGAAAAATATATATTAACCTAGTACGGAGGTGCTATCAAAATTTCATTGGAAAATTCCCTATAGATCTCTTAGAAAACGAAAAAATTAATCTACCCTATAGTTAGAACTATAATAGGGAAAAAAAAAATTCCTCTCTTGAAAATATTCCTTGCAAAATTAATTTGGGAAAAAAAATATAGTTCTATGTAAATATACTATTTACAGAGTTTTCTATTTTTAAGAAATGTAAAAACAATTAAAAAAAAAAGAAAAAAGAAAAAAGTTAATCTATAATTTCTATTTTCGAATTTTAAAAATGAAAAAAAAAAAACAAAAAAACTTCATGTTAAAAGGGTTTTTAAAAAAACCAATTTAAAAAAAAAAAAAAAAATGTAAAAAATGTTTGATGGTGGTTGGGCCACCACCTCCCCAACCCCCCAAGCACTAGGTTAAAGCCATGCGCATGCTCCCTAGGAAGTAGGGTGAGGGGACCACATGGGGTCTCACCTCCCCCACGTACCCTCTAATCCCATACCTTTTTTGTTTTTTACAATATGCAATGGTTTTTGAGTTTTAATATAGTTTAAAACAAAAGATGGTTTCTTCATTATTTAAAGTTAGTTTAATTAGATTTTATTTTATGTTTCTTTTTTTTGTTTTTTTAATTTAAGTTTTAATTAACTTAGAATTTAGTTTTTAATAAAATTTAAAATTAGTTTTAATAAATTTAGTTTTTATTAAAATGTATCTTAGTTAATATTTAATGAATATTTTAAAATGAGATTTATCTTTTACTATTAATTAATTAATGTAATTGTTAATTAATAAATAAAAGAGGGGTTTTTGTTTATTTATTAATAATTTAATTATTATTAGTCAATTAATTTAGGGGTGTGTTAAGCGATTTTTT
Organism: Thuja plicata; assembly: GCA_018584345.1. Classification (NCBI taxonomy): domain Eukaryota; kingdom Viridiplantae; phylum Streptophyta; class Pinopsida; order Cupressales; family Cupressaceae; genus Thuja; species Thuja plicata. The sequence continues at coordinate 77,008 of MU220648.1, read as the reverse complement.
ATTTAGACATCTATTTTTTTATAAGATATTTTTAAAACATATGGTGTAAACTAGGTGATGATAGCGTTATTATGGGACGATCAATACTAATGTCGATTAATAGTAATATACTTATGTTGGTATGATTTTTGTAATCATAATCGAATTTAGTAATTATTTCAAGTGGGATAATTTATCATGTGATAGCTTATAAATTAACCTATAGGAGCTTTCATTGTGCATCTTCATTGAAGATTTAATTATATTTGGTTAGTAATTTTATTGGATGAATGAATTTTCATAACTAGGTTATTTTAAATTCATTTATCCCTATGTTAATACTGTATTCGATTTTATCTATTCTGAATATGAATTGATTACACCATGATGTGTTTTGGGTGCGTGATTAAATGAAATGTATATTCTTTTGTGTTATCATGTTTTCGGGTATCTGTTGGGCTACATGACCCTTAGGACATAATCTAGAGGTTTTTGGATTATAGTTTATGTGTGATGTTATTATGATGTCAGTTTGTGTTTTTATGATGATGTCATGGTCCTGATTTCCTAAACCCAACCTAATTCAGTTATGAAGTATTGTTTGGTCCTGTGAGGACACTGTGGATGTTTTATGGTTATTGAGAACCTTTGTGCACTTGAATGCATAGGATGCGATTTGAATTATGATTTATCCTTATGATACTCTTTTGTAAACCTAGGGTAGGTTACCTAGTTGTATAGTAGGAGGTGGCTTGCAATAAGTACCGGAGCCCACAAGTGGCTGTCAGGATTTGCTTATTGTAAGTAGTGGTAACAAGCGATAACATAATTAATCTAATTAGGCTTACCTAGTATTAAATTAATAAGATTAATGCCTCACCCATGCTTAAGCGCTAGTATAGGCTAAGATGGAGAATGAGATGATGCTTGCCCCCTTTCGAGGTGCGGGTTCAGGCATCATTAGTGATCTTGTCTGTTTGAAAGGTCATTAATGTCGTGTATGGTCACTTGGGTGTCAGAATCCATTAAGGGATTGTCAAGACTTAACTCAAGGGTTAGACGTACATGATGACACCTTCCTATATACAGCTTAGGTTATCCTACATGTGTTAGTTACCTCTGGTGTTGTTTAGTATTTCTTGTTATGGTTTAGAGTGCTTCTAGGAGCTTCCTTTGCATTGAAGTATGAGGTCATGTGTACCTTATTTGCGTTATTTTTGTTTACCCTATGTGATGGGCCTGTTACTATCTCCTCAGCATGGTGGGAGTGGACCTTTGGTTCCACGTGGTCGGGTGGTAGTTATTCTTATTACCATTGAGATTCTGACAGATTCTTCTTTATGCTTGGATGTTCCTTGTTGCAGTTTCATCTTCCTAGTCTCTTGGAGGCTTGATCAATTTATTGAGATGTGTATTGTACCATATGTATATATTGGTTATCATCCTTTGGAGGATGCATTCTATCGATCATTATGTATTATTACATATCCTGCGAATTGTGTAGTGGATGTTGATAGGGTAGTATACTTTATGGTATCAGATGTATATGTAATCATTTATTTTAGATGTATGTTATTGGTTTTAGATTATGTAACATTTATGTCAGTTCTTTTTGTTTGTAATCATAGATTATTGTGTTTAAGTAAATCTACGTCAAGGAACCCTTGAGAAATGTTAATCATGTATGAGTTGTGTTTCATGTATGTCATGTACTTCCTTGTGTTGCTTCTGCATTGTTATCATTATTGTTTGTAAATATTTTTAAAAAAAAATTATTCTGCGAACTTAGTGTCATGTTTAGGTTAAGTTCTCCTGGGTTCCTTGGCGGGGCATTACACTTGGTATCAGAGCCCACGTTTCTACACTGGGAACTCTGGGAAATATGTATGCCCATTAGTTGTCTTTTTATTTTTAAAACTTGAAACAAACATAGACATAAAAATCTGATGTATTTAAAACTATTTCCTTGTGTTTATTTATTTTCATTTGTCACCTTTTGGATTCGAGTTTGAGTTGTTGTTTGATTCTTTGGTTGCTTTAGGAATGGAGTCTGTTGAGTCTAGAGTGATTGTTGTGAGCATTGATCAAGATAAGGCCTTGACGATTCAATACCTTGTCGGAGGGCTTAATGACCTCACTGATGGAGGAGTTAGAGTCTTCGAATCCTGAGCTTTTAGGGATGCAATTTATAAGGCTATATTGCTTGAACAAGATCATCTTACATACTCAAAGGGTGATCTAAACCAACAGGGTGAGGAACCCTCTCATGATCAATTTGGTGGTCAGTTAGGGGTGTAGTCTAGTGTACCTACTTCTACTTTCAGATGTTATCATACTCAAGAATCTAGGTATTCTGGAGGTCCTTCTACCTTTCCAAAAGGTAATCAGTTTTAGCAGCAGGGAGGAATCATTCCTCCTATTTTTATTCATCCTCGGATTAGGAATTCCTATGATTTTTAGTGCAACAAGCACAGACGGAAAGTTTAGCCTAGTGGATCTACTCCTGGTTGCAAGGGTAATCATCCATAGGGAGCTGGAAACTTTGGGAATCCCCCTACAGTGTTGAAGGATAACCAACATCTACATGTGAAGAGATTCCTTCATGGTACTAGTGGTGGTTCCCCGCCAGGGAACTATCACAACTGGTTGTGCAGTAAGAAAAATAAGACTGATCAGTCAGTTTAGAGAGTGCATCTGGATGTCTTTAGGGGTGCTATTCAGTATTCTAGTGCACCTTTAGTTAGAGGATGTGGTGTTGTATGAGATTTTTTTTCTTGTGGGTGGCTTGACCATATTGTGGTCAATTGTCCTCAGCGTGCAGTGTCGTTCTAGGGGCAGAGGCCAGTGGCTATTGATCCTACACTTGGGGGTGTTTGTAGATCTCATGAAGTGTATGTAGCCTTGGATCACCTTCTATGAGTGTATCATTCTTCTTTGAGTGGGGTTACAAATGATGGACCAGTAGCTAGTTTTGATATTCCAACAGTAGGGGATGATCCCCATGTTTGAATCAGAGTCCTGAGAAGGATTCTAAGGAATCAAACTTTGAGTCTTTCACGACTGGGATTAGATGTTCTATGATGAGAGATTTATTTCTTTACCTTTGTTGTAGAATTCTAGAAGTAAGCCTAGTTTTAGGGGAGGAGGATGTAATACCCACCTCTTAGGTTGCTTTTCAGTTTGTGGATGCCAAACTCTTTTAGGCATTTTTATGTATGTGTGGTTATTTCAGTTGATTTTGAGGATATTTATGTATTACATTTTAGTATGTTATTGATCCATTATTATTATGTTCTGTCTTCTGTGTATATGTGATTTAGGTTTATTTAATGATACTTATGTATATGTTAGGATTTCATGTCGATTATGATTTTCTGACAATACTGACCTTAGATTTATATACACATGGATCATTGTATGTTTTCATTACTATTTGATGTGCTTGGTATGGTATGAGACAGAGTCGTAGTTACTTGCTTCAGTGAGATCCACATGATAACCTCATCTCAACCATTGTTTTCCATATTATATATGCATGTATGTTCATCTTTGTAATGACAGGTTTGCAGGTACTGGGCTACATCTTCCCTGAATTGGCAGGAGTGAGCATGCCCTATCGCATTAATCTCAATGATAAGAGAGGGGAGATAGTTTTCAAGTCTAAATCCTATCCTAAACCTAATTGTCCTAGTTAGTGGACAAGTATCTGTATTGGCCACCCTCACCGAATTCGTGTAGTTGACAGGAATTCATGTATCCCTTTCCTAGTGCATGTTTGATTTGTGCTTGTTTCATTTTTAGGTGCTCGATGTGGTTATGTGGGTGTTATATCATGTTATTTATTTAATTAAATATTATTGAAATTAATTATTAAATATAGGGTATTTAATTAATTAAAAATTATGTTAAATACCTATGTTTAATTGAAAGGTTAATTAAAGTGCAATTATTGAATATTAATATTTAATTGAAAATTAGAGTAAATATGCTTTTATACTTAATTAAATAATTAAATATTAAGTTTCATGGATTATGGTGCTTTAAATATTTAATTTATTTAAATTAATATTTTATTAATTACATGTGCAAGATTTGGTTGAAAAAGTATTTTCAAACGGAAAAGATCTTAACTTGATTTTAGGATTCAAATTTGAGTTGTGCAAGTAATTAAATATTTTAATTATTAATTTTTATTTCCTTTCAATTTTGGGTAGAGTCCTTTTAGGAGTTAACTGAATGAGTTGTCATTAGGGTTTGCTTAATTAGGGGAAGTTGATCCTCATTAGTGGGATTCTTCTCTCATTTGAACATAACAATTTTTTGGAGAACTTGGGTGTGTGCTTGGTTTTGGAGCTTAATTTGGGAGTTCTCCTTGCTTGAATTTTTGCATTGTGTTTTCCTCATCAGTTATTGAGGTAGGGTCTTGTTTATGTCAATTCTGGTTTTCGGATTCGTATCTTCTATGCATCCGAAAAGCTAGGATCTTTTGTTTGGTCATTCCTTGTTTATTTTGTGTTTTTGATGGTTTCAATTGAAAAAATATGTTTTACATCAATTTGATATTTTATTCAAGCTTGCATGCCAGATTTGTGCTTGTGGGCATAAAGGGTTTCTAATTGAAGACATTGTTGAAATGGGTATTTCTGGAAACCTAGATCCTTAATTTTTGTAGAAAAATATATATTATCCTAGTATGGAGGTGTTGTCAAAATTTCATTAGAAAATTCCCTATAGATCTCTTAGAAAATGAAAACATTAATCTGCCCTTTAGTTAGAACTATAGTAGGGAAAAAAAAAAATCCCTCCCTTGAAAATATTCCTCGCAAAATTAATTTGGGAAAAAAAATATAGTTCTCTATAAATATACAGAGTTAATAAAAAATAGAAGTACACGAGTCAAATTAAATAAAGAAAAGACAAAAGAATGAAAAGCTTTTAAATATTTCTATTTTTTAGAAATGTAAAGACAAAAAAAGAGCAAATGGAAAAAGTTAATCTATAATTTCTGTTTTCGGATTTTAAAAATAAAAATAAAATAAATAAATAAAAGGAAAGCTTCATGTTAAAAGGGTTTAAAAAAAAATGTTTAATGGGGGTGGGGCCACCACCTCCCTAACCCCCCAAGCACTGGCTTAAAGCCATGCACATGCTCCCTAGGGAGTAGGGTGAGGGGACCACGTGGGGTCTCACCTCCCCCATGTACCCTCTAATCCCATACCTTATTGATTTTTACAATATGCAATGGTTTTTGAGTTTTAATATAGTTTAAAACAAAAGATGGTTTCTTCATTATTTTATAGACGTCCAAAAATATTAATATTATTATTAATATTTTTATCCCTCTTATTCCTCTAACTATTTAATTTAATCAATTAAATAGTTTCATTTGCTAGTATTTATGAAATGGCTTAAACACTATTCTAATGTATTTCATTTAAATACATTTGTCTCATAAAGCCTCCTTTTTAGTAAATTTACATTTATTAAATCCCCCATATTCCTAATTCTTCTAAACCATGATTTATTCAAATATAATTTGAATTATAATCTAAACCCTAGCTAGGAACCTATTAATCTGACCTATAGACCTACCCTAAGCCTACCGTATTCCTACCCTACTCTCATCACCTCATTTCCTAAGTATGCTTCCCCACCTAACTATCCTTTAACCATGCGTAATGGGTGATTCCTAACATTTTTAAGACTAATAGAATGCTCACCCACATGGGGAATTTCTCTCCAAAATGGGCACCCATTCCTCTTTAATTCCCTCTTACAACATTGTCTCCCCTTTTGAAATATTGAGCTACTCAATATTAATGCCAATTTTGACTCAAAATTGGCCATCTTTTTAAGTCCATGTGTCTCCTATGTGGCTCTTATGTGGATTCCACATAGGTGCCACTTCATCCAAACCCCTTCCTCTCACCAAAAACTCTATAAATAGAGGCCTTCTCCTCTCATATTTTCATCTCTCAATTTGCATTGTTATCATGCTAGAATTTCTTTGGAATTCATAGTCATTTTCATGCTAATGCTCTTAGTTTCTAGTTTTTATGCTTTTCATTCTTAATTCACTTAAAAATCACATGCTAGGTTCTAAATTGGTGAATGAATCTTAGTTTCCTTATGGAATATGCATATCATCTTCATAATTAGCTTACAATCATCATCTTGAAGAAGATTTGAGACTAGTTCTTCATACTAGCTCTTGAATCTTTCTTCTTGTTTATCAATCCACTTGAGGATCCATTGCATTTGTGTTTGAGAGAGCACATTCACATTCTCATACGAGAGAAAATAAAAAATGATTATAATAGGGTGCATTTGTTTACTTATTTTAAGCTCTATCTGATGTTATTTGGTATTCTTTGTTGCTTTCTTGATCTCTTACATGTTTTTGAAATAATTTATGTGCTAACCCACTAATTTTTTCATGTTTGAGCTTCCTCCCAACAGATTTGAAGAATTCCTCATACTACATTCTGGCACGCCCGGTGGGAGCCACGTCCCTAAACACCTTCTAATTTCTTGTCTATTCCTTCCAAATCTTTCCAAACTCGCGGATCATCATTTGCATTTTACGTAGAGGCGTCTGCGCATACACCAAAATACTTAATCGACGTCTATGCCAAAACACTGAATCGGTGTTTGTGCCAAAACCCTGAATCGACGTCTATGCAGAAGCTCCGAACCGACATCTACAATGAACTTACATTTGTGCTAAACTGGCGTCTGCGCTTTGAATCGATGTCTCTGATGAACTGGTGTCTACGCTAAACCGGTGTCTACGCTCCGAACTGCTATCTGCGCATTTCTTATGATTTAAATTAGTTCTGAGAGATGAGTATTTATTGAATGATTTCTTGAAATGTTTATGCATGCTTAAGGCCAATTTTATCACCAAGTCTATATTTAAAATATATCATTTAAGTATAAGTGACATATTTACCTTTCTTATACTTTAAGATATATTTTAAATATATACTTCCAGGATGTTTGAAAGTGGTTTCAGTGTCATAGGAGTTAAGATGTAGAATCTAGTTTTTGAGGGTTTTTAAGAAATTTTAGACTTAGTCAAATTTTAGGAATCAGGAATCAGCATATTGTCAGGAATCAAGTGTTACTAATCTGTTTGCCTTTTTGCAACATTTCAGGGTTGAAGACTTTAAAGATTACTAATGTTTTTCATGCTGGCTTCCTTAGATTTTAATAGATTTTGGGAATGAACTTTTATGATTTAAACACTAGTCTTTGAATGCATGTTGCTTAAAGGAATTAACCACATCTAATATTGAATGCATAAGAGAATGAACTTCACAACTCTTGAATGACTTAAGGAAAATAAACACACATTTTACATGCTTTTCTATTGTTGTGTGGGAAATAAATTGAACTTGCATTCTTAAACATACTATTGTGTCTTTTGCTTAGGTATAAAACACTTAGTTGCTAATTAGGTTCAATTTGGAGAATGATCTCTTCTTGGTGTGTTTGAAGAAGTGTTTTTCAACACTTCTTTTGAGCTATTTTTCATTAGATAGATCCCTTAATTTACATGATGCTATGATTAAACTATAGTTGTATCATCTCCCCTCACCTTTGTGGAACTTGGGTGAAGAGAAAGCTTAGCTTAATCTAGCTTATAAAGAGGCTTGTCTAGAGAGTGTGCTTCCCCTTTAGAGGATGACCTCAAACCGGTAAATCCCTTCGGCCAATATAGAAATAAGGTGTGACCCAAAGGACCGCTTTATCCCTTCAAACTCGAGCGGGTCATATTCAATGGTAGTCCATACTGAGTGAATATCCTGAGCATACTGGCATGGTTGAACTAGGCTCTTAAGTGAGTCACGCTGTACAAACTGATTGTGGAGACACCACAAATCTTATTAGAAACTATAAATTAGTAGCCTACCTGATTCACCTCTGAATGGTGACTTATTATAGTGCAAGGGGAGGGAAGATTCTCCTCCCAAAATTCCCATCATATGTGTCCCAAGCTATTGTGTTGTGAAAGAGATCTTCGTAGCACGACAACAATACATGGAAAAAGGCAAAAACATGGGCGCCCTTCTGGGGGTGACACTACTTTGTGAGCCAAAGGACTACCAAGCAATGGGCCTATAATATTTGATGCAAAGCCAATTCCTTAGGTAGACTTGTGCTTGAAGTGTTTGAAGAACATTAACAAATCCCAAAGGACCAAAACACCAATGTAATTCCCAACGAATTTTTTTTTCACAATTGCTTGTCTCCTACAAGGTTTCTTTGTCCCTTCCAGGACTATTTTCAGACATGTGTCTTCAATAAGTGTTAGTTATGCCCAAAATTTGAGTCAAGGTATACGTAGCGTAGTCAATGCCTTTGATGTATGTTGAAAATCAATTCTTGCCAATGAAAAAATTGACCTAAAAAGTACAAAATCAGTTAGAATCCTACATTGTCATCTTCACATCAACCCATTTCTTCATGATCAGCATACTTCTAATCCTAATCACTTCTTCGAAGTCATCCATTTTCTTCTTAATCTTCCTAATCATTTCTTTATCTTCCTAATCACTTCTTCATCCTCCTAATCACTCAATCAAGTTCCCAATCCTCATATAATCACCTTCATCCTAATCATTCCTCTAATCCACATCAACATCCTCTTTTGTAATCCAATCTAGTCATTCATCTTCCTCCAGTCTAATCCAACCCACTTGTGAACCTCATATCATTCTATCCAATCCTAATCTAGTTCATCTTCCTCTTCATCCAAAACCAATCACATCTTAATAATTCCCTTATCTTCAATCATCTCTCATTCATATTTCAAATTTCATCCATTCTTAATCAAAATCTTCATCCATATATCCTTCTAATTCCAATCTTCATCAAATATTCTACCTTTGGCTTAGGAGCACCATCATAATCCTTGGACTTTAATCTCAATTATCTTGATCAACCCACATCCAACCATAATCAAGTTCAAATCAAATCAAATCAAGCTTCATCTTTTGCATCTTCATTAGTATTCTTAATCTCAAATCTTAGGTTGAAAGATTTATCAAAGTGTTGCATAGACCCTCATCATTAGCAAACATCTATTTTAATCCTATTGATTTGAGAACATCATTCCGTCTCAAAGTTATATCCTATTTTTCTTGGGATCATAAGTCTATCTCCAAGTGTAACACCATAAAATTGGCACCTTGCAACCCTAACCAATTTTTTGGCATTTGTCATTCTTCTAAATCATCAAAGTCCTATTGTACTAGGCAATTCTGAGTTTTCACTGACTCTACTTGACCTGAGTGTCAAATGCAGAAAATCCTAAATCTGTATTAATCATACATCATATT
>MU220648.1:32284-53906 GCA_018584345.1 Thuja plicata | reverse complement strand
TGAATTAATTGTGCTTTAAAGAGAAATAAAACAATTAAATTCAAATAAAACAATATTAAATCAAAGAGATAAAACAATTGAAATAGGAAGAAAACAATTTATTGAATTCTTTTCAATAAAACTTTCTGTTTTTAACTGGCTTTTCTAGTTTTTTTATTTCAAAACAGGAAAGTTTCTATTCTGATTCTCTTAGGGTTTATAAAAGAACCCTCTTTCTTCATTCAAACCCCCTGAAAACTTTACTTAAAAATTGCATTTGTTAGAATATTGAATTGTTGTCTCATTTTGCTAATCTCATATAGATTAATTTCATATTGCAATAGAATAGCTTCAATTTCTAGATTAATGGCATTTAGCATTCATGTTAGATGATATCTCATGTTTCAATTCCTAGCATAATCTTGCACTTGCATAGCATTTATCATGTCAAATCCTTCATTCTTAGATGGTCCATAGTTGTGAGGCCCTCGTCCTGAGAGAAAATTTCAAAACCCCATCTAGATAGAAGGCAATAGGTCGAATCACACAGGAAGGCAGGATGAATAACTCATATTCAGTCTTGTTTGTACCTGGTGAAGAAGGACTATGTTGAAGTGTGTGGTTGATTGAGAAGGCCAAAATTAACTCATACACCAAGTAGAAGATCATATCATCATCCAAATCAATCCTTTTTTTGCACCATCATAGGGTCTTGTTTCACCTAGGTTTGTCTCAACCTTTTTAATCCAAATCCAAACCCAAAATCACATCCAAAGTTAATCAAAATCAATCAAATCAAATCAATCAAACTAAGTTCAAATCTTGCTCCTAAGTCCTAGGTTCATATTTCATCCATCCTCAAGTCTTTCACTTCATCCACTCTTAATCAAAATCTTCATCTGCATCATATTCTAAACCAATTCCAAAAACCCCTCATCTAAACATCATGAATATGGATTGGTTTCACAAAATGGTTAAGGACCATCAAGCATATATGTCAAGTCCCATCTCTCAAACCATTCCTCCAAATCAACCAAATCAATCTAACTCATACATTCTTCACACTAACCCAACTCCAAAATATTCACATTCCTCATCTCAATCAGCTTGCCATGTCAATTCTATAACCCCACATCCATCTATCATATCACCATCCATTGTACCTCAATACACTATGCCCAATCCAAATCCACCTTCCATCTCTTACCCTTCCTCTATCATTGACAAGGGAAACCTACCTCATTATCTCTCACCTACATATCTCCCTCAAACATCATCCATGCCTCCATCTTCTTCCATGGTGATATCTCAAGCTCCACACTTCCATCATCACACTACTCCCTACATCCCTAATCCAAATCGTCCATCCCCTTATCCTCCAACCAATTTTCCAATTCATAATCCAAGTCTTCTAGTTCCTTCAATCCATCACCATAAACCCCATGCTATTACTAGTTCACCATCCACTTTATCCTACCTTTCTCCTTCATCCCCTCCATTTTCTCCCAATCTACCATCCTCTATTCCTACCTACCTTACCATAAATCCCCTTTCATGATCCACCTACATCTCTCAACCCACTTCATATGGCATACCCCAATCCATCATTCCTCCTCCATTAGTTAGTCAATCCAATCCACAAGTCACCTCCACACCTACCTATGTGAACTATCTAGCCATGCCATCTCCTATAAAAAATTCTACGCCATCATTCATTTAACCAAGTTCACAAGCCATTTCCACACCTTCATATATGGACTACCCTAGCTCTCCACCATCTACACATGTCAATCCTTCACCTCCAATACGTAAGTCTCCAAGGAGTTTCATAAGGAAGCCATCAAAAAATGCATCTCTTAAAGTTGATGAGCCAATGCATATCAGTCCCCCGTGTGAAGCCATTTGTGATGAGGTCTTTTCATCACCCATCATTCCTCTTCCACCTCCCATACCTATCATTTCCCTTCCAACTTCCATACTTATTGATCCTCTTCCATCTCCTAACAGAATTGAAGTCCCCCCATCTGTTGAGTCCATCCAATCCCCATCCCCATCTTCTCCTCCTAATATTATCCACACCCCATCCAATGAATCTCATAATTCTACCCATCTTCCCTCTATCCAAGTTACATAATCTCTCATCCTTTCATCCCCTCCATCTAATGATTCCATCCATACATCCCCCATCACACCATCGAAACAAATCCAATCATGTGAAGATCTTGTCCAAAAGCATGTTGAAATATCTGTTGATGTAGATCAAGATCCTCCCATAACACTTCCTCCATCTCATAATCCATTGTCATGTACTCCACCCAATCCAGATCCCATCATTCTACCTACTCTATCTCATGAGCCACTACCTAGCCTAAGTCAAGATCAGAGCATCCCATCCCCTCGACCTCATGATCCTTTCTCACCTCCAATCCAAACTTTCCCACCACCATCACTCTATCTCCTTGGTCCACTTACATTCATCCATGGTGGTCCACTTGAAGCAGAATAAATAAGTTTCATATCCACCACTTACACCCCCCTAATAATGGACTCACATTTGGTTCCCTAAGAAAGAAATACCCTATCTTGGGTCGAATGCTACAAAAATGGAATTATCAAGGAAAAGGCCTAGGCCTAAATGAAGAAGGTATACTGGAGCCCATCTCTACAAAAGAATATCCGTGATCTTGTGGTCTCGGTTGCACATTTAAAGGCCCTTCATCAAGAACTATTGGTACAACTAAGGCCCATTCTAAACGTGCTTACAAACCCACCATTACCTCTTCCCATCATTCCTCCAAGAAATCCAATGCTGTCCCTCCTCCCATGTCATTGCAACCCAAGACAACCTACCACATTCCTCCATCCTCTCAATCCATTTTGGGTCCCTATGTCCCAAAATCAACCATTGCATATCCTCCACCTACAAAATCCATTTTGGGCCCTTATATCCCAAAATCTCATCCTCTATCTTATCCCACATCCTACATTCCCAATCAAGATCAACAAAGGCACATACCCACACGTCCCATCCACCATCCTACCTCCATCTCTCCATCTCATACAACTTCTCATATCCCTTCCAATTCTACTCACTACAATTTGAATGCCAATTCAAAAATGCATAAAGCTAAAGAGCCACAATCTAGAGATTGTCATGTCCATTTCAAATGACATGCTCCAACAAAGACCAATCCAATTGAAAAATGCACTACATCTCATAGGCCGCAAAGGTCCAACAAAGAAAAAGAAAGAACTATGTGGATCCCAAAGAAAAGAGAAGAAATACATCTGAAAGAAAAATCCAAAATGGCATCCAAAGTTGCTAATCCTCCATCTCTGCATTCATCTCCACCATCACTTAAATCTATTTTGGGTCCTTATGTCCCAGAACTATCTACCATGCTTCCTTCATCGCATCCACTTCTACCATCCCCTTCAAATCTACTCTTTCCACTCTCCTCACAACATGTGCCAATGTTGATCCTGAGCGTGCCCCCCATCCCACTCACTTTCCACCATTTCATCCAAATGCTTCCTACCTGCCATCCCACATTCATCAGCCATCATAACCATCTCATCCATGCCTTTTTCATATGCCACTCATCCCAAATAAGGTTGTACCAACATCTAGTGATCACTCCCAATGGGCTCCTATTACCTTGATATCACACTTGATGCTTGAGTCCTTCATCTATCTCCTCATTCTTGTCCCATCCATACACTCCCTCCAAAAAAGAAAAAAATAAAAAAATAAAAAAAAAGGAAAAAAAAAAGCAAAAATCAAAAAGCAAGAAAGCAAAAAAAAATAAAAGTGAGAAATAAGCGTCCATTGGTGAAAACTTGGCAAAACAACCTCCTTGGACAAGTAGCATGATGAAAACCTGGTAAACAGGCATTGTGTGTAATCCCTCCATCCTATTGCTCTCCGCACTTGGGGGAAAATTCTTCTAGCCACTCCCCCATCTCTCTTGTCCTCCCAGTCGTCTACCATACCTATCATGTCTTGTCCATTTCACCTCCTCCATCCTCCTTTGGATCTTGATAAAATACAAAAAACATAAAATAATTAAATGTATACATTCTTTTGGACCCCTCTTGGTTTCTAGTTCTGCATCCCCCATCATTTTCATTCTCCATTCCATCTACATCTTTGCCTCTCATTTCACTGTAATTAACCACAATTGCTTACTCAGCTTGCTTCTGAGCCATTTTCTTATCCACCATCCTATCTTCCATCTTTCACCTATCCTATCCACCATCCCATCTTCCATCCTTCTCCATCCTTCAACCACCATCTTGTATACCCTCTAACTCCCTTAGTTTCTTTATTTACCTCATCCTAATGCCTCATCACACATGACCTATCCTAAGTGGGGGCATAATATTCCTTGGAAACTTTAACGTATCCACCTTTCATCTCCCAGTCCTCTTCTCCCATCCCACTATCATATCCTATCCATTCCATCCATTTATAATCCATCAAAATCCATCTCTCCACCCTTCATCCTCTAGCATGGGGGCATCTTTTTTCCACATAGTCCTTTGATTCATATCCATCCATTCCCTCAATCTATCTCCCCTTCGAGCTATCTTCCCATCGCCACCATTCCTTGGTGTTCCCTTGTCATCAATCATAACATTCATCTTGCTTCATCCATTCTTCCAATCCATTTATCTTCTAATTCATTCATATTCAATTCTATCCAATCCATTTATCTTCTAATCCATTCTACCTTTCATCCATTTATTCTTCCTTCCTATCCAATTCAATATATTCTATCTATGCATCCAATTATTTCATATCCATACAATCACTTTCTTTCTTGACTGGGGCAACATCATGTGCATCCTCATCATCTCATCCATCATCTCAAGCCCATGTGCATCTTATCATCAGTCTCCTCAGCATCTTCATCATCCCATTGTACAACTTAAATGCATCAAAAAAATCAAAAGATCCAAAGAAATTTAAAAAAAATCCTAAAAATCACAAAATCCAACAAAAGAAAAAAAAAATTTAAAAGATCCAAAGAAACCAAAAAATCACAAAAATCACAAATTCCAAAAAAAAATAAAAAATAAAAAATCATCCAAAATCATGTAATAAACACTTCGTCCTTTCTACATTATTCTAGATCTTAGTTTTCAACAACGTTTTGACTCATGCGACTGCGATCATGTTTTTCACCAAATCAATTTTGCAACCGATTGTCCTTGCTCCCCATCCTGTTCATAGCTTTTGCCAATGAATATCTCTTTTATCAAATCAAATCCAATCTCTGCCCGTCAGGATGCATCCTTCTGGTGTCAGCTTATCAAATCCTTCATCACATCAATCATGTTCATGAAAAGAACTTTGGCCTGAATGGCTACTTGGTCATGAGGCCTTCTTTATTGATTTTATCTTTTTGTGTCAGTTTAAACCTACTCACCACTACCTCGATCTGCTATATCTTAGTGTGTTGTGACTGGTCGCTACTAATACATGCCTCTTTTGCAGTGTGCTTTTGTTTGAGCGTCTAGTCCACGCAAAGGAATCTTGTCATCTGTGTTTTCTAACACTTGATACATACCTCCTATTGCAATATCAAAATTGGATGTGCTCTCCATATTTTTCACATAAATGGATCCCAATGCTCATTTAGCTGCATTTACACTCATTTGCATTTACATTCTTAGCCGCATTCTTAATTGCATTTTTGAAGGCTTCTATTTATTCCCTCCTTCCTTTTCCCTTTCCCGCTGCATCCTTTTTCAAGAAAATCCCACAACATTGTCTCATTGTATTATTTTCTT
Organism: Thuja plicata; assembly: GCA_018584345.1. Classification (NCBI taxonomy): domain Eukaryota; kingdom Viridiplantae; phylum Streptophyta; class Pinopsida; order Cupressales; family Cupressaceae; genus Thuja; species Thuja plicata. The sequence goes on along the minus strand of MU220648.1, from coordinate 48,131 downwards.
GAGGGGGAACAACCTCATACTGTCGTTGCTTCAGCATGACTCCTAGAAATCCTCTTCCTCTAAGGCAACTTATTTTCTTGTCTTTGATGCAACGTCACTTGCGATGCCACATCAAAGAGGGGCAAAATGTAGACGTCCAAAAATATTAATATTATTATTAATATTTTTCTCCCTCTTATTCCTCTAACTATTTAATTTAATCAATTAAATAGTTTCATTTGCTAGTATTTATGAAATGGCTTAAACACTATTCTAATGTATTTCATTTAAATACATTTGTCTCATAATGTCTCCTTTTTAATAAATTTACATTTATTAAATCCCCCATATTCCTAATTCTTCTAAACCATGATTTATTCAAATCTAATTTGAATTATAATCTAAACCCTATCTACGAACCTATTAATCCAACCTATAGACCTACCCTAAGCATACCTTATTCCTACCCTACTCCCATGACCTCATTTCCTAAGTATGCTTCCCCACCTAACTATCCTTTAACCATGCTTAATGGGTGATTCCTAACCTTTTTAAGGCTAATGGAATGCTCACCCACATGGAGAATTTCTCTCCAAAATGGGCACCCATTCCTCTTTAATTCCCTCTTACAACTTTGTCTCCCCTTTTGAAATATTGAGCTACTCAATATTAATGCCAATTTTGACTCAAAATTGGCCATCTTTTCAAGTCCATGTGTCTCCTATGTGGCTCTTACATGGATGCCACATAGGTGCCACTTCATCCAAGCCCCTTCCCCTCTCCAAAAACTCTATAAATAGAGCCCTTCTCCTCTCATATTTTCATCTCTCAATTTGCATTGTTATCATGCTAGAATTGCTTTAGAATTCATAGTCATTTTCATGCTAATGCTCTTAGTTTCTAGTTTTTATGCTTTTCATGCTTAACTCACTTAGAAATCACATGCTAGGTTCTAAATTGGTGAATGAATCTTAGTTTCCATATGGCATATGAATATCATCTTCATAATTAGCTTAGAATCATCATCTTGAAGAAGATTTGAGACTAGTTTTTCATACTAGGTCTTGAATCTTTCTTCTTCTTTATCAATCCACTTGTGGATCCATTGCATTTGTGTTTTAGAGAGCACATTCACATTCCCATAAGAGAGAAAATCAAAATGAGTATAATACGGTGCATTTGTTTACTTATTTTAAGCTCTATCTGATGTTATTTGGTATTCTTTGTTTCTTGCTTGATCTTTTACATGTTTTTAAAATGATTTATGTGCTAACCCACTAATGTTTTCATGTTTGAGCTTGCTCCCAACATATTTGAAGAATTCCTCGTACTACATATTTAAAGTTAGTTTAATTAGATTTTATTTTATGTTTCTTTTTTTTGTTTTTTTAATTTAAGTTTTAATTAATTAAGAATTTAGTTTTTAATCAAATTTAAAATTTAGTTTTAATAAATTTAGTTTTTATTAAAATGTATCTTAGTTAATATTTAATGAATATTTTAAAATGGGATTTATCGTTTACTATTAATTAATTAATGTAATTTTTAATTAATAAATAAAAGAGGGGTTTTTTTTAATTTATTAATAATTTAATTATTATTAGTCAGTTAATTTAGGGGTGTGTTAAGCGATTTTTTATTAATTAAGACATGTATTTTTTTATAAGATATTTTTAAAACATATGGTGTAAACTAGGTGATACTAGCGTTAGTATGGGATGATCAGTACTAATGTCGATTAATAGTGATATACTTATGTTGGTATGATTTTTGTAATTATAATCGGATTTAGTAATTATTTCAAGTGGGTTAATTTATCAATGTGATAGCTTATAAATTAACCTATAGGAGCTTTCATTGTGCATCTTTATTGAAGATTTAATTATACTTGGGTAGTAATTTTATTAAATGAATGAATTTGCATAACTAGGTTGTTATAAATTTATTTATCCCCATGTTAACACTATATTCGATTTAATGTATTCTGAATATGAATTGATTACACCATGATGTGTCTTGGGTGCGTGATTAAATGAAATGTATATTCTTTTGTGTTATCATATTTTTTGGGTATCTGTTGGGCTACATGACCCTTAGGACATAATCTAGAGGTTTTGGGGTTGTACTTTCTGTGTGATGTTATTATGATATCAGTTTGTGTTTTTATGATGATGTCATGGTCCTAATTTCCTAAAGCCAACCTAATTTAGTTATGAAGTATTGTTTGGTCCTATGAGGACACTATGGATGTTTTATGGTTATTGAGAACCTTTGTGCACTTGAATGCACAGGATGTGATTTGAATTATGATTTATCTTTATGATACTATTTTGTGAACCTAGGGTAGGTTACCTAGTTGTATAGTAGGAGGTGGCTTGCAATAAGTACCGGAGCCCACAAGTGGCTGTCAGGATTTGCTTATTGTAAGTAGTGGTAACAAGTGATAACATAATTAATCTAATTAGGCTGACCTAGTGTTAAACTAATAATATTAATGCCTCACCCATGCTTAAGCACTAGTATAGGCTAAGATGGAGGATGAGATGTGCTTGCCCCTTTTTGAGGTGTGGGTTCGGTCATCATTAGTGATCTTGTCTATTTGAAAGGTCATTGATGTCGTGTATGGTCACTTGGGTTCCAGAATCCATTAAGGGATTGTCAGGACTTAACTCAAGGGTTAGACGTACATGATGACACCTTCTTATATACAGCTTAGGTTATCCTACGTGTGTTAGTTACCTCTGGTGTTGTTTAGTATTTCTTGTTATGGTTTAGAGTGCTTCTAGGAGCTTCCTTTGCATTGAAGTATGAGGTCATGTGTACCTTGTTTGTGTTCCTGTTGTTTACCTCGTGTGATGGGTCTATTACTATCTCCTAAGCACGGTGGGAGTGGACCTTTGGTTCCACGTGGTCGGGTGGTAGTGATTCTTATTACCATTGAGATTCTGACAGATTCTTCTTCATGCTTGGATGTTCCTTGTTGCAATTTCATCTTCCTAGTCTCTTGGAGGATTGATCAATTTCTTGAGATGTGTATTGTACCATATGTATATATTGGTTATCATCCTTTGGAGGATGCATTGTATCGATAATTATGTATTATTACATACCCTGTGACTTGTGCAGTGGATGTTGATAGGGTAGTATACCTTATGGTATCAGATGTATATGTAATCATTTATATGAGATGTATGTTATTGGTTTCAAATTATGTAACCTTTATGTCACTTATTTTTATTTGTAATCATAGATTATTGTGTTTAAGTAATTCTACATCAAGGAACCCTCGAGAAATGTTAATCATGTATGAGTTGTGTTTCATGTATGTCATGTACTTCCTTGTGTTGCTTCCATGTTGTTATCATTATTGTTTGTAAAAATTTTTTAAAAGAAATTATTCCATTAACTTAGTGTCATGTTTAGGTTAAGTTATCTTGGGTTCCCTAGTGGGGCATTACAAATCTCTTGAGATAACCATAGTTTGCCAATTTATTCAGCGATAAGGAGATCAACAGTCTCTAGGTCATTGGAAATGAAACCGTAGTTAAAAGGATGATAGTTCATAGCTTCCATAATACATAGAAGTTAACCAATGAGGAAATAAAGAGCGTAGCCATGGTGGAAAAGGTAACTGAGTTGTAATAAATACTGACAAATCAGATTTGAGCTCGGTCGAATAGAATAAGGGTTTTTTTCTGAGAAAAGTACTCATTCAAATTTTATTTCCTGTCACTATCAAGAGCTACGACTAATAAATTGAATACATTTCACAGTATGCGAAACTAATTGCAGAAATGATTGAATGAAGGGATGTTAGCATTGATGTTTCAGTTATAAATAAGCATAGTTGATATCATTTAACTTCACCATCGATTGAAATTTCAGAGCTTAAGTTTTCTTTGTGATTAAAATTTTCTTAGAAGATTTGAGTTTTCAAATAATGAAGTGTGAAGTTCAAGTTCCTCCTGATTCAGAATTGATATAGTGATATAATTAGCAAAACTATGTAGTGATCAAAATTTCAAAATTGTGAAGAGTTCAGTGGTTATAGAGAATTCATTGAATTATGAGGGCTTGGAGGAGATTTTCTTCAATATCGGTAACAAAAATATAATTACTACAAGAACAAAGAAAAGATGCAACAGACACTGAGTATTACATCCTCTAGTGGGAGAAGTGGAGACACTGGTGAAGACACAAAAGGAAAGAGGAACTATTCAGATGAGTTTCTATAATTATTACCTGGCTCCACTCAAAACAGAAAGGTAAGCACCAAAATCTTACTAGATAATTATTCTGATATCAGAGATGCTAAGACTCTAGGTTCTTCCAGATTTTTTTTATATAGTTATTTCTAGAGAATTTCTGACCAAGCCATTCCAATCTCAAACCCTTGGACTTGTGGGTGAGCTAGGTTAATAGTGCCAGATGTATTTATAGATGCAGATTTCATTCTTGAATTGGAAAATAGATATGACCCTCTTACTAAAATAATTGAGAAGAGTGATGGGAACCCTTAGTGACCCTGGGTAGGAATTCATTCATAAAGTCATTCGGTTGTTACTCCCCCATGAGCACAAAGATTGATTTGTAGAAATTCAAGAATAGATATGTCAGAGAGGATAGGGTAGTAGAGAAATTCATCAAAGATAACCATGTCCCTATGAATATGATGTGTCTCATTGAGCCTATCGAGGGGGTGATTCCTTATGCCTATAAGGATCTGAACCACTATATCAAGTATATTGCATATGCACTATACAGAGTACTTGGAGTAGATGCAAGGAGAGAAAGGATTACTTGTAACATCCTTAAGATGGTACTAGACATACAAAGCCCTCATGTTAGTACTAACTATGATTACATCCAATATGTTATTGATAGGATGCATGAAGGGTTTGTACAAATTGGAACAAGGTGGAAAACCCTAAGTTCATGAAATATTCTTTGTTGATGCACTTGATTATTTATAACAACTTCCCCTTGATGGATTGTGATAACTTGAGGCCACAGAGATTCTTTCAGAATCAACCTAATCCAATCCAATTATGGGTGAGGGTATGGAATTACACTTCAAAAGATTATGATTTTTTTTCATTTGAGAATTGGATGGTTTACCCAATCCTTGTAGCCCTTGGTGTGGAGAAGACAAGGCTACCAATCCAGGTGATACAACTCTTGAGGCCATGTGATATGGTGGAAAAATAACCTGGAGATCACAATTAGGGTGATTTATATTATGAAAACAATTATCCAATGATGAGCATGTATGGTTGGATTCACCCACCCCACATCTTGCCATTTCATGTGCCACAAAGGATAGTAGCCATGGAATTCATAAGGAAGCTAATTTTAACAGATAAGGAACATCTAGCTCCCCACAGGAAGGGAAATTTCACCCCTAGATAGTTCATAATATATGGTTTCACCATTGGGAAAGGGGCTATAGATTTGATAAGTTCATGGATGAACCATTTCATAATGCATATTTCTTTATGTAGGTATGTTGATTCAGAATGTTTTATATCAAGGGCAAGGAAATAATTGACTGCTTTCATCCTTTTTAATAAGGAACATCATAAATGTATGGTAGAAGATGTGCTCAGAAATATAAAGGATGATGATGAGATTTATTTGAGAGCCCAAAATCTTAATGAATTACTGGATTTAGAAAGATAGGTGAAGAGAAAAGGATTGACTTTTAGTGTTTTTTTCCCTGACTTGCCCTGTTTTAAGAGGCTTGATTCTATTATTGAGTCACACAATCTATTGTGCAATAAATTGGAAGATGTAATAGATGAGAGTGACAGGAAGAAGAATAAGTATTCTTCATCAGAAAATGAAGAGGAGAGTGAAAAAGAGTACTATGTGCCTAGCCCACCTCCAATGGATCAACAAATGAATGAATATCAATCAGTAGGAGGGGAGAAGCAAGGAGAAAATGTTGTGGATTTAACCTTAGTCCCAGAAGATGAAGTCACAGATGAGCCCCCCAAAAAAAGATAGAGGATTGAAATAGGGGAACCTCCACAGCAAAAGGGTGAAAAAAGAAGAGAAAAAATTGGTGCTCTTGTCCAAGGAAATAAGGCAGGGAAAAAGGATGCAAAAGAACATTGAAGAGGAAATTGAAATTCCTCTTCAAACTTGCACGCATGAAAGGACATTGTACCAACAAGAATTCTTAAGTGATGACCAGTTCATCAACACAAAAGAATTCAAATAATTTCTTGTTTGGAAAAAAACATAGATTAGTAAGGGAAAAGCTACGACTAGAGGGAGGAGCCCAAGTGACAGAAGAAGCCTTGCAAGATTTGCAAGATTATGTTCCTGAGTCTGAAAGGATGAATCTTGAAGACGCAAGACAACTGGTTAAGTCCAATGGAATATTCCTAGTGGAAGGTTGGGATTTTGCATTTGCATTCATGATTGATCAGGTGAGGAGGCAACCTGATATGAAGTTGTCATCAGAGGTTCAAGTAGGAGACATGATTAATGGATTTGGATACAATCCAAAGTCCCAAGCATTGGCTATGTGGAGCTTAGCTCCCAATGATAATAAGCCCTCAGTCATGAGAATAGAAGAAAATATGGTAGGGAACCAAATTATTTGGTCAGTATAGAATACAAGGGATACCGAAATAGCCCAAGTAATGACACAATTTGCACAACTCAATGAAGCTAAAATTGCTCAATTATCAGAGAAGATAAAAAAATATGGCAGATGAGAAGAGTACAATGGTACATGATAGAGAGTTGTGTATAATACAACTCCATGCCAATGACAAATTAATGGATGAGTTGAAACAACCATTAGAAGGAAGGCCAAAGGTTTCTCTTGCAAAACCAAAAGAGGTTAGTATTAATGAAGTCTGGAGACAAAATGGGCAGCTGATGAAACAAGGGTAGATATTAAAGAGCATAATGATGTTATTTTGGGTGCTCTTTTTGAAATTTTGCAGCACAGGATACAAGTAATAAAAGATAAGGCAGATGTAGTTTTAGATGCTTATAATAAACTGCCAGGGTTACATCTAGAGGCTACTAATTATGTAACAATTTTGAACCCATATTATGATAAGTGGTCAATAAGGACACATATTTTTGAGAGGTTAGCATCATTACAACATTTGAGGGATGATCTGCTAGATATAGTCATCCAAGTGCATGAAGAGATAGAGCAGATAGGATTTACCTTATCATATATTAAGGGTAAAGTCAATCAGGTTGAGGCCAAAATGAAGATGTTTAGCCCAGAATACAATAGGTTTGTACCCTCCATCAGATCAGAGGATAATCAGATCAAGCCCTTAGGAAAATGGATCATCAAATTTGATAAGGTGATGCCTAATAAAGACATATATATCTCCGAAAAGGGAGAGCTTGACATGGAGAGATACAAAAAACTTCTAGATGAAGCCTTTAAGGCTGAAATTGACTTCACTAAACTTGTTACAGGTGTCAAAGGCATAACTAATGCCAGATGAGACAGGTTGAAGGCTAAGATGCAAACCATTCAAAACTTCAACTAGCCTACTGATGCACAGGTCACAGCATGGGACACACTGACAAAGCCTCAGAAAAGTAAAGTTGTTGACATGGATTTAGACATTTTGGATGCAGAGCGAAGGACGCCTGGCACCTTCTCTCTGAGAACAGGGAAGTTGGCAATCCTAAAAGACTAGTGTAGGTTAGGCTGAAATGACAGTCACTAGATATCAATACAAATTAGAAGCTATCTTGAACAACTATAGACAAAGGTGCCAGAGTTCACAAGAGGACAAAGTGCAAATCTGATTTCATTCTACAAATTTGTCTATCCACCTCTTAGGGATTTCTCATATTTTTTCTTTTCTATGTTCTTAGCGTTAGGTCTCCAAATCATCCGAAGCTTGTTGCATCATTGTCTTAAGGATTCCATGATGATATATATATATATATATATATATATATATATATATATATATATATATATATATATATTTTTANGATATATATATATATATATATATATATATATATATATATATATATATATATATATATAATTTTAACCTTTTTGTAATCCTGGGGAGAGAGTTGGAAACTTTAATAGAATTAAAGGCAGACTAAAACTGTGTCTGAACCTTTATACTATTTGTCTATCTAATGTATTTGAAGCTTTGAGACATGAATAAAATATTTTTCAATCTCTTTTCTGCATCTGAAATGTCTCTTTACATTTCTGATATTATTCTTGTGTGTTTATCTGTAAAGCATTTAAGCACACTAATCATAAGGTGATTGTGTATTTACTTGTAAGTTCCTTCAAGGAAGGATTAAATTGTTTCAAGTAACCCAGGGAACATAGCATTAGTTTAAGGATTGGATGATATATTTGTAGGGAGAAGATACTTTATAAGGTATTCTATCTTTGTTGTGAGTGTTTCATTGATTACTTTACTGTGGATTTATACAAGATATTGACTCGTAGCCCAAGGATTAGGCACTAGTTTTATGTTTGTTAAGTAATTGATTTACAATCCAATATTTTCAAATTACTTAATCATATACACTATGAAACAGATAATTACATTCAAGTGATTGTATTATTAGGGTACAGTTCAGTTTGTTGATTCCTTGAAGAGAGGATCATTAGGTTTCCCCTCCTAAAATCAAAAGGAAGAAGGATAAAAGTCCTTGTCTCATTGGTTTATGTTATCAAGACCACAGCCTGGCTTATAGTACTCTATTTTCAATTAATCATTGCAATCTCCAAGGTATCTTTTAATTTGTTACACTGAGGTCAGAAATAACAAACCAGTGAATGAACTAGCCACTAAAAACATTGACGGAAGAATTAGTAATCTATCATAGGTAATACCTGCCTGAGTTTTTGTAGCTCAAAAAATAAGGAGGTGATAATAGGTATCCCAGTGTTATCAAATACCTCATCAATTAGCCTTTATCTTTCATAAAAGGAGTTTGCATTCAAGTATATAAGTATAGTATCATTTTAAGGTTGTGTTGCAAGAAAAAGTGCTAACACAACATACATGAGTTTTCCAATCATTGATCTGTACAAAGTATTATTTACCTCTGATAACTTGTCTTCCTTTGTTATCTTACATCCAGTTTCCATCAGTGTTCCAACTGGTTTGGAATCTTCCATCTTGAATATTTTTAGCACTTCCTTGATGTATTTGGATTGTGTAATGAAAATGCCTTCATCTTGTTGCATGATATTTAGACCTAGAAAGAACTTGATCTCTCCAAACATAGACATCTCAAACTCTTTGCTCATTTCATTTGAAAATTATTTTCATAGCATATCATTGCCTCCAAATATGATGTCATCAAGAAATATCTCAGCAATCAAAATGTTAGCATAAGATCTTCCTACAAATAAAGATTATTGTTTTCACTAGTCCTTACAAATCCAATACTTATAAGATAAGAATGAAGTCTTTCATACAAGGCTTGGGGTGATTGTTTCAATCCATATAGGTCTTTTTATAGTCTACATACCATGTCCCTCTTTTTTGGATCAACAAGACCTTCTGGTTGTTCAATGTATACCTCTTCTTTAAGTATTCCATTTAGGAATGCAGACTTAACATCCAATTGATATACCTTGAATCCTTTACATGAAGAATAAGAAAGTAATATTATCACTCCTTCTAGCCTTGAAACAGGTGCAAAGGTATCTCCATATTCAATCCCTTTTTCTTGTACATACCCCTTGCATACTAGTCTTTCTTTATTTCTAGTGACTTCTCCATTCTCATTTAGTTTATTCCTGAATATCCATTTTGTACTGACGACATTCTTTTCATCTGGTCTTGGTACAAGTGTCCATGTCTTGTTTTTCTCAATCTCCTCATTCATAACACTAATCCATTCATTATTATCAAGTGCAGCATTGACAAATTTTGGCTCAAAGTCACAAATAAGCCATATTGTATTTAGAGACTTACTTTTGGTTCTCATACCAGCCTTCTTGTCTCTAATGTTCTGGTTCTGCAGATGGTTCCTTCTGACATATCTAGAAAGTACAAGCTCAAATGTTTGTCTATCATCTTGATAATCATTTTTTCCTTCATTTTGATCTCCATCACTTTGTGCATCATCTTGAGCAATATCCTGATTGGCGATATTTTTATCCTGATTCTCAGGTGCAATGATCTATTTCTTGGGAGCTCTACATTTTTGGTCAGGTAGAGTTTCAGGTTCTTCATTGTAAAAAAACCTATTGTAGTCCTCTAGTTCTTTTGTTCTTTCCTTTTCATTCTTCTCTGCAAATTCATCTATCTTTACATTTGCACTTTCAACAATTTTGTTAGAGGCTTTATTGAGACATTTATAAGCCTTTCTCTTGGTGGAATACCCTGGAAATATTCCTTCATCACTCTTGGAATCAATTTTTCCATTTCTATCAGCCTTTAAGATATAACATTGACAACCAAAATATTTGAAGTAACTTACATTGGGTGTGTATCCATACCATAGCTCATAAGGTGTCTTATTAGTGTCTTTCTTCAATTGTACTCTATTCAATGTGTAAACAACAGTACTAACAGCTTCCCTCCAGAAGATTTGGGTGATGATTTTCTATATCATCAGTGTCCTTGCCCAATCAACTATGGATCTATTCCTTCAACAATTCCATTTTGCTGTGGTTTTCTCGGTGTAGAGACATGTCTTTTGATTCCATGCACATTACAAAAGTTAGTGAATTCATGTGAAATAAATTCCCCTCCTCTATCTTATCTTAAGTATTTCAATTCTTTACCACTTTGTTTCTCTACCATTGCTTTCTACCATTTAAACATCTTGAATGCTTCATATTTATCATTTAGAAACATGAATGTCATCATTATAGAGTAATCATAAACAAAGAGAATAAAATATCTATCACCATAATAAAAATTTCTCTTCATGGGTCCACATAGATCAGTATGGACTAGTTCTAGAATGACATCAGATGTATGGGTTTTTCTTTTGAAACTAGACTCTGTCATCTTACATTTTTGACAATTATTAAACATGATATTGTTGGGCTCGGTCATCGCCGGTAAGCCTCTTACATTTCTATTTTTTCTTATCTTTATCATGTTGTCATAGTTCACATGAAACAATCTTTTGTGCCATAACCATATGTCTTTGTTTCTATCAATTAAGAAAGTGGTGTTGATATCATTCAGATAGAATAAGTTACATTTTGTCTACTCACCGGTACCAATCAGATTTCCTGATTCATTGAAGATCTTTGCCTTCTTATTTTCAAATGAGCTACTCTGTGACCTAAATTATTGAACTAAGAAACACTCAATAGATTATAATTCAATCCTTTCACTCAATAATCATTTTCACATTATTCAACATTATAGTTCCTCTACCTTCAATTGGACAAGGTGTGTCATTACCCATTCTTATTGAACCACCATTATAGTATTCAAAAGTTTCAAAATTTTTTTTGTCACTGGTCATGTGGTGAGTGTAGCCACTATCTATGATCCATACATCATTTTTACTAACTTTAGATATGAGTGTAGTTTCTACATACCTTTCTTCATCATCATCTGAATCATCTTTTACTTCCACAAACACCATCTTGATGTCTTCATCAGATTCAGTGTCAGTATCATCATCTTTACATTTTTCTAGGTAACTAACCTTCTTTCCTTTGTCCTTGTAGTCTCAGGTATTTCTTCTTTCTAATTTTTGGTTGCTTCTATAATCACCTTTGTCATACTTCTTTTCAAATGACCTATCATTACTTCTTTCATCTTTTCTTCTATTAAGACATCTTGCAACAAAGTGTCCAATCTCTTTACAATTAAAACAAACAAGTGGTAATTTACCTTTGCCTCTTTACATTCTTCTAGCCATAAGTGCTTCAATTTAATCAAGATCTTCTTCTTCACTTTCACTATCACTATATTTTCTCATAGTGTGTTTATGACTTGATTTACTTATTCTCAAAGAAGATTTGAATGTAGGCTCTATGTTTGGTAAGACATTATTATCAAATTTGTTCATATCAAATGAAATCAGTCTTCTAATCAAACTGTCTAGAGTAACATTTATATTTGCTTCTACTCTCATTTCTTTTGTGGAAGATACTCTAATAGCATAAGTAGGTAGTAAGGTTCTTCAAATTTTACTTACCATTGTATCCTCATCTAGTACACCTCCAAATCCTCAGATTGCATTGACTACCTCTTTGATTATTGTGTTGTACTGTGTGATGTTTTCACCTTCTTTCTTTTTGAGATCATCAAACTTTCCTCTAAGGCTTTCTCCATTGGTTCTCAAAACATTTATATCACCACCACGTACAAGCTTCAATTTTTCTCACATTTTCTTTGCAGTTGTGAATGTTTTGACATCTTCAAGTTCAGCATTGGAGAGTGAGGAATCAAGCTCTATCATCATGCATTTGTGCTCACACTTCTCTCTCATTTTTTCAACTATGGGTTCTCCTATGGGCAACACATATTCAATATCTAAGTATTGATTAACATCATTTTCAATACCTAATAAGTATAGTCTTATTCTTCTTTTCCATAAAGAAAATTTGTCTTTGTTCAACTTGGGCACATCTTGTCTATTCATCTTGTGATCCTTAGCTTAGTCTTGAAACCTTCCTTCTAAGCACACAAGCTCTGATACCAATTGTTAGTAATAACTAAGAGGGATGGGTGGGGGGGGGTGTGAATCAGTGGCCTCAAAAATTAATCCTTAAATCAACCATTTAAAACTTATTACTACTTTTGAGCCTCTAGTTATACTCAGTCCTACAATATGAATGCCTTGAAATACTTATAACCAATTACTACTTGTCGGAATGCTTGGTAAAACCTTATTCTGTATGTTTACCAATAAGAAGTCTTCTATTTACTAAAACACAGTAAATAACTAGAGTATATCAATCAATCCAAAATAACTTATGTGAAATGTAAAACAGTAAAGTAATGAAACATAAACACATAACACATGGATTTTTAACATGGAAACCCTATTAAGGGATAAACCACTGCGATCAGTACCCCAAATTTTCACTATTTTGAGGAGAGTTCAGTTAAGAGACAACCATGTTAAAGGTTCCAAACACACTATTAGGTGTGACCTTGTTGGAGGATTTAAAAGATAGTTTGTCACTTAGTATCTGGCATCTAATGCTATCATCCTTGATCAGACACTCACTTGGCCTGTCAATAGGTATCAGGCATATCCAATGCTACTTTTTATGATTAAATTTTTAGATACTCCTTGGGATGTATCTCAATTCTAAAATAATTTTAAGTCCTTCTCAGCTAAGAGACTTGATGCTTCAATGGTTAAACTAAAACAATAAAGTTATATGTTCACACATACAACTTGAATTGCAGATTTTTAGATCTATTGTAAGTGCATTACCTCTCTGATCAATATAATTAATTCAATAACTTTGCTCCACACCATTCTACTCTATGCGGCTATTTCACTATTCATCGGTGTCTGTAGAATCTAGCTCTTTCCTCAACTTGTTGATCAGGTCTGAATGAAGACTTTCTTCTCCTTAAGAATCTCTTCAGCATCTATTCTCTTTTTACATCTCTTCACCCCAAAATTCATGATGAATTGGGTTTGTCTCTTTATAGACATGATTCACCATTTCTTGGCTTTCTTGATTCTTGGCATGATCCACAATTCTTGCCAATTAGATTTAAAGAAAAACTCCAGTTTTATCTCATAGAGATCTTCTTGCCAACTGGACAAATCAGCTTTAAATCAATCACTTATCTCTGGCATTATCTTGTTGATTAAAACAGTGATAAGTATTAGTTAAGTCTATTTTTAACTCTTGACAGCTATGCATTTTGTCATTTCTGAAATCTCTGTTCTATCAGTCAACAATTCAGTTAGTCATTGGTGATAAGTGATTGTTCCGTCAGTGTGACTACAGTTGTCTTTGGGGTCTCTGTCCGTCGGGCAACACTGTAATTTTGTTTGTCGGGTTACTCTATACTTTTCTTATCAGGAAAAATTGTGACTTTTCTTGTCGGTAATGCTGTGCATTTGCTCATCAGTTAAAACTGTGACTTTTCTCCTTTACTTTGTCCGTCGGTGTGTACTCCATCGGTGTATATAGTCACTTTGTGAATACTTTACTTATATGCATTACTGAAAGAATAGCCTTTGATTCATCGGTTCTTTGAATTCTTTGGTAGTATGTCCATGACCATACAAATCATATCAAGTTGACATCAATGACAATACAATACATTAACTGATTTAATGCCTGGTATGATCATCAACTTAACATCTTCAAACATTCAATCAGTTACAGTTCATTAATGGGACCTTCATCAAAGATGGGAGGAGATTGTATAACATCTTGATCTTGATCTTTATTGATATTTTTTTCTTCACACTTTGGAATATCCTCTTGACATGGATCCCTTTCTAAGGACAAGGTATGAGTTTGGGTATGCATGGGAGATTCTTGGAGGAATGGTGTGGGATCCTTTTAAATGGGTATAATATGCATTGAAACACATGAAGGTTTGGGTTCTAAGATCTTTGAAGCATGGAAGAGACTTTCCGCAATATGTAAATTATCTTGGGTTTCATTTTGAGGTATCCCTTGAGGGTAGAAATTATTAGCATGAATAGCATTAGGTTCTTTGTTCAATGGAGACATCTTGGGAAGCTTTGTTTCTTTAAGAGATGAATGAATGGGTGAAGAATTAAAGGCTATAGGAGAACCATTGCTAGTCATGGGTTCATGCAATAGATATTTCTTGAGATTAGTAGCTTTCTCTTCATTCCCTTGATCAAAGATAGGATGGTCATGAAGTTGTTCTTGATCAAAGATGGATATGTTGTGCTGAAATGCTCCTTTTTTGAAGAAGATGAAGATACATATGACTAATGTTCGTAAAGAATTTAGTAAATATTAATCTTAATATTGGATTTTTAAATGATGTCTCCTTTTCTTTTTCCTTATCCTTCTTTAAGGTTGATGTGTCATAATTATGTGGAAGCTTAATTCCTAATCGAGGTAAGTTTATGAAATATATTTATTTATCCCTCTTCAAAATGTTGTCCATGACTTCAAGGAATATGGGATCTTGGGATGCCTCCTCAACTTCCTCTTTAGTTTCTTCTTCATCTTGATGGCTATGGAAATTTTGATCTTTGCTTTCTATGGGATTGATTCATATTTAAAATAGACTCGTCATCATAGATATTTTGAAGAATTTGATCTATCTATTGCACTCAACATGAAGTACTCCAAAAAGGGTACCCAAATATGATCTTGAAATTTTCCAGGGTAAAAGTATAATAGTGTGTCGCACTAAAGGACATCCTAGGAGGGTCCGGCCGGACCCTCGTGGCACTTTTTAGGCGCCAAGTGGTGCCTATGTGGCGCGAGGGGTCCGACCAGACCCCTTCCAGCCGGACCCATTCCGGCCAGAAGGGGGTCCGGCCGGACCCCCAAAAGTATATAAAAGGGAAAAAAAAATCCCGCGCGGGTCATTCTCATTTAGCGGGTTGGTGCTTCGGAGAGAGCTACAGAGGTATTCTGGCCGTAAGGGGTAAGTACATTTTTTATTTTTTTATTTTAATGTTTTTCAATGTTTTGTTTTAGTTTTTTTTGTTTATTTAGTATTAAATAATTGTTTTTAAATTAAAAATCCATGTTTAATAGTTTTTTTTGGTTTAATTAATATAAAATAGTTGTAATTTAAAAGAAATATTTTAATTTAATAGTTGTTTTTGTTTATATTTAGTATTATTTTTTTTTAATCGTAGAAATAAAATAATATGATTTTATATAAAATGAGATAAGTAATTAATATAATCTTTTTTTTCAGTTAATTAAATGTGTTAGTTATTTAAT
>MU220648.1:13440-23915 GCA_018584345.1 Thuja plicata | reverse complement strand
ATTGATTTCAGGTAACATCGACTTTGGATAGTTATAACAGACAAAATATTTAACGAAATCCAATCTTTGTTTTTTTATGCATTAGCTATACATGTCATCTAAAACATATTATGGAATCAGAGTAAAAAAATATTATTTGAATATAGTTTGTTAACGCTGACTAGACCCTAAATTTTTAGCATATTTCAGGAATATAAAAATGGACTTCAAAAATTAAAAAACTATGTCAAATTTTTTTCAAATTTTTAAAAAAAAATTATAAGCCTAAACTTGATCAAATTTTACACATTTCATTAGTTTACATCATCTTCAAATTCTAAACACAAATGCCACTTTTATGTCGTTAAAGTTTATAAATTTGAATGTTGTCGTCCTTTTCCTTTGTAAAAGTGTGACACAGGTTTGTACTTTTACCCTCCAATAACCCTGAGAGCTACCCACTATTTTAATGTCTCATTCTGTACACGCTACTTTGGTTGTATATATGTGCTACTTTGATATGATATAGGCGCTCACTGAAATGGTATCACGTGCTACTTTACAACTTAGTACACACTATTTGAATGTTTCCACATTCTAATTAAAGGTTGTGTGCATAATTTATGATGTTACCACACACAATTTAAAATTTGACTTGTGTTACTTTGGTTTTCAGGTTCCACAGAACAATTTGCAAGGGTAAAAAGAATGTTGGTAGGCATCACTTCACTAGGAAAAAGTTGTCTATCACTGTTTGATTTTTTTTTTTTTTTAATAAACTTGTGATTAAATCTTTAGGATGTTTTCTTGTTTGAGAAATGCAGAAACAAACACAACACACACATAAAATTTTGTTTCTTTACTCCTAAAAACACACAAAGTGTATGTTCTCAAATGTTTTCATGGGTCTTTAACAAGAAAGAATTCCAAACAATGTACCTAAGGTCAGATTGGCTTGTAAATAATGGCTTTAAATGGTAAGCTTGCTACTTAACCAGGTTTTAATTTAACTTCTATTCAAACAAATGATGAGTTTTTATACCCCCATTACAAGGGCCTCCCACATGCATAAAAAATGATTTTGCGCAATCTCGAAGGACTACTAGAGGAGGTGAAAATTATCAACATCGGCTTATCACCCACCCTTTTGAGGATAAATTTGTTTTTATTATAGTGATCCGGATTTACCATAGCTAAGATGGTTGTCTCCCACTTGGGTCATTCCCTCTCACTGTCCTCGTAAGGGGTTGGAAATGAGTTGAGTTATTAGAGAGGAGGGGTGAATTAGTTACACCAAAATAAATCCAACTCCCTTAGATGTCTTAAACAGATTTAACACTGTTGCTCGGTTAACATAGATATTTCATTGTCACTTGGTTAACATAGAAAAACTTAAGATATTAACTGTGATTATCTTTAGTAATTGATTGCAGAAATATAAACCATAAATAAAATGAAATGAACATAGATAACACCAAGATTTAATGTGGAAACCAATATGGGAAATTGACCAATAGTAACTAGTCACTATTTTTCACTCTTATGAAGTGAGCCCTGTTAGGAGCCAAGCCTATTAAAGGTTATAATAACACACTATTAGGTGTGACCCTATTAGAGGATTTAATCACCCTGTAAGGAGTGGCCTTGTTAGAAGTCTTCTAGCACTTCAATGTAGAAATGTCACCTTATGAGAGGATTTATAAAGACTGGTAAGTCTACTCTACTAAGAGATATTGATCACTACTATAATTGTTAGAAAGTAACAATGGATTGACCTATTTTGATAAGAACTTATTTTTTCTGATTCAGATCTCTTTTCTGGATTAAATAATTAATCCTCACTGATCAGATATTCTGTTGCAATCCTTTGTGTTCTGTTCTCAATCAGAATCCCATTTGATTTTTCCTTCATTATTCATATTACTTTCACACACAAATCCACATCATCACACTATTCAATCCGAACTTTACCTTATATTAATATATATGATAAGCCTTGTCAATTCGGCCTTGATATCCTTTTAAATAAATAATAAAACTCATGTTTGTCAGCTTCATACAATCAATTATCCATGAAATATAAACTATTGTTTTTTGGCTGACACTAACTATTTAACTCGGTCAACACTCAAATCCTTCATCGCCCGACCAACACTGTAATGCCCGAGTGAACTCGATTAGAACTAAAAATCACTTTGGTCATCTTCAATTCCCAAGAGTTCTTGGCATGAACTGACTATTCTTGGATATGATTAGACATTTGTGTAAACATCACTATACTTGTGTAAACATCAATGACAATACACAATTGAATAATTGTCATCAACAATCTCTCTCTTTAGCATTGATGGAAACAAAACATGCCATAATACAAAGAATTATAGAGCATAAGACATAAGAATGAAATTTTTATTAATTTCCTTAGCTTCATTCTAATTCTCATCCAAAAACTCCCTTAATCACAAAAATATAGAGTTCTCCCTCTTACATTAATCTTTGTTTCTGATAAAGTTGTCCCTCTGTCATCAATCTCTCCATCAATAATCTTTATATAGTAATCTCTCCCTCCATAATTAATCATTATGATATACAATAATCTCTCCCTCTTTGACAATCAATTCCAAAGACACCAACTGACATATCCAATGAAGTTTTAATGTACCTATTTGCACTGATTCATATGCAATAAGCTCTAAATATCTGTATGTTAAGTTTGTTCTCTAGCTCAGTTGATGCATCACTAAACTATGTCTTAGTGAGCCTCAATTAGAGGAATCACCCCTAGCTTTCCTCTAAGATTTAAAAAAAATGCATCCTTAGGTAGCAGTTTTGTGAATATGTCTGCAATTTGTTCTTTAGTATTCACATATTCCAATCTTACATCCTTGTCCTGAACAAATTCTCTCAAGAAATGATACTTTATTGCAATATGTTTGGTCTTATTATGCATCACAGGGTTCTTAGAGATATTAATATCACTGGTGTTGTCACAATAGATAATGAGAGGTTCTTTGATTTCCACCTTCATACCTGACAACAATTGTTTGAACCATATGATGTTTGAACAATTTACTACTGCAGCAACATATTCTGCTTCTGCTGTAGATTGAGAAATGTAGTTCTGCTTCTTGCTTGTCTAGGAGACTAACCTCTTTCCAATAAATAGTGCTCCACCACTTGTGCTTTTTTTTGTCATCGACACTTCCTACCCAATCAGTATCATTAAAATTCTTCAAATAAAATTTTCCTCCTTTCTTATACCATAATCCATAATCTTCAGTACCCTTAAGATATCTCAGAATCCTTTAGATAGCCATTAAGTGATTCTCTTCTGGATTACCTAAAAACCTTGCAGTAATATCGAATGCTAATGCAATATCAGGTCTAGTGTGAACAACATAGTGAAGTTTTCCAATCATGGATATGTTGGTAGTCTGATTTACCTACTTTGAATCATCATCCTTAGATAGCTTATGTCCAGTAGGCATGGGTGTTCCTACTAGTCTAGAATCTTCCATCCCAAATTTCTTCAGTAGCTCTTTTATCTATTTACACTGATTAATGTAGATACCATCCTTCATATGATAAAATTATAAGTTAACAAAGAATTTTATTTCACCAAACATAGACATTTTAAATTCCTTACTCATGGCTTTGGAGAATGGTCTACATAATTCATCATATCTGGTAAACAATATGTCATCAACAAATATTTCTACCAATAGTATCTTTTTCTGAGGTCCTTCTTTGATATACAAGCTACTATTGTAATTATTTCTCTAAAATCCAATAATTATCAAGTAACCATGTAGTCTTTCATACCAGGCTCTCGGAGCTTGCTTCAGTCCATATAATGCTTTGTGGTGTAAGATAACTCCAAGGCTAGTTTCCACTCCCTCCAAGAGACTTCTCTTGCCTCCTAGTATCCTATTCTTCTATAGGATCTTCTAATAGGCTTATATCATTAACTAAAACCTATTTAAACTCTATTACTAGAGTCACACCTTGAAAACTCTACCTTGTAGGATCAACACCTTGATTTTAGTTCACTTTCCCACTCTCACTTAGAAGACTCTAAGTACCAAATCTTCATAAACATACTCCAACATTGAAGGGGTGACCATACACATGTAAAAATGCATAAAACCACTCATTTTATCCATTTTTGAAGGATATCCAAACATATTTTAATCGGGTTGCAGTTTTCACACTTTGGAGAACTTAAATTTAGGTCTTCCCTTGTAGCCTTTACCAGTCACCTTTTCCCATTTTTCGCAAAACTTTTCCAAACAAATTGAAAATATGAGACTTTATTCAGATACAATTTTGTAATTTTTAAATATTTCATAAGAAATTTTGGTCTGAATGTGACCATACAGGGATTTCCTACAACCAAGGACAAGAGACCTAATAGGCCTAATTTCTAGGACTGAACTATGATTTTGATAGAAAATTTGCTCAAACCAAATCCTAAATTATTGGTAGGACTTCTATCTGCCTAGAATGGGTAGATATGATGTTTTTATTCATTAAAAAATCCTTCCCTCATACAAATTCATACCTCCATGCAATGTTTCATCACTTTTTCTACCTCTAGACCTCTAACAGGGCTTCACAAACTCACCTAGGGCCTAGCATATAAAGTAGCTCCTCATACTTTCTAGACTCCTAACTCCTAAAAATATATACACTAATTACTCCTCTACCATTTTCATCTACTATGGATTATTATCCATGGTTAGATTTCATGGGGGAGCCATGACTCTCTAAACTACTCAAAATAAGCTAAAAATGGACTCCCTGAACTAAAACACCATAAACCAGCACTTAGATCTACTCAAATAAACTTAGTTATTGAATAAGAAAAGTTACAAACACACCTAAGAACACTAGCATTTGATTCCAGATTTCAATCAACAAAGTATGACTTTCATAAGGAAAATTCTCAGGAATTCTGGAAAACACAAAAATTATAGATTGTATCCACTTTCCTCCTCTTACAATCAATCCATCATCTCTTTATTAGAGTCTCTCATACACTAGATTCCTATTTCCTCCATTGTAGGACCTTGTTTGTTGATTCCCATTCCTAGATTCAAGGGGAATCCGATGCAACAATATTGCATGCAACATTTGCCATTATTGCAAATGTTGTCATGACAACAAAATAACAACTTTTGGCATCTTTTCAAATATGCCTCCTTCCTACATTTTGGGACCTCTATCCTCACTATTTTTAGGATCCAAGATAATTAAAGACCCTATGGCATCTCTATGTCCTCAATTAAGAGATTAGGACACATTCAAGACTCCAATCCATCAACTAACACCTAAGCCTAAGAAATTGAAATAACAAAAAACAATGGCTATTGATGTGACCTTAGTCCTAATGACTAATTCACTTATCCTACATTGAAAGAGACCTTCTAAGGTCCTAGAAAAAACTAAACTAAATTATTGACTTGGCTAGAGTCAAGTACAAGCCCAAAACTTACTAACCATGGAGGCTAGCCTAGGTGCTCCTGCACCATCCTCCCTAAAATAAGAACTTCAATCCACCCTTGGATTGATGATGGTAGGATCAATACCCATATTTTTAAACTCTATTTCTTTGACCCAAATTGCATCAACAACACTTTGTCCATACCTCCGAATGAGGTATTCTTTATACTCCTTGAGTCTAGTCTTTTTATAGACTCTAGTGTCTAGTACACTGTCTGGTCCTGTATTTGTAGTAGTAGGGATTTGTAAGTCTTCTACATCCCTGATCACTTCATGTATGGTCTATTACATGTCTTCTTTGGGTCCTTTTTAATCGACAAGGTCTGCAACATTAAAAATGTTTGACAGTCCATTATCCTCTGGCAGGTCTATCTTGAAGGCATTGTCACCATACTTTTCCAATATAGGACAGGGTCCTATCCTCCTCATTTACAGCTTGTGAGGGACTCCTTTTTGCAATCTAGATTTGTTTAGGTGCACCATGAAAATATTACCAACATTGAACTCCACTATCCTTCTACCTTCATCCACCTTGGCTTTGTGTTTGTTGATGTTGTCCACTAATGTCTTCCTCACTGTTTCACAAACTTCTTGCATAGAAAATGCAAAGTCATCAGCATATGCACTTTCCTTGACTCCATCTTTCAAACTCCTCAATTCATTGACACCTCTAGGATGTAGGCCATATACAATTTCAAAAGGACTCTTCCCTATGGATCTATTTATGGTGTCATTGTAGGCATATTCAGCTTGCCCAATCAACTGATTCCATTGTTGTTCGTACTCTTTAGTCAAGAATCTTAGAAGGTTTCCAAGGCTTCTATTTACCACTTCAGTCTGACCATCAGTTTGAGGATGGTAGGCAGATCCAAAGGATAAATTAGTGCCTAATCTTTTCCAAAGAGGCTTCCAAAAGTGACTCATGAACTTAGTATCTCTATCATACACAATGCTAATAGGTAACCCATGGATCCTTACTATCTCTTTGAAGAAAAGAGAGGCTATTTGGCTGGCATTATTTGTAGTCTTGCATGGCACAAAGTGAGCCATTTTGCTAAATCTGTCCACAACTACATAAACACTATCCATACCTTGCCTTGTCTTGGGTAACCCAACTACAAAGTCCATTCTTAAGCATTCCCAAGGCCTATTGGGAATAGGTAGGGGCTGATAGAGACCAACATTTGAAGAAGTACCTTTTTTTTCTTTTTGACATACAATGCAACTCTCCACATATCTCTTGACATCTAGATTCATCCTTGGCCAATAATAAAACCTTGAAACAAGGTCTTGAGTCTTAGTGATCCAAAAATGACCACTCAATGCACCATTGTGTTTCTCTTGAATCATGTTCTCCCTAATGGAACCTCTAGGGACACATAGATTATTGCCTTTAAACAAAAGGTTACTTTGCAAAGTATATTAAGCATACTCACTATGGAAATGGTTCTTGTATTCAACACATACCTTGTAAATATCTGCAAAGTCCTCATCTTCAGCATATAGATCCTTGAAGTGATCTATTCCCGTGCTCTTCAGTTGAATTTCTTGAATGGTAAGAGCTCTTCTTGACAATGCATCAGCAACTTTGTTTAGGACACCTTTCTTATGTTTGATGTTAAAGGTGTAAGCTTGTAGGTACTCAACCCACTTCATGTGCTTGTGGCTCAACTTCTCTTGAGAATTCAGAAAACTCAAGGCTTGATTATCTGAATAAACAATGAACTCCTTGGGTAGCAAGTAGTGCCCCCACTTTCTCAAGGCTTGAACCAATGCATACAACTCAAGATCATAAGAAGAATACTTCTTTGCTTCACTCAACTTCTCAGAGTGAAATGCTACTGGTCTACCCTCTTGGCTTAGGACAGCCCCAATAGCTATATTGCTTGCATCACATTCAATGGTGAAGAGATTTTCAAAGCTTGGTAGGACTAACACTGGTTGGGTAGCAATCTTTTCCTTTAGCAACTCAAAACTCTTGTTGGCTTGTTCATTCCACATGAACTTGGTCTTCATTCCTCCATTGATTGTATCCAACATTGGAGCACAAATAGCACTAAATTGCATTATGAAATTCCTATAATACTGAGCAAGTCCATGAAAACTCCTTACCTCTATTGCTGTCTTTGGAGTGGGCCAATTCATAATGGCCTCCACTTTACTTTTATCCATTTTTAGATTACCATGAGATAGAACAAATCCTAGGTACACTAGCTCTATTTTGATGAACTCACATTTCTCCAAGTTAATCATGAGCTTCTCTTCATGTAGTCTCTTAAGTACTAATTCCACATGCTTGAGGTGATCCTCTCTTATCTTACTAAAGATGAGTATATCATCCAAGTAAACCACTACAAACTTGCCAATGTGATCCTTGATCAATTCATTCATCAACCTCATAAAAGTTGATGGAGCATTTGATAAGCCAAATGGCATGACTAGCCATTCATATAGCCCTTCAGTGGTCTTGAAAGTTGTCTTCCACTCATCTCCTTCATTCACCCTTATCTGGTGATAGCCACTTTTTAAATCTATCTTGGTGAAGTACCTTGTACCTCCTAGACAATCCATCAAGTCTTCTATCCTGGGGATAGGGAACCTATATCTGGTAGTGATCCTATTTATGGCTACATAATCTCCAAGTACCTCCTTTCTTAGGGGCTAGGACTGTGGGTACAACACAAGGACTAATACTCTTCCTTATAAGGCCTTGTTCTAGTAACTCTTGAATTTGCCTAGCTATTTCCTCATTCTGTTGAGGTGTCATCTTGTAGGCTGCCTTATTGGGTAGGGTAGATCCAGGAATAAGGTCAATCTTATGGCTTATGGGTCTTATAGGGGGTAAGGTTGATGGCTTTCCATCACTTACAATGCCTTCATATTTCTGCAACATTTCTTGTATCTCTTGTCGCAGCTCTGTCCTCTTTACTATTTTGTCTTCCTCTTCCTTAGGCTTCAACACTAGAGAAAAATGAACCCCTTCTCCTTCTTCTAGGGCCTCCAAGAACTCCTTTTCACCAACCATAAGGACATTAGGACCTGCTATCCTCACTTCTACATCTTCTAAGAGTGACTAAATTCTGAAAGTCACATTGTCCTTCTAAAAAACATAAGAGTTCTTCACTCCATCATGGATAGCTTGGCAGTCAAATTGCCATGGCCTACCTAGGAGAAAGTGACATGCATCCATAGGAAGCACATCACACAAGACCTTGTCTTTATACCTCCCTATTGAGAACTCCACCCAAGCTTGTTCATTTACCAAGACATGTTGTCCCTTATTGAACCAAATGACCTTGTAAGGACTAGTGTGGGGTATCCTTGACATTTTTAACTTGCTGATAGCCTCTTCTGACACAATGTTGTTAGTAGAACTAGATTCAATGATGACTCTACATACCTTGTTCATCATCTTGCATTTGATCCTAAAAAAGGATCTTCTTTGGCTTGACTCTTGCTTCACTGGTTCCTTGATTAGAGTTCTCTTCATCATGAGGTTTTAACCTTCCCCTAAATTCAAAGGTACCTTAGAGTGTTTATCAGCTGCACTTGTGTCTTCTTGGACCAAATTAGTCCTCTTGTTACCTCCTTGAGAAGTACTACTCTTCTCTGGACACCTATAGGCAGGGTGCCCCATTTGATTGCAATGGTAAAATTTCATATTAGTGAAATAGTTTCCTCTTCCTCCTTGTCCACCACTTCTACCTCTGAAATTGGAGTTCCTTACTCTACCACCTCTACTAGGAATTGATTCTTGCTGCTCATTGTATATGACTTCTCCTTGTGTTCTTGATTTAGAAATCCTTCCACCATAGCCACCTCTTGATCCTCTATTATCTCTCCCTCTACCTCTAGTTTTGGAATTTTTCTCTTGTTTTCTTTTTCCTTTCTCCTCTATCTTCAAGGCCATTTGATAGCATTGGTGGATTGTTTTGAAGCTAACAATACTTATGTCTTCTTTAATAGACCATTTGAGTCCATTCATATACCTAGCTAACTTGATACTTTCATCTTCAACCACTTGTGACCTTAAGCACAATTTTTGGAACTCTTCAGTGTATGCTTGGACATCCAAATCTTTTTGTCTAAGATTGTGTCTCCTTATATGAATTTGAACTTCATAATCACTAGGCAATTAAGTTTTCTGCAACTTAGTTACCATTCCTTTCCATGAGAGTATAGGACTCTTTCCTTCTTTCTCCCTTTCAATTTGAACAAACTTCCACCATGTGAGAGCTGGTCCTCTCAACCTTGACTTGGCCACACTTACTTTTTGGGCCTCTGTAATACCATCATTTTCAAAATGGTTCTCTATACTATCTATCCAATCCAGAACTGAATCTGGATCCATTTGTCCACTAAATAGTGGTACACCCTCCAAAGCTTTGCCACTTAAAGCCTTCAATGCCTTTAGGAAGGGTTCTTAGTCACATAAAAGGTCAGGAGTTGCAACTTCCTCTTTTATATACACTCCCTTTTCCCTTGCTTCTTCTTCTTCTTTCTGATCTATCTTGTCTTTCATCTTCTCAGCTTTGTCTTGGACTTCTCCCAAGAGTTTCTCCATTTGAGCCAACCTTTCTCTTAGCAACTTTTTGTCTTCTTCTTTCTCATCCACCTTTTTGGCTAACTAAGCATTAGTCACCATGATTTTTTCCTTCTCTGAACTTCTAGAAGTATTCTCTCCCACTGATTTAGTAGGCTACAACATCCACCACAAGCCTGATCTTTAATCAAGCTCTGATACCAATATGGTGTAAGATAACTCCAAGGCTAGTTTCCACTCCCTCTGAGAGACTTCTCTTTCCTCCTAGTATCCTATTATTGTATAGGATATTCTAATAGGCTTAGATAATTAACTAAGACCTAGTCAAACTCTGTTACTAGAGTCACACCTTGAAAACTCTACCTTGTAGGATCAACACCTTGATTTTAGTTCACTTTCCCACTCTCACTTAGAAGACTCTAAGTACCAAATCTCCATAAACATACTCCAA
>MU220648.1:0-13390 GCA_018584345.1 Thuja plicata | reverse complement strand
CTTTCCCACTCTCACTTAGAAGACTCTAAGTACCAAATCTCCATAAACATACTCCAACATTGCAGGGGTGGCCATCCACATGTAAAAATGCATAAAACCACTCATTTGATCCATTTTTGAAGGATCTCCAAACATATTTCAATCAAGTTCCACTTTTCACACTTTGGAGCCCTTGAATTTAGGCCTTCCCTTGTAGCCTTTACCAGTCACCTTTTCCCATTTTTCTCAAAACTTTTCCAAAAAACTTGTAAATATGAGACTTGATTCATATACCTTTTTGGAAGGTTTAAATATTTCATAAGAAATTTTGGTTTGAATGTGACCGTACAGGGGTTTCCTACAACCAAGGACAAGAGGCCTAATAGGCCTAATTTCTAGGACTGAACTATGATTTTGATAGACAACTTGCTCAAACCAAATCCTAAACAATTGGTAGGACTTTTATCTGCATATAATGGGTTGATATGATGTTTTCCTTCATTAAAAAGTCCTTCCCTCATACAAATCCATACCTCCATGCAATGTTTCATCACTTTTTCTACCTCTAGACCTCTAACCGGGCTTCACAAACTCGCCTAGGGCCTAGCATATAAAATAGCTCCTCATAATTTCCAGACTCCTAACTCCTAAAAATATATACACTAATAAATCCTCTACCATTTCCATCTACTATGGATTATTATCCAAGGTTATATTTCATGGGGGAGCCATGACTCTCTAAACTACTCAAAACAAGCTAAAAATGGACTCCCTTAACTAAAACACCACAAACCAGCACATAGCTATACTAAAATCAAATTGGTTACTCAATAAGAAATGTTACAAAAACTCCTAAGAACACTAAACAATCATTAGATTCCAGATTTTGATTAACAAAGTATGAGTGTCATAAGGAAAATGCTCGGGAATTCTGGAAAACACAAAAATTGCAGACTGTATTCACTTTCCTCCTCTTACAATCAATCCATCATCTCTTGATTCGAGTCTCTCATACACTAGATGCCTATTTCCACCATTTTAGGACCTTTTTGGTTGATTCCCACTCCTAGATTCAAGGGGAATCTGATGCAACAACATTTTCCATTATTGCAAATGTTGTCATGACAACAAAATAACAACTTTTGGCATCTTTTCAAATATGCCTCCTTCCTAGATTTTGGGACCTCTATCCTCACTATTTTGAGGATCCAAGATCATTAAAGACCCTATGGCATCTCTATGTCCTCAATTAAGAGATTAGGACACATTCAAGACTCCAATCCATCAACTAACACCTAAGCCTAAGAAATTGAAATAACAACAAACAATGGCTATTGATGTGACCTTAGCCCTAATGATTAATTCACTTAGCCTACATTGCAAGAGACCTTATAAGGTCCTAAAACAAACTAGACTAAATTCTTGACTTGGCTAGAGTCAAGTACAAGCCCAAAACTTACTAACCATGGAGGCTAGCCTAGGTGCTCCTGCACCAGTTTGTGCAATTTACAAACCATATTCCTTTGTTAGGATCTACAAAGCCTTTAGGTTTCTCTATATAGACTTCCTCTTCTATAATTCCATTCAATAATGTAGATTTTATATCTATTTGATATACCTTGAATCCTTTATGTGCAACATATGCCAGAAGATTTTTGACTCCTTCAAGTCTTGCAACATGAGAAAAAGTTTCTCCATAGTCAATACCCTCTTCTTGAGCATATCCTTTCCATACTAATCTAGCTTTTTTTATGGAAACTTCACCTTTCTCATTCATCCTATTTCTCAAAACCCACTTATTAACAATCACATTCTTGTCTTTTGGTCTAGGTACAAGAGTCCAAGTTTTATTCTTTTCTATCTACTCAATTTATTCATTCATTGCTTTAATCTAGTTCTCATCATTCAATGCATCTTTAATAGTTCTGGGTTCAATTTCACTAAGTAAACATGTACCTTTTATTTTTTGCCTTGTCATTACTCCTTCTGTCTGATATCCAATTATTTTTTTTAGGTGCGTTATGCCTTCTAACATATTTTGCAAGTACAGGATCCTTCCTCTTTGATTCAGGGCTTGCTCCACTATGTTCACCATGCTCAAATATATTGTTCTATTCTTCTTTCTCATGCTTGGGTTCCATTGTCTAAGACTCGGGTGTATCTATCTATGACTCGGGTACCTCTGTCTATAACTCAAGTGCCTGTGTCTGCGACTCAATTTTTTCAGTCTAAGACTTGATTCCCTATGTTTGTGACTCAGTTTCTATAGTTAGCATCACTGGCTGGACGGGTTGCAATAAGGTTTGTACTGATGAATTTAGTGGTTGAGATTATTATTGTCCAATCACCATTGTCTGTGTCTTAGGGATAGTATCAGGTTGTTAATACAAAAAATTTTATGTAGTCTTCAGGCTCTTTACTGCTTTGTTCTTCATTTCTCTCTGCAAACTCGTCAACCCTTACATGCACACTTTCTATGATTTTAAGAGTAGTAATATTTAAACATTTATATGTTTTTCTTTTGCTGGAGTAGCCTAGGAATATACCTTTATCACATTTTACATCAAATTATCCATTTCTTGTTTCCTTCAAGATATAGTATTTACTTCCAAATACTTTCAAATAGCGAACATTAGGTTTGTAGCCATACCATAATTCAAAAGGTGTCTTATCATTACCTTTCTTTAGTTGAACTCGGTTCAAGGTGTGAATTGCATTTCTGATGGATTCCTTCCAGTATTTGGTAGCAACATCTTTTTCAATTATCAAGGTTCTTACACAATCCACGATGGATATGTTCCTTCTTTTCACAATCTAATTCTATTGTGGAGTACTTGGGGTAGATACTTGTCTTTTGATTCCTCTTTCATTGCATAATTCATTGAATTCATTAGAAATGAATTCTCCTCCTCTGTCAGATCTTAAGCATTTAAGTTTCTTTCCTATTTCTTTTTCAACTCTGGCTAGGTACCATTTGAACTTCTGAAAGGCTTATGATTTTTCATTGACAAACATAACAGTCATCATTCTAGAGTGATCATCATCAAATAGAATGGATTAATTCTCACCTGTGTAACTTATTATTCCAATTGGTCTACACAAGTTAGTATGTACCAAATCCAAGACTTCTTTTGTATTGTAGTTCTTACTCTTGAAGCTTGTTTTTCCCATCTTCCCAATTTTACCTTGTTTGCATATTGCTAGTTCAGGTTTCTTCAGAAAAGGAATACCTCTTACTCTTCTGTTCTTGGTTATGTTGATCAAGTTGTCAAAATTCATATGACACAACCTTTTATGCCATAACCATCTTTCTTCTAACTATGCAATAAAACATGAACTATCATTGAGATCAAGATAAAATAGATTACCTTTTGTTTTCCTGCCAGTTCCAACTAGGTTTCATCTACCATCCAGGAGCTTGGCCTTTCGATTCATGAATTCTACCTTGAAACCAATGTTATTCAGCTTTGCCACACTTAGTATATTATGCCTTAGTCCTTCAACCCATTAAGCATTATCACATTTGATTCCTTCAGTAAGAGCAATAAAACCTTTACCTTTCACATAGAAGAGTTCATCATTCCCAAAACTAACACTCCCACCATCATAGTGTTCAAGATGTTGAAATTTGGTTTTATCACCAATCATGTGGTGAGAACAACCACTATCAATTATCCAAGTATCATTCTTACTAATATGAGAGTATAGTGTAGTATTTTCATTATCTTCACTATCTGACTCATACTTAATAGAAATGTAAACCATTTCATCTTCATCTTCATCACTATCAGAATCTTTAGCAATATAACAAGATTACTTACCTTTGTCCTTGTAGCTTTTGTAGCTTTCGTAATATTTCTTTGCTTTATACTTATTGACCTTTCTCTCATCTTTGTCTTCCTTGTTCGGACACTTAGCAGCAATGTAGCCAACCTCATCACATGAAAAGAAAATCAATGGTATTCTTCCTTTGTATTGTCATTTTCCTTTTGTAGTTCTCCTTTCCAGTAATGCTTAAATGATTTCTAGATCCTCATCATCAAAATCATCATCACTATCACTGTCAATCTATTTTCCTTTCATCTTTCCAAGGTTTAATTTATCTTTGAAATCTAACTCAAGATTTCTATGATTAGGAGAATAATTGTCAAATTTATCCAACTTAAAAGCTGATAATCTTACAATCAATCCATCGAGAGTTATGTCATTGCTGCATCTCATTTCTTGAATAGCTGAAACTCTAATTGCATAGATAGGAAGTGAAGTTCTTAATACATTTTTGACTATTTTTTTGTCTTCAATTGTTCCACCAGCAGCTCTGATTGCACTAACACTTTTCTTGATTCCTTCACTATACTTTGTAATGTTTTCTCCTTCTTTCATTTTCAAAATATAAAAAATGACCTCTAAGACTTTCTGCTTTGGTTCTCTTTACATTTGCATATCCTCCATAAATATCATGTAGTTTGTTCCACATATCAAAAGTAGTATGGTAGTCCTTGACTTCATCAAATTTAGAATAGCTAAGTGCAGAGGCTATTTCAATCATCATTATGATATGATGCTTCATTTCCACCATTTGATCCACAGACATAGGTCTCAGCGGTTCCACATAATTGTGATCCAGGAATTTCAAACCGGTATCTCCAATAGTAGATAGATGTAGCATCGTTAGATCTTGCCATGCCACAAAGTTTTCCTTGTTGAGTTAATGGATCTCCCTTCTGTAAGACATCTCTGATCTTTAGCTTAGGCCTTTAAACCTTCCCTATAAGAACTTGGTGCTCTGATACCAATTGTTGGAAATGAGTTGAGTAACTAAGAGAGGAGGGGTGAATCAATTACAACAAAAAGAAATCCAAGTCCCTTAGATGTCTTAAACACATTTAACATTGTTGCTCGATTAACATAGATATTTCACTGTCACACGGTTAACATAGAAAATCTTAAGATATTAACTACAATTATCTTTAGTAATTGATTGCAGAAACATAAACCATAAAGAAAATGAAATGTACATGGATAAAACCAAGATGTAACATGGAAACCCAATATGGGAAAAAACCACCAATAGAAACTAGTCACTATTTTTCACTCTTCTGAAGTGAGCCCTATTAGGAGCCAACCCTGTTAAAGGTTACAATAACATTCTTTTAGGTGTGACCCTATTAGAGGATTTAATCACCTTGTAAGGAGTGGCCTTGTTAGAGGTCTTCTAACACTTCAATGTAGAAATGTCACCTTGTGAGAGGATTTACAAAAGACTGTTAAGTCTACTGTGTTAAGATATTTTGATCACTGTTGCAATTGTTAGAAAGTAACAATAGATTGACCTATTTTGATAAGAAACTATATTTGCTGATTTAGATCTTTGTTCTAGATTAAATACTTGATCCTCACTGATCGGATATTTTGTTGCAATCATTTGTGTTCTGTTCTCAATCATAATCCAATCTGACTTTTCCTTCACTCTTCATATCACTTTCACACATAAATCCACATCATCACACTATTCAATCCAAACTTAACCTTATATATATATATATATGATAAGCCTTGTCAAGTCATCCTTGATATTATTTAAATAAATAATAAAACTCATGTTTGTCGGCTTCATACAATCAATTATCCATAAAATATAAACATTTGTTAGTCGCCTGACACTATCTGTTTAACTCAGTCAACATTGAAATCCTTCAACGCCCAACCAACACTGCAATGCCCGAGTGAACCCGGTCAGAACTAAAAATCTCTTCCAACATTTTCAATGCCCAAGAGTGCTTGACATGATTTGACTTTGCTTGGATAGGATTAGACATTTCTGTAAACATCACTATACTTGTATAAACATCAATGACAATATACAATTGAATAATTGTCATCAACGATAAGGATTTACTCAGGAGGCAGGCCCTCTATAGCTCTAACATGTTCATATAAAGCAAGAAATTAATCAAATAGGTACTTTTAAGAGTTTGGTTCACTCAAAGAGTGAAGAGAATATCCCTACTACTTTCTTCACTTCCAAACATGTTTAACAAGGTTAATTCTGACCTCTTAACAAGGAGGTTTTAAAAATCAAGTGTTTGGTTCATTCCCTAACCTTTCTATCTATTCCCAAATTTGACATGTTTGGGATTTTGATCAGCTTCAAAAGTTGAGAGCTTAGGCCTAATGTCTCATCGGTGAAAAATATAGGCTTTGTCCTAATCAAACTAGTTTTGAAAAATATGAAATGCAACAAGTTAATAAAATACAAGCTTGATAAGAAAAATATCTTTTCATGTAGCTAGCGAAGGCTAGGAACTTTTATGAGTGTTTTTATTGCTTTTTTCACTCACCTACTGACGATCATTCCCTCTCCTTATCCTCCAAAAAAGTTGTCAAAAAAACCAAAAAAATGAAGGAAAAACCAAATCGACATCAAATAATCCTAAAGATCTTTTCAAAATTGAAAGTTTCTTTAAAGATCCTAAAACCAATTTGATTCAATTTACAGTAGGAAACTTAATTTTGTAAATTTTTACACCTTTAAAAAAATGTTCATAAAGCTTTTCATCTATTAGAATAGTCCCAAAGGATAACTGAGAGGGGGGTAGGTGAATCAGTTATCATCCAATTTAATTATTTTCTCTTATTAACTTTAGAATACAATAAAGTAAATAAACATTCAGATAACACAATAGATAACACTTCAATTTGGTTACGGGGAAACCAAATGGTAAAAACCTCAGTGGAAATTAGTACCCACAATGAACTATACTTGTTTATAGTAATCCCTATTAGAATATATTTCAACCCTGTTAGGAGTTGTACTTTACAATGCAATAAGTATAGTGAGCTGATTAAGGGTCTGACCCTGTTAAGAGTCTTTTACAAATAACCCTATTAGGGGTGAGGACTCACTTTCCAAAAGCTCACTGCTTCAATGGTGAAGGCTATAACCTTCTATAGAATAGATATACACTATATCTAATGATGAACTATAGAGTAGACCTATTGTCTTGATCAGTTCCAATGTATTGTAATCTTCAACTGCTTCTTCACATAGACCCTTGATGAATGAACCACAACTGATATTCTTCTCTATACATCTTCTGTCTCTTTTTGTATCATTCACACTTAGCATATCACAAATGACTTTCTATAAGTATCTTCCTCAAAGTAGAAGGTCATGATGGTTCTTAGAAACACTTCAACAACATCTTTGTCAGCTTAACTAAGCACGCAAATAGTATTAAGTCTGCCCAACACAAACTGAACAGACGTGAAGCTTCACTAAGTCGGCTTCACCAAATCAACTCAAATAGTATGATCCTAGTGTTACATGATAGGCACATTTAACCAAACATAGGTAACTCATAACTAATCATGAATATACACATGCATATCCTAAAGATAGGCGCAACTCAAGAAACATGTTAAATACATCAGCTTTGAACAGATACT
This sequence comes from Thuja plicata, assembly GCA_018584345.1. NCBI lineage: Eukaryota > Viridiplantae > Streptophyta > Pinopsida > Cupressales > Cupressaceae > Thuja > Thuja plicata. The sequence continues at coordinate 5,962 of MU220648.1, read as the reverse complement.
CTTCCAGAAGTGTAACTGCCAATAACATAATTACACAACTTGATTGAAACTTCATATCTAAGTCTATGTGTTTGAACATAACATAATAAGCATGTCTATAACCTGAATATATTCATGCAAGGCTTGATATCATCATTCTGATAAGTACATATAGAATCAGTACTATATATTATATGTTGTCATCAATGACAAACATACAATCAATCAACTGCACAGAACAAATCTCCAACAATCTCCCCTTTGAAATTGATGGCAACATATGATATTAAAAACATCTTCAGCACATGGTGTCTTCTTTCTTTTAAAATATTCTCAATATCCTCATCAAGGATTCCTCTACACTGCTTTAGTTCTTTTGACTATTTTTATACTCCCCCAGAGTATATGCTCCCCCTTAGTACATACTCCCCCTTTGACATCAATGAAAAATGGCACCATAAACTATTAGGCATAGGTACTACTCCAAAAGTAGAGTAGTCAACCATTTATCAGTCACAAAGGACTGATGTTCTTCCTGTATTCTCTAATCAGATTTAGGAGAGGGAATTACTCCCAACTTCTCTCTGAGATACTCAAAAGTATCTTTTGCTAAAGGTTTTGTGAAAATATTTACCAACTATTCTTTGGTGCTCACATAGTCCAATTTCACTTCTTTGTCTGCAACCTTTTCTCTCAGAAAATGGTACTTGATCTCTATATGTTTTGTCTTTGCGTGAATCACAGGGTTCTTAGACATTTTAATAGTGCTATTTTTATCACAGTGAATAAAAATAGGATAATCAACCCGAATACCAAAGTATTTAACCATCTACTTGATCCAAAACCATAGTTGAACAAGTCAATGTTGCTGCAACATATTCAGCTTCTGTTGTTGACTGAGAAATATAGTTCTGCTTCTTAATTATCCAAGAAACCAACCTATCTATGAGAAATACTGCTCCTCCTAAAGTACTCTTCCTATCATCAATACAACCTACCCAATCTGCATATGTATACACATGAAGTTGTAAATTCTCTTATTAGGATACCATAAACCATAGTCTATAGTTCCCTTTAGATATCTGAATATCCTCTTGATTGCCATTAGGTGATTCTTCTTGGGTTCAGCTACAAATCTTTGAACAATGCCATATGCATTAGATATGTCAGGTCTAGATTGAGTTAGATAAATGAGTTTTCCAATCATAGATTTGTACAATGTCTTATCAACTGTTGTGGAATCATCATCTTTTGAAAGCTTGCTTCCTATTATCATAGGAGTGCATACATGCTTCCTTCTTGAAGTTCTTCAATATTTCCTTCACATATTTTGACTGATTAATGAATATACCTTTATCTTTCTGCTTTACATTTAGTCCCAAAAAGTATTATATAGGACCAATCATGCTCATTTCAAATTCATTCTGCATTTCTTTTGCAAATTTTGTACTAAGATTGTCATTACCTCCAAAGAGAATGTCATCAACAAATATGGCAACTAGTAGTAATCCATCAGGTCTCTCTTTTGTGAATAGGTTACAATCTGTTGCACCTTTCTTCAATCTGATCTTGGTAAGATAACAATAAAGTCTCTCATACCAAGCTCTTGCAGCCTGTTTAAGACCATAGAGTGCTTTCTTCAATCTGCATACCATGTCCGGTTTATCTGAAAGATTAAATCCTTCAAGTTGTTCTATGTAGACTTCTTCCTTCAAGTCACCATTCAAAAAGGCTGACTTTACATCCATTTGATAAACTTTAAACTCTTTGAATTTTGCTTAGGCCAAGAACAATTTAATGGCTTCCAGTCTACTCATAGGGGCAAATGTATCACTGTAGTCAATTCCTTCTCTCTGCGCATATCCTTTACATACCAATCTTGCTTTATTTCTTACTACTGTACCTTGGTCATTCATCTTGTTTCTGAATATCCACTTTTTTCCAATCACATTTTTGTTACTGGGTCTAGGAACCAATTCCCATGTCTCATTCTCAATTATCTAATATAATTCTTCTTTCATTGCATTTTTCCAATCAAAATCATTACAAGCATCTTCAACACTTAAAGGTTCAATCTATGAAAGTGAACATACCTCTTCATCCATTGTTAGAATTTTTTCTTTTGATCTTGTCAAAACACTACTGCTCTTATCTCCAATGATATCATCTTTAGAGTGGTATCTAGATGTGAATTTAGGAACCTTAGGTATTACTTCTTCTTCTGTAATATGTGATTCTTCTCTTCTTGATTCAGGGTCACTACATGAAACATCAATGCAATCAAACATTTCTTCAATAATAGTATCTTTGCTGCTATGCCTGGGTTCATCTTCAATCATAGGTGCATATTCATAGTACCTTTCTTGGACCATGAAATTTTCATTAATCTTTACATGAGTACTTTCAATTATCTTCTTTAGTCTTAAGTTGAAACATTTGTATGCTTTTGTTTTAGTAGAGTAACCAAGGAAAATACCTTCATTGCTTCTAGCATCAAACTTACCAACACCATCATCTCTCTTGATGTAGTACTTCCTACCAAAGGTTCTAAAATATTTTATTGTAGGTACATTACCAAACCAAAGTTCATAAGGTGTTTTGTCCACGCCTGGCCTTAGTTGTGTTCTGTTGATAGTATAGACTGTTGTATTGACTGCATCTCTCCAATAGGTGTGCACAACTTTTCTTTCAATCATCATAGTGCGCATTGTATCAAGTATGATCCTATTCCTTCTCTTTTCTATCCCATTTTTCTGTGGGGTTCTAGGAGCACTCAACTATCTTTTGATTCCATGTTCTTCATAGTAGTCACAAAACTAGTCAGAGGTGAACTCTCCTCCTCTATCTGATCTCAGACATTTCAGTTTTAATCTAGATTCATTCTCAACCTTAGCTTTGAATATTTTGAATTTCTCAAAGGTTTCAGACTTCTCTTTTAAGAATGCAATCCAAATCATCCTTGAAAAATCATCAACAAAAAAAATGAAATACCTTTCTCCGTAGTATGATCTTGTTTGAGTAGGACCACATAAATCTGTATGCACTAGATCCAATTTGTTTTTGGCTGAGTTCTCCTTGCTTCTGAAATAACTTCTTACATGCTTTTCCATAACACATTCCCTTCATATTGTGTCTATTGGTCTTGCTATACTTGGAAGATCTCTGACTTCCTTGACATTACTTATCTTTACTATGTTATCAAAATTGATATGACAGAGTCTCTTTTGCCATAAACAACTATCATCCACTTTTGCAACAAAACAACTTACATCTGAATTGAGCTGAAAAACATTACCTTTTGTTTTTTATCCTTATGCAATCATGTCTCCATCTTTGGTTCTAATGATGCAATTTTTCTCTTTGAATTCCAAATGATAACCTTTGTCAAGTAGTTGTCCAACACTTAGTAAATTGTGATGTAGTCCATCAACATGCAAAACATCATCTGTCTTATTCTTTCCATCCAGGGTGATGGATCCTCTTCCTATGATAGGTTTGGGAGTGTTATCTCCAAATCTAACCATACCACCTTTGTATTTTTCTTGATGAACAAATCTATCTTTGTCACTCGTTATGTGGTGAGAACAACCATTGTCAATGATCCAATCAGTTCTGATGTCTGCTTTGGAAATTAGGGCTAACTCTTGTTCTTCCTTTTCATCTGCAATGTCCATTTCCTCAAGCAACTTTCCCATGTCTCTAAGGGCAATGAATCCAATTTCATCCTCTCCTGAATCTTCATCAGTTATACCTTATTCAACATGGTAACATTCCTTTATGTATTTAGGTTTATAATTAGATCTGAACTTCTTGACTCTTGTGGGACACTTAGATGCAAAGTGACCAATCTTTTTGCATGAAAAACATTTGAATGGAAATTGTCCTTCATATTTTCCTTTTCCTTTCTTTTCTCTTTTAGCAATCATAGCAATGATTTCTTCCAGTTCTTCATCAACATCTTCTTTCCCATTAGAGATGTGAGATTTCTTACCATGGACTGATGCTTTGAAATTTGTTTCACTTTTAGGTTCAGTCTTCAATCTTGATATCTCAAATTCAGAGATTTTGCTGATCAAAGTCTCTCTCTTGAAGTCTTATGCAAATCGCATAGTTTCCTCTAGAATACTGATCTTGTTTTCATAGTCTAATGTTAGAGTAGTCAACAGCTTGTCCATTATATCTTCTTCTAATATTTCTCTACCATTGTTTCTGATTCCAGAAACTACTTCATTTATCCTCTGATTGTAGGCTCTAATGTTCTCTTTAGGTAACATCTCAAGCCTGTTGTATTTCTTTTTCCATGTCTTCCTACGTGCATTCTTTGCTTGAATATCTCCTTCAAACATATCTTCTAAATACTTCCATATGGTGTATGCCTTGTCTAATTTCTTGATCCCAAAAAATTCACTGTTGGATAGGGCACTTATAAGGGCTTCTTTGGCAATTGCATTAGATGTGAATGTTTCCTTTTGTCTGCTAGTAGCTTCATCTTTTGCAAGGTCTTTCAGTAAGGGAATAACAACTTCTTATGTGGTTATCTCAAAGATGTCAAAACCAACACATCGTAGATGTGTTATCATTTTATTCTTGCAATCTGGATAATTCTCTCCATGGAACTTAGGAGACTCTTTTCTGATGTATGCTATCTTATCTACCTTAAGCTGTTAGGCTTCTTCTACAAGGCACTTGGCTCTGATACTAATTGTTAGAATATTCCCAAAGGATAACTGAGAGGGGGGGTGAATCAGTTATCAGCCAATTTAATTATTTTCTCTTATTAACTTCAGAATACAATAAAGTAAATAAACATTCAGATAACACAATAGATAACACTTCAATTTGGTCACGAGGAAACCAAATGCTAAAAACCCCAACGGGAATTAGTACCCACAATGAACTATACTTGTTTATAGTAATCCCTGTTAGAAGATATTTCAACCCTATTAGGAGTTGTACTTTATAATGCAATAAGTATAGTGGGGTGCAAGCACAAAGTTGAGTGCCAATTCTGCGGAAGTCCGCGGCCAAAAAAATTGGCAAATAGAAACGGGCACCCATTTTTTTTAAAAGGGTGCCTGTTATGGTTCGAGTACCCGAGCCATAAATATAAAACGGGTGCCCGTTTCAAAAATGGGCACCCGTTTTGGTTTGGGTGCCCGTAGCAAAACGGGCACCCATTTTTTAAGAAACGGATGTCCATTTTTTAAAAAACGAGTGCCCATTTTTTAAAACTATTTAAAATTTGTTTTAAACTGTTTTGCAAATCATTTTCATAATTTGCAAAATGGGATTACGTTTTTATCTGGACGGGTACCCATTTTTGAGAGCTACCACCGACCCCCCTACTGCCATTTTTCCTACTACAAGTACGTATTATTGTTTTTTATTATTTTTTTATTAAAAATATTTTTTATTGTTGTTTTTAATTAGTTTAATGTGAAAAATGTACATTGTGTTTAATGTTTACAGTTTTTTTAAATAGAATTAAAATAAATTGTTATATAAAGTTTTAAATTTTAAGGTGTAAATTATTTTAGAAAACTTATTTTTAATCCTAGGTAGAAAACTAAAACCTAAACCAAACGACAACTAAAACAAGAAACCCTAGGTAGAAAACTAAAACCTAAACCTAACGACAACTGAAACAAGAAACCCTAGGTAGAAAAATAAAACCTAAACACAACTGAAACAAGATTGTAAACCCTAGGTTGAAAACAAAAATGTAAAGCTAGACAGAACTTCAAACAAAAAAATTGTAAACCCTAGGTCTAGAAAATAATGTTCAATAAACTGTCTCTCTCTCTCTCTTAGAACTAGTTTAATATTTAATGTTCAATACATATATTATGTTTAATATTTGAAATTTGTTCTTTTAATTGGATTACAGTTTAAATTATATTATGTTTATTTTTATTTTACTTTGTAAATTAGTTACGGAAAATAGAAAGACTTTCAAAACTTAAAACCTTAGGTAGAAAACCTA
>MU220644.1:161887-186329 GCA_018584345.1 Thuja plicata | reverse complement strand
GAAGGGAAGAGCCTGCGGAATGCAAGTGGAAGCAGGAAAAGGAAGTGTGGAGAATCTTGAAGAAAGGTCATGTTCATCATTTTCTTCAGAGACTCCATGGTTTTGACACAGAGGTTTCTAAAGCCTTCGTCGATGGCTGGGATAAGGGCAAGGTAAATTTTGCGGGAAAATCTTTTAGCCTCAACCTCGAGGTTCTATCTGACATCACTGGTCTCCCACTGGATGGTCTGAAGTATTCAAAAGAGGTGAAGGTAGGCACCAGAGCTTACAAGAAATTTCCTGCTACCGATGAGGAGAGGGCTCTTCTGGTGAAAGGTAAGAAAGACTATGTTGACATGGAGAACATTGATAAAATTTGGGGTTCTGTTATTAAAGTTATAATGGAATATTTCACTCTCGAGGGTAGATTCTCTAGAGTCTACAATTATCATTTTTCCCTAGCTAATCACTTTAGACATGAGATCCGTATTTCATTCCCCTACTTTCTTCTCTGTTCACTTAACCAGAGCATTACTGACTTCAGAGTTAAGAATACCCCTATCCTCCATGTCGGGCTTATTCTCCTCATTGCTGATTATGCTAGAGACCACATTCCTGACCCTATCCCTGCCCATATTAAAAAAAGGAAGTCTATCGGGTCTCTATCTAAGAACCCCAAAATTAAGAAAGCTTCTTTTCCCTCTGAGCCGTCTACCTCAATACCTCTGGTTGAGTCAAAGAATGTTGAGCACCTTAGTGATGCCCCTGGTTCTGAAAAGAATGTCCTGGACTCCCCTGTTATTCCTATCCTCCAGGAACCCGTTGGTGAGAAGTCTATCCCTCAAGAAACTGAGACTGAAGGTGTCATTTACTCTCAGATGGATCCTAATACTGAGAATAACCCAACTACCCAGACCCCTGTGGTAAAGGATTCAGAGGATCCTGATATCAATAATGAAAAGGTTAACCCTGAGGAAAGTCAAGATAATCTATATTCTGGGGAAAAGCTTAACTCTGTTCTGGAGATTGCTAACACTGAAGGTAATGAGAAAAATGAGATTGAGGTTGAGAAGGATGTCAAGAAATACAAAGATTCTGACACTAATCTTATGGACAGTAATGAAGATAATTCAGGGGATAACAGTTTCAAGGTTCTGGGAGTGGAAAATTTGCAGTCTCATGATTCTCCCAGCCCGGAGAAGGAGAATAAGGAAGAAGACAGTGATAGAATCCTTCAAGGTAGAAAACCTTAGTCTCTTCAAAGGGAAATTAGAAGGATGGAATCTCAGGTCAGAAGAACTGTTATCATGACCCCCCTGGAGATAGCTAAAAATAAATCCATCTATAGCTATAATTTGGATAAATGGGTGCAGAATGATCTGGTAGAACTTAAGAATAGATGCATCAAATTGGAAAATAAGAGCTCTATGATTAAGGATACTATGTCTATTCTCAGAAAGGAGGTTCCTCACAATGTCAATGTCAATGTGCATGATCACGGATCTGATATTGAAGAAAAAGTTAAAAAAGCTGTTGAGATAGCCATGATACCTATCCAGAAGAAAATAAGCGGGAATGAGGAAATGCTAAAACATTTGCTTAGTTTGGTGAACACAGGTATGAGGTCTACAATGGAGAATCTGATGTCTCTGAGTAACTGGCTGGAGGGAAACAAAGATACAATTGACCTTTCTGTTTCTTCCCAGCAGATGGGACCTGGAACTCGCACTAGGTCTAAAAAGCAGAAGGTTGAGGATCCGGATATCCTGAAGCTGAAAGATAATGTGAAGACTATGCAGTCTCAGCTGGAGGAATCTGAGAGCTTCCTGAAGACTCTGTCCTGATCTCGGTGCTGGTGACCTTTTCCTTTGTTTTTCCTCCAGCGGCTTTTTTTGCTTTTTGGTTTGTAGATGTTTATTGTTAGATCTGGGATCTGTCCCTTTGTAGCCTGCTTCCTTCCTTGGGGCAGCTTGTTATTTTCTGGGTTTTAATGCCTTTCTCTTGTCTCTGTTGTTAAAGGGTTTTGGGGTCCTTTCAAAACCTGTTTTTACCGTAATCAAAAACATAATGTACATTTTTAACATTAAACTAATTAAAAACAACAATAAAAAATATTTTTAATTAAAAAAATAATAAAAAACAATAATACGTGCATGTAGTCAGAAAAATGGCAGCAGGGGGGTAGGTGGTAGCTCTAAAAAATGGGCACCCATCCAGAGAAAAACCTAATCACGTTTTGCAAATTGTGAAAATGATTTGCAAAACGATTTAAAACAAATTTTAAATAGTTTTGCAAAACGGGCACCCATTTTTTAAAAAATGGGTGCCCGTTTTGGCACGGGCACCCGAACCAAAACGGGTGCCCATTTTTTAAATGGGCGCCCATTTTATATTTACGGCTTTGGCACCCGAACCATAACGAGCACCCATTTTTAAAAAAATGGGTGCCCGTTTCTATTTGCCAATTTTTTTTGGCCGCGAACTTCCGCGGAATTGGCACTCAACTTTGTGCTTGCACCCAAATATAATTATAAAGTTTACTGTTTGTTGTATCAGATTTTAGCATTAAAGAATTGAATAAAGATAAGAATTGTATTAGTTGATGAAATACTAAAATATCACATTAAATTATTTACAAATGCATGAATAACTAATTAAATAATAATATGAACTTATACATGTTTTGAAAAATAAGTTTTGTCTTAGATTGCAAGCAACAAGCAGGAGCTGGATGATATGACATTACACAAAATAATTGATAGGATTTTATTTTCTTTATTTGTGAGAAACTTGACGTGAAAATAGAACAAAACAAAAATCAAAATTATCTAATCAAAAACCCATTCAAAAAAAAAAACTTGCTTAAATTATGACAAATAATTTATCTTAAAATTGTGTTAAATTGTGAATGATGTCAAAAATATTTCATGCTTGTACATGAAAAAATAGATGAGCAAAATGTAGCTCTTGTGCTCTACAAGTTTGTAGACACTAAAAATCTTGTTGTTGATGGGAAGGTACAACAGTCAAAGAAATTTCTAAATGCACTAGAAGTGTTATAGTCAAACATGGATTTGTTCCTTAAACTCTTTCAAGAGCCAAATTTATTTTTTTACAAAGCATCTTCAGGATTTTCAATCTACACAACAAACTCCTGAAACAATGAAAAAAAAATCATTCAATAATAGGAAAACAGTTGAGTTGAAAACCGCGGATATTAGTTGTGGACAATGTCCTATAGAAGGTAGTAAGCATGATAAACAATTTCAGAAGGAAAAAGGGGCAAGGGCACTTACATGAAAAGAGGAAGCATTGGAAGTAAAGAGTCCATCTTCAGGCATAAAGGATCGACACAAGCTATACCCTATGGAAGGTGCTCCAGTAAAGAGTGATCCTTGTGATTTACCAACAAGGATAGTCATCTTGAAGCATGGTCCATGAAGTGCTTCAAGTGCTAGGTCCCCGTCATCACCAAGCTGGTCACCATGTTCTAAAGGCACTTTTAGAAGTTTGGGTAAATGTGACATCTAGCACTAGAGATTTTCTTCAGGAAGTGAGGGAAAGGCTTAAGTTGGGACTCAACGAGTATAGGATAAATGACTCTAAGATTACTCAGGATGGTGCCCAAGGCCAAATTTAGGATGGGCCTAAGGATCCAAGAGAAATAGCTAGAGAAATTGGTAGGCATGTAAGAGAAAGTGTAGCTAGAGATTTGACACACAAACCTTCTAAAATGGGGGATGTTTATACTTCTTTCAATACTTTTATTAGCAAGAAAAATTTATTGAATCGGTCTAGAATCAGTTTTGGAGAGATATGTGTCATTAGTGACACTAAAGTTTCTACACCTGTTACCAATCATTCTTTGGACCATATCAAAAGCTTTGATGTTCCCATGTCACATCCTCCACATAAATGCCATTCACTTGAATCTACAGTTGATAGAGAATTGTTTGTCAATAAGATTGAACATGAGTCATGTGGATGAAGACAAACAATAATCTAGAGGAGATATAAGCACATTGGGTAAAATACTTGCACTACAAGAGGACAAGAAACCAATGCACAGGCCTAAGAGCCCCCAAAACAAGAAAATAAAAAATGTAGTTAAAGAAGGTGAACAGTAAAATGGGCAAGTTAGAGATGCAGTTGGTGCCAATTGCACATATCACAGGGATGAGATGAAAACATGGACCTTATATCACCCAAAAGTCTTGCAAGATCTCATTCAGGACCTTTTCCATTCACAGATTTAATAAAAGATAATGATGAGGTGCAACACAAAAAATCTGAAAGTCTTGTGAGCTCTCGATTAGGACCTTTGTTATCGACAATTTAAGACAAAGATAATGAAAAAAATTGATGTAGAGTTTCTGATTTCTTGCAAACCTTTAGATAAAATATATTTTTCTTTCGGACTCATTAACCTGATTTGGCTTATGGAGGGCAGTTATATAAATTTCTAACTTCAACAGTAAAATTTCCCACAATAATATTACTTTGTATATATTTCAGTTTCTTTTACTCATATTGTAACATAATTCTTTTACTGCTTTTGTAACTCATTTTTTTAATAATATTTTTTATACATTATTCTTGTAGTTGTCTCTTTGCTATACCCAAAATCTGGAAGACGAAATATTGTCACCCCTTAAGGCTGATTCACCCATCTCAAAAACTCAGACAAACACTAATAAAACCAAAATCCAAGATGTAGGGTACTTTTTATATTAACCACATAATTATATCATGTAATTCTATCTACAATACTGTAACAAAGATACAAAGCCTTACGCTGACAATATTACTTTGATATACACGTGGATATTACTAATTGGAAAACAAATTCTCAAAGGAATAATCACCCATGAAGTTATTCAGTCACCAAAACACAAGAGACATGAATAATTATTAGGTTAGATATGAATTAATTTTATGATAAAGTGAGTTGGGATTATGAGAAAAGTAATGGGTAAATTTGGTTTATTAAAAAAATGGAGAGATCTAATCTTCACCTATATCTCAACACTAACTTCTTCATCCTTAGTTAATTTTCAACATGGGCCTTTGACAATGGGAATCATTATCCTCATGTTTAGTAATAAACCTAGAAAAGAAATTAATGAAGAAATGCATCAAAACAAAATAAAAATTATCTAAGTTCCTTCAAGAATTTGAGAAGTCTCTCATCTACAATTTGTCAATGATATAGTTTTAGTTGGATTCCCAACACAAGATGAGGCAAGGAAGCTCAAAAGTATTTTTATGCTCACCTGCAAGGCAAATAAACAGATGCGGACAAATCTAAAAAATAATTCATCAATGCCCCAAACTTCATGGAGAAAGAAACGCAAGGCATTTTTTGGATTTGGATTAGACAAACTATTGAGTTCATATTTAGGAATGTCGTAGAAGAAATTTTTGGAATGAATTGGACAAACTACTGAGTTCATATTTAGGAATGTCATTAGTTGATAGGAAAGCGTCTAGACCCTAGGGAGAACCAAAGAAAAAGTTGTTGGATAAGAAAGTGACTCATTATGGTTGGTATAATTCATCCAATATAATCTTCTCTACAATAAATTATTGAATATATGGTGTTGTCATTTGAAATGCCTAGGACTACAATCAACTCCATCACAACCATTAAAGTCAAATCCACTAGAGTGGACCAGATAATTAATGGAAAACTAGATTGTAGGGTGGGATCAGGATATGCCCACCTAAAGCCATGAAAGGATTAGGATTTAGGCACACAAAGAAACAAATATAACTCTTGGAGGTAAGGTAGTATGATAATTTACTCAAGTTCCTAAATAGGAAAGAATATTCTGTAAATATTTTCTGAAAACGTAATTTTTATTCATCAAAGTATTGTTTTGCTCCACACAAGCCGTGAAACTATTTCAAAACACCTAGGCAGTAGTGCAGAAGCCCAAGGTTGGTCATGTTAAAAGACTGACATAAATTTTGTTTGATTGCTTGAATCAAAGATGCCAAACTACCAATGATGATCAAATCATCAACATAAATAACCACAAGGATGATGACAATTCAAGTAGTCTTGACATACAAATTTGATTCAGAAGGACTCCTCTGGAAACCCTGATCTCTGAGGTATTTATCAATTTTCATGTACCATGCCCGAGGAGCTTTTTTGAGGTCATATAGAGCTTTCACTAGTTTAAGTACTTGGTGTTCTTTACCGACAACCTTGAATCCAGGAGGTTACATCATGTACACCTCTTCCTGTAGATCACCATTTAGGAAGGAAATTCTTACGTCCATTTGATGGACCTTCCAATCACAATGAGCTGTCATGGATAGGACTAATTTGATGGTTCTTGTCTTTGTTGTTAAAGAAAAGGTCTCCTCATAATCAATCCCTTCACATTGAGAGATTCCTTTGGCAACGAGACGAGCCTTTGGAAAGAATAAAATATAGAAAGAATATTCTACAAATATTTTATGAAAATGTAATTTTTATTCATCAAAGTATTGTTTTGCTCCACACAAGTCATGAAATTATCTTGAAACACCTAGGTAGTAGTGCAGAAGCCCAAGGTGTGTCATGTCAAAAGAATGACATAAATTCTGTTTGATTTCTTGAATCAAAGATTTCTAACTACCAGTGATGATCAAATCATCAACATAAATAACCACAAGGATGATATCAATTCCAGTATTCTTGACATACAGATTTGAGTCAAAAGGAATCCTCTAGAAACCCCGATCTGTGAGGTATTTATCAATTTTCATGTACCATGCCCGAGGAGCTTATTTGAGGCCATATAGAGCTTTCACTAGTTTGATTACCTAGTGTTCTTTACTGGCAACCTTGAATCCAGGAGGTTGCATCATCTACACCTCTTCCTGTAGACCACCATTTAGGAAGGCACTTCTGACATCCATTTGATGGAACTTCCAATCACATTGAGCTGCCATGGCTAGGACTAATTTGATGGTGCTCATCTTTGCTGTCGAAGAAAAGGTCTCCTCATAATCAATCCCTTCACGCTGAGAGAAGCCTTTGACAATGAGACATATGCTTAGATCCTCTTAGAAAGGTTTTTGAGCCTTCCATTGACACATCTAATTACAAGGTCCATCATATGGTCGGTGCACCACATGAAACAATTCAAAGACTAGAGAAAAACCTAGGGGGTTGTTACATGCTAGAGACAAGGAGGTTCTTGGACCGTACATAGGTAGTATAGTGGTAAGACTTATAATTTTAAAATGAATTTTATTTCAAATGAATATTTATAAGTAATAGTATTAAGTACTAATGTTTATTTACATGGTCTATTTAACAATTGATGTCCAGGGAGGACATGTCATAGGTCTAGGATGCCACCATCTTGGTCATTTTATTTGGCCTTCACAACTACATGGTATAAATTTTTTACACTTAGCCATTTATAAATTTTTATTGTATACATGTTTTTCATTTACATTGTAATTAATTAAATTATATATTAACTCACATGTTTATCTTATTTTACTCTTGTAGGACATACCTAGTGTGAGGGAGGTGCAGGGTTATCCAAACTTTGGAAGCACAATGAATGATAAAGGAAAGGTAATTGAATACAATTTTGATTGAATTATGAGTTTAAAAAACTTTTAATGATTATACATGTCTACATACACTGATAGTTTTACATACTTGTCATTTTAATGTACCAAAAATTATTGGTTCCACATCCTTGTTAACTACTTCCACAATAGTTGAAGAAGCAACAAAAGAGATACCTGAATAGGTATGTGTTTATTTTGTTTTGTGTTGAGTAAATATGTTTGTATCATTAACAATTATGAGCTAACTTGTATCAATTTTATGTTCATGAACATATATAGCCTAGCTTCTGATATGTTAATGGCATCCCTTCTGGAGAAGAGCCCCAAACTATACCAAAATTGACACTTAGGGCTTCACAACACCCCTTACTTCCATACAATCTAGGGCTCTACTAAAGAGTTCCCAAAACCCACAATGACAAGACTAGGTCTTCTACCCAATCTTCAACACCCTTAAGGGCACAATATGACACAGCTAGAACCAATTAATCCAGGGATGGAGCAAGGGTTCTACCAATTCTAGACATCAATTTTAGATGCAATGAAACACAAATCCCCACCACCAAAGTATCTCTGAGACTCAATTTGGACACCTAAGCCTACATAGGGCTACAATGAGAAAATATGGATTCTTGAAGGAAAATTACTTGGAACTCCACCAAATAAAGTCTTGACCACCCTCAAACTCTCCAATCCATCCACCAAAAACACCCTCCAAGATAGGGCTCTTGACCAATCCCCTAACTCCTGCTATCCCCAATTCTCTCCTAGGCCTAATAGGGCCAATAGGCCACTTTTCCAAATAAAGTACTTGAATCTGGATTCAATTTACAATTCCTTAAATTTGAACACTTGTGGGATCTTACAAAACTTCTAAATCCAAGTATTTAGACTTCCATTCCACCCTTGGCCCGAGTTGTGTCTTAAAAACTCAATTCTGGATAGTCATATCTAGATGCATGTCCAGAGGGTTTAATCCTTTCTCCCTCCATCGACTGCCTCCTAATATAAGACCTCCAAATTCTTAAATCACATCCTCCCTCCTTTCTCTCCACCAAGGCTTAGGATTTTTTGATGGTGGAGTCTTTGGGAAAGAGGTATTTTGTCTCGAAACCCTAGTTAGGGCCTTCTTGCAACTAGTGGACGATAAAAATGGATAAATTTTGATCCCCTGCACTTCAAACCTTCAAACCACTTCGGAGATTCAACTAATACTCTATATAAACTTTCCCAATCCTTCAATGGTGCATTGGGATCCGTACAAATCTGTACCACTCAGAAAATCAGTTAGAATTATAGAAAACAGTTTGAATTTTATTGATTTGAATGCCAAAACTTTACAATCGATCCACTCCAACCATGGAGTAAGGTTTTACAACATTTTAATAAATTTCTCAAGCATTTCCAACTGAAAAAAGTGGTTGTGAATGTTGGGATTCAAAAGTTGCAACTTTTTGCAAAAGTTGCATTATGCAACCTTGACAACATTGACAGCTTTTTGTAAAAGTTGTCAGTTGTAACTAAAATTGAAAAGTTTTGTGTTTTCAATCCATAGGAGACCTTAGAAGGATTAAAATAACATTCCTACCCTTCCTTAGGTTCCCTAGACTACACTAGCCTAATCTAACCAAATATGTCCAAAATGACTAAGGTAGACAACTAGGTTTATAACATCACCTAGTGTCTCCTTGCCTTACAAATAGGACTTTATGATTGACATTGGATCATAGATCCAATCACTATCCTAACCCTTTATGTATGGGTCCACTGATGTTCTTGCAATGGATTAACTTGAGGGTGCTCCTGCGCCATACTCCCGAGGTGCATTGATCTCAAGTCCTCTTGAGATAAGGTCTTCTAAACTGGAGCCATGCTTCTAAATTTCTTGCTCATCCATCCATACAGATTCTTCCACAGGAATTCCTTTCCATTTGACCAAATATTTCTTGTAAAAATTCTTTCTTGTTTTTTTGATGATCTTTGTGTCTAAGATCTTCTCAAGCTCTTTTGGTGCATGAGGGGGTATACCTACAACATCTTCTTCAAGCTCTTCAACCTGCACTTTAGAACCTGTATTCACATCACCTTTATATGGGGTTAGATCACAAATATTGAATATAGGGGAGATACCAAGGTGTGAGGGAAGTTCAATCTCATATGCATTCAGCCCATGCTTCTTCAACACTAGACAAGGTCCTACTTTCTTCATGAGTAGTTTAGTGTGCTTGCCCTTAGGAAACCTTTCCTTTTTCAAATATGCCCACACCAAGTCTCCAACCTGCAACTAGACATCTCTCCTATGTTTTTATTTGGGTTTTTTATACTTGTCTGCACTCCTTTCAAGTGCCAATCTCACCGAGTCATGAATTTCTTTCATACTCTCTACAAATTCTTCTCCATGAGCACTGACTGGAGTATTTTGTGGCAATTCTCAGAGTTCCAAGATGCATGTTGGACTTTTCCCATATACAATATGAAAGGGACTCTTCCATGTGCTCCTGTTGACTGAGTCATTGAAAGAAAACTCTTCTTTGGGTAGGACTGCATCTCACTTGTCTCCATATTGTTTTGTCAAGCATCTCAACAGATTGCCAAGTGATTTGTTCACAAATTTTGTCTTCCCATCTGTTTGTGGATGGTAGGCAGAACTAAAGCTTAGATTGGTCCCTAACCTCTTCCATAAGGTCCTCCAAAAGTGACCAATAAACTTCACATCTCTATCAGAGAGAATGGTTTGAGGTAAGCCATGTATCCTCACAATTTCTTTGAAGAACAAACTTGCAATTGATGATGCATCAATGGTACTTTTACAAGGGATAAAGTGGGCCATTTTACTAAATCTATCCACTAAAACATAAATACTATCATATCCCTTTTGTGTCCTAGGCAATCCCATCACAAAATCCATGTTGCAACTCTCCCAAGACCTTGTAGGAATAGGTAGGGGTTGGTATAGTCTTGCATTAGTGGATGTGCCCTTGGCCCTTTGACAGATAGTACATGTCTCTACAATCTTCCTTACTTCATTCTGAAGTTTAGACCAATAATAGAACCTCCTCACCTGTTCCAATGTCTTTTCCAAGCCAAAATGTCCCCCCATGTTGCCTGCATGCTTTTCTCTAATGATGTTCTCCCTCATTGAACATTTTGAAATGCACAACTGGTGTCCTTTGAACAAAAGTCTATTTTGAATTAAATAATCTGCATACTCAACATGATAAGCCTCAGAAAAGTTAGAACACACCTTATAAATATCACTGAAATCATCATCATTTTTATACATGTCCTTTAATGAATCAATCCCTACACTTTGAAGTTGGATTTGTTGCACAACCTAGAGTCCTCCTGCTCAATGCATATGCTACCTTATTGACAACTCCTTTCTTATGTTTGATTGAAAATGTGTAGGCTTGTATTGTTTCCACCCACTTCATGTGCTTGTGGCTTAGTTTCTCTTGGCTATTTAAGAAACTCAAAGCTATGTTGTCTGTGAAGATAAAAAATTCTCTTGGAAGGAGGTAGTGCCTCCATTTCTTCAATGAATGGATCAAGGCATATAGTTCCAAGTCATAAGAGGAGTATTTCCTCTATGATTCATTCAATTTTTCACTAAAAAAGGCTACAAGTCTTCCCTCTTGGCTCAAGACAACCCCTATAGCCAGATTTGAAGCATCACATTCAATAGTGAAAATCTTTTTAAAATTAGGGAACACTAGGATGGGTTTCTCCATTACCTTTTTTCTTTAGCATTTGGAAGGCTTCTTCTACATCCTTATTCCACACAAACTTACACCTTTGTCCACCCTTAATGGTCTCAAGGATAGGAGGACACAACTGACTGAAATTTCTAATGAACTTTATATAGAAGGAAGCTAGTCCATGAAAGCTTCTAACATCAGTCATTGTTCTAGGAGAAGGCCAATTCAAGATGGATTCTACCTTCTCAGGGTCCTTTTTAATGTTTCCTCCTAAAATCACAAATCCCAAGTAAACAAGTTCTTCTTCCATAAAAACACACTTTTCTAAATTTATGAAAAGTTTCTCTTCATGCAGCCTCTTCAAAACCAAGTTAAGGTGTTCTAAGTGTTCTTCCTTATTCTTACTGAAGATGAGGATGTCATCAAGGTATACTATGACAAATTTTCTAATGAATGGTTTGAGCACCTCATTCATGAGCCTCATGAATGTGCTTGTAGCATTTGATAGGCCAAAGGACATCACCCTCCATTCATACAAGCCTTCATTGGTTTTAAATGCAGTCTTCCACTCATCACCAGCCCTAGTCCTTATTTGGTGGTAGCCACTCTTTGAATCCACCTTAGAATATCACCTTGCACCCCCCAAGTGATCCAATAGATCCTCTATCCCAAGCATAGGAAATCTATACCTAATTGTGATTCTATTTATTGCTCTAGAATCAGTGCACAATCTCCATGTGCCTTCCTTTTTAGGGGCTAAAAGAGAAGGTACTGCACAAGGACTGAGACTCTTAGTGATCAAGCCCTTATCCAAGAGTTCTTGAATCTTCTTTTCCATCTCCTTATTCTGATCTGGAGTTAACTTATATGCTGCTTTGTTGGGTAAGGTTACTCCTGGGATCAAGTCTATGTTGTGACTTATGTCTCTAATTGAGGGCAACTCATTTGGTAAGTCTTTGGTGACAATGTCCTTATACTGGCCTTAGGGCCTACTCTTCTCAGGGGCTTTATCTCTTTCTTAACCTTCTAAGGTTTTTCATCCTTAGGTAAAATAATTAGGGCATAGCAAGGATTATTTTCATTGTTCAAGGTTTTTAAAAATTCCATTTCACCAACAAACAAAAATTTAGAATATTTTTGCTCTTCTGCAGAATCAGACAGTGGTAAGAATGTTACCTTTTCACCTTTGTATTTGATTATGTATGTGTTCAACCTTCCATCATGGTGAGCCTCCACATCATATTGCCAAGGTTTCCCAAGTAACAAGTGGCAGGCATCCATTAGAACAATGTCACAAAGAAATTTGTCTTTGTACTTCCCAAGTTGGAATTCTACCCAAGCTTGCTCTTCTATGAAATTTTGTCTCTTCTTCATGAGCCATGAAACCTTGTAAGGGTTTGGATGGGGCACCCTCCTCCTCATCATTTTCTTTACTACTTCCTCTGACACCAAGTTGTCCATAGACCCACTGTCAATCACCATCTTGGAGACTTTGTCTCCCACCTTGCAGGTGGTCCTGAATAGAATCTTCCTCTGAGGGGGTTCATGAGTGCTTGGAGCCTTCATAAATTTCCTTCTCATCATGAGGAATTCTCCTTCCTCGGGAGGTGCATAAGAACCATGTGCATTGTCTCCTTCGTTCTCTTCTTCTCTAACCATGTTTTCCCTTCTCTATGCCTAATTGCTTGCCTTCTCTGGACATTTGGATGCTAAGTGCCCTAGTTGGTTCATCTGTAACACCTTGGAGGTTCTAAACTTCTCCCTCCAAACCTTCCCCTTGAATCTCCTCTTCTTCTTGAATAAGAGCCTCTAGAACTGCTTTCTCCAAAAGAGTTCTCTAGATTGCCCTCTCTATGACTGGTTTCTCCAAAATTTCTGGGAGCTTTCCCTCTGCCACTGCTTGTCCCTCTTCCTCTACTTCCAAAGTCTCTCTGGCCTCTGCCTCTTCCACTTTGCTCTTGTCTTCTCTTGATTTTTTCCTCAACTTTCAGTGCTAATTAATAGCACTTTTGGACAGTAGTAGGGGAACATAAAATTAGTTCATCTTGGATGTTTATCCTCAACCCCTGCATATATCTAGCAAGTTTGACACTCTCTGGTTCCACCAACTTAGATTTCATGGTAAGTTTATGGAATTATTAAGTATAACTTGAGATATCTATCTCCTTATGTCTTAGACTTTGTCTCTTCTTATGAAGTTGAACTTCATAATCTTCCAGCACATAGGCTTCCTTCACCAAGGTCACCATCTTCTTCTAAGTGCTTACTGGATTCTTTTCCATCTTCACCCTCTTTTCTTGAGTGAAGTTCCACCAATTTAGGGAAGATCCCTTCAACTTGGACTTTGCTTTCCTAACCTTCTGATGCTCTAGTATCTCCTAACATTCAAAGAAACTAGTGAGTGCATCAATCCAATCCATTACTTCTTCTGGATCCATCTTCCCATTGTAGATAGGTAGATCAAGTTTAGTATCCATGGTCCTTCTTTCCATGGATTTCAAAGTCTTCAAGAGCAGCCTCTGTTCTGTAGAGACTTCTTCTTCATCATCCTCCTACCCAGGGGTCTCTTCATCACTCCCCTCCTCTTCAATTCCATAATTTCCACTACTCCCTCTCTTGGATTGTTCCTTGAGTCTTTACATTTCTTGTATAATCAACTTCCTCTCCACATCATGTTCCTTCACTACTCTTAGTAGTTCAACATTTGACATCCTATTAGGAAGTTCACTTTCTTCACCATCCGCCATGGTTGCAACTTGTCTTCCTCCAAAGATCTACTAGTTTCTTTGATACCACTTGGACAAGAGCCACAAACTATACCAAAATTTACACTTAGGGCTTCACAATACCCCTTACTCCCATACAATCTAGGGCTCTACTAAAGAGTTCCCAAAACCCACAATGACAAGACTAGGTCTTTTACCCAATCTTCAACACCCTTAAGGGCACAATATGACACAACTAGAACCAATTAATCCAGGGATGGAACAAGGGTTCTACCAATGCTAGAAATCAATTTTATACTCAATGAAACACAAATCCCACACCAAAGTATCTCTGAGACTCAATTTGGACACCTAAGCCTGAATAGGGCTACAAGGAGAAAATATGGATTCTTGAAGGAAACTTACTTGGAAATCCACAATAGAAAGTCTTGACCACCCTCAAACTCTCCAATCCATCCACAAATACCTCCAAGATAGGGCTCTTGACCAATCCCCTAACTCCTATTGTACTCAATTCTCTCCTAGGCCTAATAGGGATAATAGGCCACTTTTCCAAAGAAAGTACTTGAATCTTGATTCAATTTCCAATTCCTCCAATTGGAACACTTGTGGGATCTTACAAAACTTCTAAATCCAAGAATTTAGACTTCGATTCCACCTCTGGTCTGAGTTGTGTCTTAAAATCCCAATTATGGACAGTCACATCTAAATGCCTGTCCAGAGGGTTTAGTCCTTTCTCCCTCCATAAACTGCCTCTTGATCTAAGACCTCCAAATTCTTAAAGCACATCCTCCCTCCTTTATCTCCACCAAGGCTTAGGATTTTTCGATGGTGGAGTCTCTAGGAAAGAGAGATTTTGTCTTGAAACCCTAGTTAGGGCCTTCCTGCGACCAATGGACAATAAAAAATGGATAAATTTCAATCCCCTACACTAAAAACCTTCAAACCACTTGGAACATTCAACTAAGACTCTGGATCAACTTTCCCAATCCTTCAATGGTGCATTGGGATCCGTACAAATCTGTACCACTCAGAAAATCAGTTAGAATTACAGAAAACAATTTGAATTTTATTGATTTCAATGCCAAAACTTTACAATCGATCCACTCCAACCATGGAGTAAGGTTTTCCAAAATTTTCATACAATTCCCAAGCAGTTCCAACCGACAAAAGTGGTTGTGAACGTTGGGATTCAAAAGTTGCAACTTTTTGCAAAAGTTGCATTATGCAAGCTTGACAACATTGACAACTTTTTGCAAAAGTTGTCAATTGTAACTAAACTTGAAAAGTTTTGTGTTTTGACTCCATAGGGGACCTTAGAAGGATTAAAATAACATTCCTACCCTTCCTTAGGTTCCCTATACTATTCTAGCCTAATCTAACCAATTTTTTCCAAAATGACTAAGGTAGACAACTAGGTTTATAACATCACCTAGTGTCTCCTTGCCTTACAAATAGGACTTATGATTGACATTGGATCCTAGATCCAATAACTATCCCAACCCTTTATGTTTGGGTCCACTAATGTGCTTGCAATGGACGAACTTGAGGGTGCTCCTACACCACCTTCTTCACTACAAAGATATGCTAGGACTCTCAACCATCCTAGGGGAGTGACACACGCATAGCATATTTCAGAGAAAAGATGTAGAATTAAGGTAATCAATAATCTAGTTTTAAAGCTTAGTTGTAGCTCACTGTGTATTGATAATTATGTTAATTTTCCAGTTGTAAATTATATCATATAACTAATCTCAATTGTGGTTTGAAATTTGCTTTTGCGGGAACCTTCAAAGCCAAAGAATTCTTTGAAAAGGCTCAATTTTGATGATCCACTAGTAGTTTAGGATTTGATAGAGACGTATAGTACAGTTGCTTGTGAACATTTTTGGAATCATGCATAGCTATTTAGCATGTATATTTTGTATAAACTTTGAGATGGCATATGCCACATTTTGTAGAACTTTATTTGAGTTTTTGTTTTTTCCATTTTTGTGTACAACATTATTCGACAATTTTAGATATAAAAAGTTGATATTCAATATCTCTTGTTCCCCATGTGCATGATTTCATACTTTGAAAATTTAATCTTGAATATATAATTAGTTTACAATTGTTAAGTAATAAACAATAGCATGTTCGATTATTTTAACGAAATTACACTTCAATAGAATTTAAGAATGACAATTAGTATTCTATCTAAATCTTAAGTGTTAAATTTGGTTGTCTTCAGAAACTTCACCAAATTCAATGACCATATTGATATTGCAATTAATCATAACATGGATCTTTACTAATGATGGTTGACAAGTAAATAAATTCTAATTTGATTTCATGTTCTACCTCCTATGCACTTTGACATATCTCAGCCATAAATTTTAATTGTTTATGTGGATGTGATAAGTATAGTTAAAATACATTATAACTTGAAAAGGCACAGCTCGACACAAGACATTGTCTTGACTACCAAATCAAAGCAAACAACCCTGCAAATAATATAGCTAGAAGACATAATAACCCATGCAATTTGTTTTACTAAATTAATCATCGAATCCATTAAAGACTTCACTCCGTGGTCTGTTTCTACTTGCATTGAATTTTAAATATTAAATTGGACGTGGCCATCATGTGCAATCAAATTTACATTCAAAAATAGTTTTTCGCGGTGTCTCATTTAAGCAATTTGCAATGGAGTTCTCCATCGTTCTTTAGTAAAAACAACTCTATTCTATCTGGATGCAAGTTTGAAATAATATTTAAATCCTCATTGTATTATTTATTCATTAATATATCTAACTGGGCGTTGCTTCGCAGTAAGGGCGTAGAGAAAGCTACCACAAAATGTAAAACATGTTTGGTTGGCAGATTTTATTTCTGTCGTTGACAAGGAGACAATTTTGTGAGTTTGTAGTTTTAAAATACGGAATCATCACAATAACATAAAAAAAAAAGTTGCAGCAAAATTGTAGACAAAATGAGTTCATTGTGCCACTCTTTTGCTGCAACCAAGCGGATATTTGAAGGCATGGAAATATAAAAGGCTCTGTCTCATTATTATTGGACTTTCTAGTCAATTTGCACAATTATATTTTTGTACATTACACTTGTTTTATTTAATTAATAAAATAGAAATAGAATATATTTTACAGTCACAAGTTGGGCTTATGAAAGATCGATATTAAAATTAATTTTGAACTTGAAATTAATAAATAAGGTATTTAGTTAGTTTTTGGTGGTGGAATTTTTCATATGAGGTTGGAAATTTGATTAATCATTATATGTTAATCAAACAAACATCTTATAATAAATAAATTGATTTTGTTTTGTTGTGGTTTAGATTCATGTTTTTAGATCTATGTGAGCATAAAATAAGTTGGCGCATAGAATTGAACTTGTATTTTGGTGCAGGAGCACCTGATCCAAGAATTTTTAGGTCATGTAATGATCCATTTTGTTTGTATAAGGTCGGTTAATCCATGTAATTTGGCCATTAGAGCCACCAAAATGTAATGAGATGCACTAAAAATGCCAAAATGATGTAATGGGTTTAGAAGCATAGGTTTTGTTTAAGTCGACACAAGGTATGACAGGTCGGCACAAGGCAGTTACATATCGACATAAGGGAGGCAACGACAGTTACCGATTGACACAAGGAGGCAGTTACCGGCACCCGACAGCAGTTGATCGGTCTCCGAGAGGTAGTTATAATTGTGTAACTGTCTGGATTGCTCATAAAAGCCAGAGAGTGGTTGAACAAAAGGGAGAGGAAGGATAAGAGGAAGTCGGCGGTGGATAGTTGGAGGAAGTCCTAAAGTTGAATCAGTTGCACCTCTAACTGTCACCATGGTTCTGCAGAAATGGTGAACAGACACGTGTTTGGATACAACCAAATTTTGCTTGAAGAATGTAAAAGGAATGGGATTGTTTATTCCCATCGAACACTTTATGTAGCGTATCCATACTTTAATTGAAGAGTTTGTATTTTGTTCAGTCATAGGTTTCCTGTAGTTGAAAATTGCTTTTGATCATCGGGTTTGAATGAAGTCATAACCTATTCATAAGTTTAGGTTAATGGATTAATCTTTATCTTGAATACACTCCTAATAAAGTAAGATTTGTGTGGAATCTGGGAGTTAAGACTTTTGGTAGAATGTCGGTAAAAGGGTAATTGGTCAAGTTGCAGTTATTGCCAAGTGCCAGTGATTGTCGAGTTGTCTAGTGTTGGTCGAGTAAACCAGTATATGCCGAGTGACAGTAAATGTCGAGTTGTCTAGTGTTGGCCGAGTAAATCAGTATATGTCGAGTGACAATAAATGCCAATTTGTCCAGTGTTGGCCAAGTGACAGTAAACGCTGAGTAAACCAGTTTGTATCTTTTTGGGGTTTGGAAGATTTAGAGTCCTTTGTTGATGCTTGGAGTTGAATCATCCTAAGAGTGTTCCAAACTGGTGACCCTATATCAGAAGAATCCTAGATTGATGAGAAGAGATGATATTTGCCTCCTCAGAGTTGTTCATTTGTTGAAAGGAGATTAGATCATCAAAATGCTAGGGATTGATGAGTTTCTAGTTATCTCTCTGCATCATATTCATAGAAGTGAATCGACAAAAAATGACTAACTATTGTAGGTTTACCTCAACTCATTATACGTGTATTTAAAGAAAGGTAGTGTTTGGAAATATTGTTTAGGTACTTGCTAAGCACAAGTGAAATTTTTGCTTGAATCAAGCTTCTAGGCGGAATTTAATAGATAAACATCAATGCAATTTGGATGCTCGACGAATTTGTTGTGATACTCTCATGTGAATTCTCTTCTCGTGATCTATAATTGATTTTAAAATGAATAATTAATATACTTAATTGTTAGTATTCACAAGTACTGAGAGGGGAGGGGTTAATCAGTAAATACAAGTACTTATGTAATACAATTTCACCACCGATCTAACAAACTTAATCAACAACTTACAAATAATGAAACATGCAACTAATTTAATATCAAAAAAGAAGTAAACAACATCAAGCATCCACAAAAGCATCACACATAACATAGATTTTTCTCGTGGAAACCCTTGTTAGAGGGAAAAAACCACGGTGGGGATGACACCCACAAATTACCTCACTGCAGTAAAAAGTGTTCGCCCTATTAGGAGCTACAATACCCTGTCTAGGGTTCACCCTATTAAAAGTGATTAGTACCTTGTTAGAAGTACCAAAAGACTTGTTAGAGTCTACCTTGCTAGAGGATTTCAACCTTCAATTAAGATTGTCTTTGTTGTTTCCAATGAATTTTCCCATGACTCTTGTAAGTGCTCCATAGATAAAATATGCCCATGTAGTGCCGATGCTAACCCCTCCATATCATTCAAAGTTCTCATCTCTGGTAGACTTAGTGTGGTTTCTACATCTCTCACA
Organism: Thuja plicata; assembly: GCA_018584345.1. NCBI lineage: Eukaryota > Viridiplantae > Streptophyta > Pinopsida > Cupressales > Cupressaceae > Thuja > Thuja plicata. Next base: position 166,934 of record MU220644.1, on the reverse strand, counting down.
TTCTATTTCATATGATCTAGGTGGGAGCTAAATAGGCTTGCAACTCCATAAGTTTTATAATTTTTTTGTCTTCCTCTACTTGCAACTGCCTCATCTTGTGTGTAATCATTTTAACTTTAGTATTGTATTCTGAAGCTGAACTAGTTAAGGGATCAAAATTTTCAACTAAATAATTAAGCTCGAGTTGAGCTTCCTCTCTCTTCTTCTCAAGGTCTATTGTAAAAGATGTAAACTTGGACACTTTTACAAGTAACTATCCTACCTCCTGTAGGATTCCCTTTACTTTGTCACTTGAACTACAAGTGTCTCTTTATCCACTCAAATAGTCTCTTTCAACTAGTTAGTTTGAAGCTTCTCGTACTCTTTCATTGCCAACTTCATTGGTGCATTCTCCAAGTTAGGTACTTGATCCTGGAAACAACTTTAACCAAAATACCCAGGTGATCAATACGATTGTCTTGTTTGTCATATGCCACATTAGGTACTAGGCTACTAATTATATGCCTTTCCCCTTTTAGTCCTCTGACCTTATTCTTCTTTCCCTTTAATCCGTCTCTTTCTGATTTCTCCTTAATTTTCTCAGACATCTTCATCAGCTCCTTAGGACTCATCTTAGTTATGTCAATAGTATCTTGGATTTCTTCATCTTCTAGTTCTCCTCTATCTTCGTCCTTAGAACTACCTTGTATAGTTCCTTAGGTATTGCCTTGTGTAACTCACTAGGTGCTTTGCAAAATGTATGTAGACTCCCCACAACTGCAACTTCTATCATCTTTTTGTCTTCAGTGCCACAAGTATCAAAACACTTCATCACATCTCACATCCTTCCATACTCCTAAACATCCTGAATTATTCTGTCGACTGTAATAGCATCATCATTTTTGACAGATTTCACAGTAGGTTTTCCTACTACAGTGGACTTCTTCCCACTAGCTCTTAGTTCCTTATGTTCCTTATCAGACTCAGTTTCAACTTATCCTTCAGCCTTATCCTTACTCATCTTCTTGTCCTTAGACTCTTTATATCCAAATGTTTATATTTTCTTCCTTCTGTAGGTTTGTTTAACAGTCATAGATGACACCTTTAGTGGTTCATTCATAATAGGAGTTGTAGTGGATTGAGTTTTTTTAAGTGTAGAACTCCTAGTGACTCTCTGAGGTGTAACTTCTTGTTCTTCTACCTCGACTTTCTTATCTCCTTCAGTAGTAGATGTGCTTGCTTTCTCACTTTCCATTTTCTTCCTAAGTTCATTCATCATCTCTTGAGTTATGCCACTCATTTTGGCTAAATTGTCAACTTGTTTCCTTACTTTTCTTTGGATTACTAGCGCCTTCAGTTCAATATGATTTTTTAAAGATGACTCCCCAAATGTTTCAAACCTAGGTGTAGATGCATCAATAGGTTTTAAAAAAAGTACATCAGCATGTAAAGTAACTAAGTTACCATCTACCTCATAACCCATAGTTGGTACCCAAAATGTTCTAGGTTGAACTGCCTGCAACATACATGTATCTGTATCTACTAGAAAATAAATATCATTCTTGTATTTTTCAACTATATTTGTTGGGATTATCTCTTTTAAGTGCATTTTTCCTTGAAAATGTTTAAAATATCCCCACATGACAGTATTGAAATTGTCTCCTAATGTCCTGAAGCATTACTTGACTTGCATAACTACCGGTTGACCTTCTGACCATGCAATAGGACCTATTCCAAGAAATTAATTATGCAGGTAGAAAAACATACATAGCAGGATTGAACTATACTTGAATGATTGCTTCTTATCTTTCTTGATCTTCTCCATGTTCACGAAGAATTGTCTCCTCAACATCTCACTTAAGTCATATTTTGCATCCTCTTTCACCATTTTGTATGCAGCATGAATTGCTCCACCAGGTACACTGTTCAACCGATTGGACCGATACACTTTCTATTCAACCACCAATGAAGTAAATCTCACTTAAGTCAAGAAAGTAAATAAATTTGCAACAATAGTCTGCAGTGTTGGTGCTTCACCGATAGAATAGAATCCAATAACTTGATTAATTAATTACTTTGTGATCTTGTAAGTTCTGTCCAACCAAATAAATTGATCATGGATTCTTCTCAGCACAAATCTAACCCAATCTAGATAAAATTCGTCAGGTATCTTGACCGCATAGGTAAAGCCTTTATGCATCAAATGCATATGCTCACCCTTTAAATTTTCATCATCACCTAGTCCAATGAATTCATCAAAGGTTTCTTCAGCTCCAAGATCTTCCAGCTTACAACGTATGAATGAATGAATGTCACTGTTAGAAGTACACCATAGTATATCAATAATAGGGCACCCATAGGATCATTCTTGTTAGCCTTCAACGGGTGTAGCTTGAATAAGGGTCTTGGATCATCAACAATGTTGATCATCATGGGAGTATCCATAATGTCATCAACTAGCTCTTATTAGTAGCACTCATGTATAATCTTCACTCAATAAGCGATAACCTCCAATTTCACTGATAGAAGTTCTTCAATAACAGATACTATTCAATTCTCAAAATCTCAATTCACAAACACAAAATGCTCATAATCGCTTAGAATATTCACAAATGCTCTTTCAGTACACTCATAAGGATGTAAAGTAACAAATGAGATTACTTTTTCATCTTTATATCATTGAGAATGTAGTCGTTATTCACAATAGTCAACTAGTATTTTTCACCGATCAACAATTATAACATAGAATCCGTTATATGCATGCACACAACCAAATATAGCACTTTATCTGTGCTACCCATTATTAAATTAAAAAAAAGGCATCTTAATATGCATATGAATCTTACCGCTCATCTGCTTATAGGGGTAGTTTGAGATTTTTCCTTTTAAGTGCTTTCCCTAAGTCATATAAGACTTAGTTATGTTGTGGGTCCACAACACAAACCCCATTTTGGTCGTCCAACCATGGGGGCCCCCTTTCTTTTTTGAATTTTTGGGTTTGCCCCTCTCCCTATTCCTTGAACTGGGTTTTTGAGGGGCCTTTTGAGGAAAAAAAGGTGCCTTTCGGCCCTTTCACACTTTTGACATTTTGGAGGACCTCAGGTCCTCTGAAACATTGAAAAGGCCAAAGGGGCGAGCCTGACCCTTTCGATGTTTTGGCCTCCAAAACACCGAAAAGGCCAAAGGCCAGAACCTTCACACTTTTTAGTGTTCCTACCTTCGAAACACTGAAAAGGGAGTGAGGCCACCCAACTTTTGGCATTTGAGCCTCCTAAATGCCAAAGTCAGTTGACGTCACTCGTGGGTTATAAAGTGGCCGGAGCCTCTTATTTCCTCACTTATCTTTTTTCTCTCTTTTGCATTTTTTTGCCTCCTCACGTGCTCGTTGTTTCTCATCACCTCCACACTGGATGTTATTAGTTAGCCCTCCTCACGCTCATTGGTTCATTGTTTTCTTCTTATCCTTGTGCCTTGCAGATAGGGCCTTGTCGCCGTTGCTTTCTCTTCTTTTTTTTTTTGTTTTTTTTTGTTCTAACGTCTGTTTAGGTTAGGTCTTTGGCCTAGTCAGGTTGTGCTCCCTCCTAGGTCCCTGGGTTTCATTCCCTTGGACCTCTAGAGGGGTCTCTCTCTCCTTTGTTTGTCCTTCTCTTTGCATTTGTTTTAGAGTTAGGGTTTTTTGGCATCTCAACCTAGTCGCAAGTTTTTTGGCCTCCAAAAGGCTGAAAACATCCATCCCCTCGAACAATTTTGAACCAAATGTAGTTCACACTTTTGACATTATCAGTGTTTTGGACCTCCAAAACCTCTGAAACCTCCAAAACACTGAAGCATCCAAAGGCAAGGTCTCCCTTCCCAGAGGTTTCAAAATTTCAAAGTCTAAAACCTTTTTCGAACTTTCACACACTGGAAGTCCAAAAGCATTCCATCAGCCCCTGAATCTCTTTGAGATTTTGAGTTTTCACACCCCAATTTTCTACAATTTTTTTTCACTCTACAAGTCTGAAAGGGCTTGCTTTGCCATCAGCCTCAAACCCTCATCCTTCATAATTTTAGCCTTTCACACCCCAACCTTTCCTTCGACGTCTGAAAGCCCAAAAAGTCTAAAAGAGTGAAAACTGCATTTCTAGCTACGTAAGAGCCATCTATTTCTGGTTTTCTTAGTTAGTTTTGTTTTTCTTTCCTGCTTTAGTAGTTTTCTTTCAATAAAGATAGTGATACTTGCATTTTTTCTCACAGGAATGCCTGAGAAGCGGACAACGTCACTGATGAAGTACCTATTCAAGGGCAACCATCCCCCTTCAAAGATCAGAAATAGACATATAGAGATCACCAATATTGACATTGGGAGCCTAAATTGGGATCAGTTCCTAGTAAGGTGTTCTCAAATAGTGGGAAGGATCAAAGACTGTACCTCCCTAGTTTTATCAGGGCTGGTCAATGCAATAGTGCACCCGATAGCGGTCATGTCCTCCGAGCTTATCATGACCTTAGCCAACCATTAAATACCATATTAAAGGGTGGTCAAGAATATAGAAGGATGCATAGTCCTTGACCTAGGGCCAGACAACATAGAAGAGGCCTTCCATCTCCAGAATGGTGTAGACAAGTTCTATGACTTCTACATAGAAAAGGGGCTGAGATGGTTTAGGAACTGTATAGTCGAAAAATGGAAGCACTTCCATAGGAGACTAGTTTAGCCTTCTGAGCGAGTAGTTTGGGGTCATGAAAAGCACCTCTGAATGGGTTCCTGATCTTGACATGGCTTCCCCCCCTGACCTACCTTTCTAACCTCTATTTTATGACCTGAATTTTGCATTCTGGGTCTCTGACCTGTGATCCTGGGATCTGAGGACAGGGTCGTCAACCTCCTAGGACAAGGTTGACCTCGACCCTACCCTAGGATTGGGTTGACCTCAACCCTACCCTAGGATTGGGTTGACCTCAACCCTGTCCTAGGACAGGGCCGACCTCGACCTTGTCCCAGGGTCCAAATCCCGGGAAATTTTGGTTTTCGGGATGTCGGTCTTCACAAAAAGTTTTCTCCGGCTTCCAGGTCGGCTGTATCGGG
>MU220644.1:137403-155066 GCA_018584345.1 Thuja plicata | reverse complement strand
TACATTCCATGTTTTGAAGCATACTTGTGGATCCATGGATTTGAATCCGCCACAAGGACATTACAAGCAAGGTGAATTTATGTGTTTACTTTGTTTATCTCTGCAATTTCAATTATATTATAAGGTTTATTCCAAAACCATGGTTTGACCCAGGCAAACCCCTTTCCCCCAAAAAACAAACATTTTTCTTATAGGTACATGTTTGGGACTGTAAATCCGAGGCTAGATCTAGATACCCTTTTCAGATTTCTTTCGGACTATGCGAATAAGGACACTTTCAGAGTTGAGCAGATCGAGTTGGCAAAAGTGGTACAGGGTCGACCTTTTTCATAAGATGACATCAGAATGGAAAATATTTTTGGATTTTGTCTGTCTCTCTATTCCGGTTTGGTATCAACTGTCAGCATCTCTAGAAACAGTCTATAGATCTCAGAAAATAGCAATCTTTAATCTGCCACTTTGGAAGGTTGGTACTTTCTCCTATTCTTTTCAATTACTGTCATTAATCATATCAATCAATAAATTTATAGAATTTAAGATCCCCTTTCTTGTCCTCTTTCCAAATATTGGACTCATTTGTGTATTAACCCTTTTGGGGTTGATCAAAATTGGATCTCCTATTTGTGTATTTGAGGGTGAAAGAAAGGAGCATCTTATCTTCCCTTAATCACAATCACAATTGCAATATACAATCAACATAAATAACAATTAACAATTCAAACCCTCTTAAACCACTATTCTCTCCTTTACATTTTGGTAACATAACAACATTCCTCATTAATACCATCATCTATTCATCTATCTAAAAATTTTATGTTACAGGAACAAGACCTAAGATGCTTATGAGATTGCAAACCGGGAATACCTCCAAAAGCCTCTCCCAAAGAACAAACTAGACAAGATAGATCTCAGAAGGGGTACTTAAAAGATGACATCCAGGCCGCAGTAACATTAATAAGCCAAGTGTATAGATTACCTCAGTCCATCCAACTTAAGAACTGGATGATCTTATTGATAGAGAAGATCAGGAACTGCAAAGCCAGGTTCAATTTGGCTACCATCCTAAGTGATAAATTGGATGAGCAACTGACCGCGGTTAAGCACAACCCAAAGTTCTACATGACTACATATATAGTGTACATGTTAACAACACGAGTAGACTATCCAGGGCTCATAAAATGGGGAAACTTCAATGACCCAAATGCATGGCCCCATATTGTCTATCCACAATTTGTGAGAAGGATGGATATGCCTGAAGATAGCCCAGACTACAGAATAGTGAATAATGCCTTTATCTTTGTAGTTGTCAGATCCATAAAGGGTGACTATGTCAAGAGGCTATTAGAAGAAGTTGTTGCTAAAGTAAGGGCCAGAGGGGTGTACTATATATATCTTAGAACTTTCATGTACATCCACATGGCAGGATATACCCTGCACCCCAAGAAGCTACCAAGGTACCCATCTGATTGGGTAATCATTCTAGAAATGGCCAGGTAGCTTGCGGATGCGTATGAACACATCAAACATAAAAAGAAGCATTTTTGGGACTTCCCCATTTCCCTGGGCTCCTACACTCTCGAGGACATGAAGATCTGTAATTCATTGGCCTTTGAGTGGGACGAGTGCCCACTCTAAATATATAAGAGCATCCGGGCCTGATTCAACCCCATAGGCACATACATCCATATCATTGGCAAGTTCTACATCCATGAGCCACACATTGAAGATCATTGGATAAATTATGTGGATGACCATGAGGTAAGAATTAGGGATTATTTTAGGATGCCCCTCACACAAGCACAAGAAGCCTTGAAGATCAATATTCCACCAAAGGTTTGGGATAAGGATTTAGATAATGTGCTGGAGTCGATATATACGGTTGATGAAATATACAATCAGCCTATTCTGAATGCAAAGATAGATAAGAGGAAAATGACAGCATGAAATTTAGAGCAAGGCATGTGGTCAGAATGACTGAGGCATGGATCGACAGACCTTATCAAATGCATCCCATTCCTATTAAAACAATAATTGATCCACCCAAGAAATTAGATAAGAAATGTGGAGATAGGTCCACAGCACCCCAATACAAGAAGTCCCCACCTCAGAAGCCAGGAACAGTGTATGGGAAAGAACTTGCAGTGGAATATGGTTCTAATCCTAGGCACAAGGCCCTGAAAACTAGGATCACAGGATAGATAGATCCTCCTGTTGGATCATCACAGGCCACCCAAGATGAAGGCCCTTCTACTTCTAGCCAATCTCCCCCTACCACTGGAGAAGGGAAGAGGACTTATAGAAGAAAGAGGGCTTATGTTTCTCCACGATTGGAAACTTTACAAGAGGAGCCAGAAGAGGAGGATGTTACCTTGGTGAAAAAGACAAGATCTCAGGAAGCCTCTCTAAGGAAGAAGGAGATCACAAGGAAGAAGGAAGAGGCTCCTAAAGAGCATGACAATATGTTGGATACCCTAGGCTCAGATGAGTTTCTTATGTTTGATTTTGAAGGCCTAGAGGGTTTTGCAGATCAGGAGCAGGATACACCTGACTCAATGAAAGGAATTGACTTGGGAACATAGGCATCCCTCCATCCTCAAGTGATCCTCACTCCACCTTCGGCCCAATTCACAAACCCCGCACTAAATGTGCCTATCATAGGAGTGGACTCTAGCACTAGCCTAGGGGCACAAACTCAAGATGTTGGCGTCAGTTAGAGTATAGCAAGGGATAAGGCTACAGGAGAGAATTCAACATCAACTCCACCACCTTACATTCCAAGTCCACCAACCTGTCTTCCACATTCCACTCCTAATCCACCACCTACAATGTCCATGCCAACACCACTGCCATATTTTCCTTTTCCTTGTGTTATCCCAACTCCCCAAGCATCGGTAAGCTTAGAAGTTGCATCTCCCTTCAAAACCACATGAGAAGCCATGACAGGCCTTAATGCAGAAATAACAATGAGTTCCTTCGGGCATGAAGACCAAGATAAAGGTGAACAGGAGGCTGCAGTGGAAGAAGAGAAGAGAGAGGAAGGAATCCACAAAGGAGAAATGCATGGGGGAGAATCTAGAGAGGAAGGTGAACATAGGGAAGATGCAGAGGAGGGGGTGACACCTGGATCAAAAATATTGGCTTCAGTCCTTCACATTGTGCCATATGAGTCAGTTACAGCCTTTAGTAAACCTACTTGGTTCACTAAAGAGATTCAGCCACGGAGAAGAACTTACACAGATGAAGAAGAAGGAGAAGACACAAATATGGCATTCCTAGGGTGGGCCTTCCATCAAGCAATGGCTAATATACCATCAAGGACCATATCCTATGTCACTCAAGACACCATGGGTTGCTGGAAGGCACAGGTAGCGGTTCCTTCTACTAGAACCTCTCAAAGATAACTCACCCCAGATGACAATACATTCAAAGAGGTGGATCTAGGGAAACTGACTAGGGAGGGAAGTAAAACCCTGGTAGATCTAGGTTTGAAGCATGCTCAAGGTTTTATGAGAAAAGATGAAGAAACCATCAATTCTTTGACAAAGCATAATGAGGCTCTTAAGAAATTTATTCATAAGATGGTGGGTCCTATTGACCAAAGTTTCCTAGAGGCCTCATTATAGGTCATACTAGAGAAGACAACTACTCCACACTTGCCGGCATCTCTGACCCCCTCTTTCATTCAGACAAGTGTTGATTGGAAGAGTGATTTTGAACAGTTTGGAGAAGGGTTATCAAACTGGTTTTTAGGCCTTTCAGAGTTATTATAATAGAAACCACAAAGTTGATAAACATAATGGAGAGTGATGAGGGATTAGATTATGAAGTGACCAAATGACAAACTACCCTCCAAGACCTCACGATTATCAAGAAGGAATGCTTTCAAATTTTGGTCAAGATATATGAAGGTGAGGAGCTAAACAACTTTAGAAAATGGATTAAAAGTATAGCCACAACAATTAAGGTTTACAAAAAGTGCCTAGACCGCATACGAAATAAGCATAAGGAAATTATGGAGTGGGTAGAAGAAGTAGACAACTTCTTCACGGGTATTGGCTTAGAACTGTACCAAGACCAAGATAAACAAATCATGTGCCCATCCAAAGAGGTGATACAATGTTTCAAAGACATTCTAATAGGTGTTAGCACCAAAGAAGGCCTTCACCAACTATTCTATTCCAAGGAGGACATGCAAAGGATATCCAAGCATGAAGAAGAGATCAAGTTCTGTGCTTTTGAATTGACCACATTCAGAGAGAAGCAAGAACGAAAAATTAACAAAGTCAAGAGATGAGAAATAAACTATGAGGAAGTACAGGAAATAGTGCAGAGGCTGAGACCTGCTCATCCAGAGGTATTTTCAAGCTAACTGCTCAAATCTAGACTCAGCCTTTTTTGAGAGATGCAGGTTATCTAGACTTAGCCATTTTTTGCAAAGGCTAGTCTTTCAGCATTTCGGCCTTTTTGACATTTTGACCTTTCGGCCTTTTCAGCATTTTGGCCTTTCGGTCTTCCTAGCATTTCAGCCTGTTTGGCCTTTCAGCCTCCAAAAGGATGAAATTTCAAGGGTCTTAAGTTTTGATTCTATACTTGGTCAAATTTGCACTTGGCAAATTTCAGTGTAGAGGTCGGGATCTGAATTATGGGCCATTCCAGCGAGATCACTTTTTTGCACAAAAAATAGAACTTCAGATCAAATGGATGCATAACTGGAGTTTGTTTTACAAGGAATAAGGGTCCTCTATCAGTTCCCACCTTGAAGAGAACCACAGAAGAAGATTCCAAGGGAGAACTCAGAGATCAAGAAGAAGACTCCAGTTGCATGCAATGAAACTCCAGCTTCTCTCTCTCTTCTTTCTTAATAGGTTTGATCCCTTTTGCATGGGAAAACTAATTGTAAATGGATTAAAGAGCCATACAATTTGTTTAGTATCAGTTCAACAATAGATTTATTTAGTAAAGCTTTAGTTTTAGTTTGTTTTCATTGTTTTTAGAGTCTTTGGTGCCCTAGTTTCAGCATTCAGAGATTGTAGATCAGAACTCTATATATTGTAATCAAAACAATGTACTAAGGGGGGATTATAGATGCAATAAAGATCTAAAATTAGTGCTTCATTCATGGTGTGATATTTTCTGCTATCTATGCGAAATTGATGAATGTGTGTACGCTTATTCATTCTTTTCAAAGAGAAAATTATTTTATTGTGTCTCGAATATGCATTTCTTTAGTTGGAGTTTGTTATTGTTTATCTACCTTCTTGTGACGAATGTATAGGAAAGATCATCTTTTGGGCTTAATGATAAATCTGTCTCGTGGGTGCGCATATCTTGGTGGCTTCACGATTTGAAATATTTTGAAAATCTTGCATGAGTGAATACATTTTCTCTCCAAACGATTGCATCCATCGGGTATATGATTGTGACATGGTCTAATTTATATCTAGTGGGTTTTCTCCAAATCTCTCTGTCATTCAATTCGCAAGGAAGGATCAACTATGGTTTATGTCTGTTAGGATTTCATTTTTAGCACTTTACTTCATTCTTGTTACCGGCCTACTCATTTGAAATTATATCATAAATATGAAAGCAATCAAAATCATCTTTAGCTTAAAACACAAATTTGCATCCTTAGTTAATTATAATCTTTGATAAATTGGAAAATTAAAAAAAAAACACTAAATTTGTTTTGCAGTTTGACATCTTGAAACTACCAGCAAAGGCCTCCTCATGAACATTCACATTTATCTTCAACTGGGTTACCAAGAAGGTTGTACCGCGACCCCGGAGAACCTTGGGAATAACTTCGTTATTCTTTCAAGAGAGGAAATCGAATCTTGAGATCCTACAATTGACTTGTGTAAAAACAATGCTCAATAGAAGTGGCACTAGAAGGAGGGCCTTAAGACTTAAAAAATGGATAACATTAGATCTTTCTCTCCTGAACGGCTTGAGCGAGTACTAAGATCATCTCCGAAAAGAGGTGAGTCCCTTGAATCACTCACCACTGAAGAGATCACATAGACAAAGGAAAGAATAGAGAGAGCTCTTCTCACCATCCTACCAAGTCCCAAAATTTGCCTGGATAGCTATCACACATCATTGTCCTGACTCTCCTTGCAGTTGTAAACTAAAATCAGAACTTGCAAAATTAGAATTTGCAGCAATCTCATCCAATGAATTTCTTCGCTAATGCACAAAGCTCTCCACTAAAATTCATTGGGAAGCTCTATGAATTGCCCAAAAATCCATAGAGGTTTTGCATGCAATTCATATATGGAGAATCGAGGACAACAAAAGAGCACATCCATGCCTTTAAAGAAATTTATAACCACAAAGAGATCACCCACCAAGATGTTGTTTATCATTTATTCCCATACACTTTGGGTAAATTTGTCTACAACTGGTTCCTGAGCCTACCATGGGGATCTATCTCTACATGGATCAAATTTGAAACCAAATTTCTTAATCAATTTAAGTTGTATGTAGACCCTGCTACAACACATCACCAGTTCATAACAAGAAGGAAAGATCCTAAGGATCCCATCACCATGTTCAATCATCATTTCAACAAGATGCATCAAAAGTTACAAGCTCCTTACACCATACCAGAGGCAGTAGTCATACAAGTTTACCTCAAAGCCCTGAACCCCTTCACTTCAATCTTTCTAAGAAGACTTCCCCCTATGGATAGAGACACAATGGAAAAGGTGTACAATGAGGCCATCATGTTTACACAATAAATGGACCCACAAGAGGGGAACTTTGTGGTTATGCCTACCATTAGCAACACTGATTCCCCACATCCATTTTTATTGAGCATTCAAGCTTTGTCCACCCACATCCCTTTATTAAATCCAATTCTAGCATAACCATTCACAATCCTACCACTATCCATCACTTATCCCAAGTAAGAAGCTCATAAAACAATGTTTGTGCAGAAAAGGGTTGTACCCCAAAATGAACCTGACACTCACCTAGCCTCTAAATTGGATGCAGTGAATAAAACCTTATCCCAACTCATGAGTAAGCTCACCAGGATGAAGTTGAATCCTTCCCAAAACCAAAGCAGATACCAACGAGCGCCTATTGGTTCAAGTGCTTACCTGTAGAATCAAAATCAAGGTTTCAACACCTACAACAATAACAAAAATTCACAGGATAAGACATTTGGGAAGAAAAGACCCAATATACCATGGAATACTCAGCCCAAAAATGGTAGCATACCGACAGATAATACTAATACCTAAGAGGCTGCAAAGGCCAATTTTGTCAGGGCTCCTAATTTGTGCTAAGGCAATGATGTATATGGGAGAAACTGCTATAACCTATACCCTCAAAATCTGGAGGAGCATCCCGTCCAGTTCAATGCCATGATGTTTGACTCCTATGAGTCAAGAAATGGGGAAAGTTTAGACACCTATATAGGAGAAGAAGAGTTTGTGTTTCCATTTCAGAAAGAGAACGAGCCTGAATACTCCAAAGTTCATTCCTTCCAAAATGACCATCAGAACTCATAAAATTTATGGAGACAAAAGGAACCTATGACCGATGGTATACCTCAGAGTAAACAACCAACTCCACTAGATCCTAGGGCAAGCAACAATCTTGTGCCACCTAGAGGTCTGAATGCTCCTACATCATCCCCACCAAATATATTTGCTAGTTACAGAAGTTCAGCATGGTCGAATGACAGATACTGTGCAGTCAAAGAATTGAAGAAAACCAAGGTGAACATATCTATGTTCAAAATGCTTCAAGACTGCCTTTCTCAAAGAGAAGCACTCCTAAAATCCTTGGACCATTCCAAGCAAGGTACAACGGCAAGCGCTGCGAAGACCACCTCTAATATCAACACTTCTAAATTTTTCCCGGCTATATTCAAAGAAAAGATAGAGGTAACCCCATTCCTACTCAACTTATGGATATTCAAAAAAAACTTACATAATTACCTAATTTATTATGGAGCATCATGTAATGTCATTCCCTTATCCATCTATCAAAAAATGAGCATGGTTCCACAAATGATAGAGTAGTGATCCAGCTTGACAAGACAGAAGTCAAGGTAATTGGTTTACTCAAGGACATGCACATCCAACTGGTTTTTGACCCAAGGATACAAGAGTACATTGATTTACACATAGTGGATATCCCTGAAACTTATGGAATGCTACTGAGTCGAGAATAGAACAAATGCTTGAGAGGATGGTTGTCTACGGATTTCACCCAACTATGACTACAATGGAAAGGACTGAAGAACCAAATCAAAATTGATGCAAAGCCTAAATTGAAGAGGATGATCACATATTATAATGCTCCTAAAAAGGTTTTGTTCACACAGACTTACCTGGGTACCTATCAGATGGATGACATTCTCATGTTCCAAATCAGATTGGTCGAAGAACAATACCACAATCTTGTACAAGAGCTACTAGAGATCAACATCCTTGATGACATCTTTGAAGACTTTGTCAATAGAATGATGAAGAGAATGCAACACCTAGGGAGAGATGCGGATGCTAATATCCTCCTACTACTAGGGTTCTATCAGTTGCATCAAGTGAGTCACTCAGAATTCACATGCCCCAATTGCCAAGATGCATTGTCCCAAGTGTTAACTCAAATCGCCCTACCAATCGAAGTCCTAAAGAGACCTGAAGAAGAAAGGGGAAGCCTTGAGTTGGTAAGTGAAGGTGACACCATGTCTAGGGAAGATAGCCTAGTTGATCCGGACACCACGATCCAAGGTAAAAATAGTGGTTCATACTCTGATAACAAGAGCCTTCCTTTGAACGTGTTCAGTGACTAGATCACCTCAGATGATGGCATGTGTCCACCCTACAGGAAATTATAGGAAGATAAAAATGGTGAAAGTACTAAATCCCTTGACCTCCAAAACATCCAAGGGGTAAGGGAAGAAGAGTCAACCTCCTCAAGAAGTGATGGGGGATTCTCAAGGAACATCCTTAACATTTGAAACCTTTCAAAACAATGCCAAATATGGAAATTACACTTCGATGGATCTAAGTGTAAACTAGGAGCAGGTGCGAGGATCAAACTTATAAACCCAAGAGGTAAGTCTTTCTATGCCACTTATAGGTTACAATTTTTGTGCACTAAAAATGTTGCAGAATATGAAGTGCTGGTTCGTGGACTCCTCTTGGCCCATGAAAAGGGGATAAAATCCTTGACAATAGAAGGAGACTCACAATTGATTGTCAAGAAAATCTGCAGTCAATATTCTTGCAATGATAAGAGGCTCTCAGTCTACTAAAATAGGGCATGGGACTTGATCAATGACTTCAAAGAATTCAATTTTAGATCCATCCCCCGAAGGAAGAATATTGTCATTGATGCCCTAGTTGTGTCAGCCAGTTCATTACACCCGATGGAGAAATGTAAACTGAAGAAATTATCAGTTGAGCTCATCATAGCCCCGGCCATCCGAGATAACATCACCAACTTCCAAGTCTTTCAAGATGACCAACACATCCTTAAGTTGATCATGTGCGTAGGTGTGTTCAAAAATTAGATCATAGACAAAGGGAAGGAAGAGGCAGAATAAGAAGTTAGCTCGGAGGACCAAGATGATCAAGGCATCATAAACCTAAGAAACAATTCCATACCCAAAGGAATGGTGGAGCTGGAAAGGATCTTCGATAGTGATGGGACTGCTATGAGAAGGTGCCCAAACATACTACCCGATGGTAAAGACTACAATTTGTACAACCTTGGCACCAAAGATGAACCAAGAGAATTTCACATCGGGAAGGTAGGTACTAGAGAAGAGAAGGAGGAAATTGGCCAATGCCTTGTAGAATATCAAGATGTCATAGCTTGGAGTTATGAAGAACTAAAAACATATGACACCTCCATAATTGTGCACAATATCCCACTTAAATCAGATTCCAAGCCATTCCAGAAAATTCAACATCCCGTCAACCCTACCATGGAGCCCCTGATACAAAAGGAAGTCTAGAAGCTACTGGATGCAAGAATCATACTCCCGATTTGACACTCCACGTGGGTAGAAAAATTGGTTCCCGTGAGAAAGAACATCGATGAGATCAGATTGTGCATGGATGTTTGAAATCTGAACAAAGCCTCTCAGAAAGATAATTACCCGCTCCCTTCTCTTAATGGGGTACTACAAGTGGTGAATGGTTCCCAAATGATTTCCTTTTTGGGTGATTATTCAAGATATAATCAATTTATGGTACAAGAGGAAGATAGATTGAAGACAACATTCACCACCAAGTGGGGGATATTCGCTTATCGATGAACGCCCTTTGGTTTAATCAATGTCGGGGATACTTTTTAGAGGGTGATGGACACTGCTTTCAAGGGGCTAGTTGGAAAATGTATCATTGTCTACATGGATGATCTGACTATTTTTTTCAAATTAGCAAGCCGATTAGGCAATCGATCTAAGGAAAGTCCTCCAAAGATACAGGAAGTATGGGATTTCCCTGAATCCTAAGAAATGCGTATTTGGGGTCATAGAAGGCAAGTTTCTAGGAAACATAATCTCAGAAATAGGAATAACAATTGACCCCAAATGAGTCCAAGCCATTCTCAAGCTGACACCACCTCATAGCCATAAAGAGTTGAAATCTTTCTTCAAGAAGATTAACTTCGTGAGGAAGTTCATTAGTAGTTTTGTCGAGATAGTAAAGCCACTCAATGACATGTTGAAGAAGGATGCTAAGATTGAGTGGACTCCCCCAGTAAGGAAGTCCTTCGAAGAGATCAAGAACACAATTGCTACAACCCTAATTCTGGTTAGTCCATATTACACTATTTCATTCAAGGTATATTCTTTCACGTCATAACACTCCTATGTTGGCATCCTCACACAGAAGAAAGATGGAGAGAATGAAAGACCAATATCCTTCATGAGCTACCCTCTTAAGAACACTGCAGTCAAATACCCCAACCTAGACAAGAAATATTTTTCTTTAATCAAAGTGGTGAAGAAATTCTGACATTACATCTTAAGGAGAAAACTCTTCGGGATAGTCCTCGACGCGGCCATAAAATATTTGTTGATGCAGAATGAGTTGGGAGAATGAAGGGGAAAATGGATTGCAATCTTGCAAAAATTTGACCTAGAGATCTAACCAATGAAGCTAGTAAGAGGCCAAGGCCTGAAAAAGTTGATCTCTTAAATAGAAGAGGGTCTAGTATGCCAAACTTACACCGATCAAGGTGTGATCTCCAATATATGGTATCAAGATGTAGTCTACTACCTACTATAGAATCATTGCCTAGAGGGGATGAATAGCTCATAGATAACGACTTTCAAAATCAATAGAAACTCCTACATGTTGAAGAATGGTCAGTTGTATATACACAACTATGAAGGCCTATACTTGAGGTGCCTGGACAGGATCAAAGCAAAACAAGTCCTAGAAGATTTTCATGATAGATACAGGATAGGAAATGGGTCAGCTGAGGCAACCGCTCACCACATATTAAGGGAAGGATATTTTTGGCCAACATTTTTCATAGACACTGGTGATGACATAAGATCATGTCACACGTGTCAAATGAATGCAACTCGAGAGAGAAATCTGAGGAAGCCCTTACAGCCCATATACAAGGTACGTCTATTCACCCAATGGGGCTTATATTTTGTTGGAATGATTAACCCCCCTTTGTCTGCAGGTCACAAGTTCATCCTTATAGCTATCAATTATTGCACTTGCTGGATGGAGGCCCAGGCACTGAAGAATTACATGATGAAAGCCGTAACCAAGTTATTAGAAGAGCACATCATAACCAGGTTTGGGATGTCATTCTATCTGGTATGTGACAATGCTCCCTATTTCTCCTTTGCCTCGCTCACACAATGGGCCTTTGAAAACTAGGTAATCCTCAAATTCTCTTCAAATTATTATCCACAAGGCAATGGCGTAGCAGAGTCTACAAACAAGAACCTGACAACAGTGATCAAACATCTCCTCGATGAAAATCCATGGGATTGGCACACACAACTAAAATACACCTTGTGGATAGACCAGGTGAGGATTAAGAATTCCTTGTGGACATCCCCATACCAACTGGTCTATGGCTTGCAACCGGTCTTCCCTATGAACTTGAAAATTCCAATTTTGAGATTTATGGACCAGTACAT
Source organism: Thuja plicata (assembly GCA_018584345.1). Classification (NCBI taxonomy): domain Eukaryota; kingdom Viridiplantae; phylum Streptophyta; class Pinopsida; order Cupressales; family Cupressaceae; genus Thuja; species Thuja plicata. Next base: position 142,933 of record MU220644.1, on the reverse strand, counting down.
TGGAGGTGAAGATTGAGTGAAAGTTAGACTAATGAACCTCCTCAACCTAGAGGAGAAAAGAAATTTGGCCTTGGAGCATGTGTCAAAGCATCAAGCCATCGTCAAGTGGTGGTTCAATAAATGAGCCACCATTAAATCTTTCAGGATCTCTGATCTTGTCCTCATGTGGGACAAGGAAAAAGCAAAGTCGGGAAGCCACACCAAATCTCAATTATTATGGACAGGCCCCTATCAGATATCAGAGATTTTGGGGGACAACACTTTTAGGATCAGTACCTTAGACAGAGAGTTGACCCCATTTCCAGTCAATGGGAAATTCCTCAAACACTATTTCAGATCTTAAGTGGGACTTCCTTTCGTCCCTTTAATCAAAGTTTTGTGTGTTTGGTTTTCTCTTATTTTCCTTTCTTTCTGTCATTTTCCACCATTAGTCTGTCTCTTCCATCCATGGTCATTCCCTCTTTTGTCAGGGCTTGTTGCTCCTTTTTCTTTGGGTCCGTGTGTCTTGGACTTATTCCAATTGGTCTTTAAATTGGAGCAGAGGTATTTCTTAGTCAAATTCTCCAAAGAAACATATATCATAGAGAACATCCCAAAAGTCAAAGTGGCGGTATCTTCCTTTGATAATCAGATAGATGTTCGATGCTCGGTCATCCTAATCACAAAACACACTAAGAAATGACACCCAAGAGCATCGATTTCTCGAGCGTTTGTCAGTTGGGACCAACATTAGTGCATGGATTAGGATACTCACTGATCCCATAACCCAAGTCTGGTGAATGTGAAGGTAGGAAGGAGAGAGGAATACATGAAGAAGAAAGAAACAAGTACAAAAGAAAAAAAAATGGCCTGAAAGTGGTCACAAATGTAAAATTCAAGTAGCACAGCCTAATTGTTTCTCGTATTGATCAAAGAAGACAATATGAACCTGAATATAGAACCGAACACATCAAGGGTCTTGATATGCCTTATGCAAGAAAAAAAGAAATTGTTTCAAAGAAAATAAATCTCCTACATAGCTCCATTCTAGTAAACCAAATGGATAAGGGTGACTATAAAAACCTCTACCGGGGCTATAGATACCCGACCAACAATAGAGCAAGGTTAGATTTTGGATTTGGGGAAAAAATTGTTGGGGCTATGGATACCTGACTAGAATAAAATCTATTTTTGGGAAGCCCTAGTATACATGGTGAAGGTTGGGAACAATGGACAAATGTTCTAGACACCACAATCAAAGCTCAAGGAATGAACACACATGAACACACATTGAGAGACAAGCAGAAAACTTCAAACTGGAAAGTCATTGAAAGATAGTCAACATAGACAGCTCTTGGTCCTCATTCCGCTACAAAGTTAGAATCTAGAAGGGTCTTGATGATGAAGAAATGCCTTGGTCATTCCTCCTTTTTTTGGGGCTATTTTTTGTGGGTCCATAACACACACCCCATTTTGGTCCTCTAACCATGGGGGGAGCCTTTCTTTTTTGACTTTTTGGGTTTGCCTCTCTCCATGTTCCTTGAACTAGGTTTTTGAGGGGCCTTTTGAGGAAACAAAGGTGTATTTTGGCCCTTTCACACTTTCGGCATTTTAGAGGACCTCAAGTCCTCTGAAACACCAAAAAAGATGAAGGGTCGAGCCCGACCCTTTTGGTGTTTCATCCTCCGAAACACTGAAAAGGTTGAAGGCCAAAACCTTTGCACCTTTCAGTGTTTCAACCTCAAAAACACCGAAAAGGGAGTGAGGCCACCTAAATTTCATTGTTTTGACCTCCAAAATGCCGAAGTCAGGTGACGTCACCTGCAGGTTATAAAGTGGCCCGAGCCTCTTATTTCTTCACATGTATTTTTTCTCTTTGCTTCATTTTTTTGCCTCCTTGCACGCTCGCCATTTCTCATTGCCTCCTCATTGGAATTTTTTATTTATCCCTCCTCACGCTCATTGGCTCATTTCTTTCTTCTTCTCCTTGTGCCTTACAGGTAAGGCCTTGTCACCGTTGCTTTCTCTCATTTTTCATTTTTGTTTTTTTTGTTCTAGTATCTGTTTAGGTTAGGTCTTCGACCTAGTTAGGTCGTGCTCCCTCCTAGGTCCTTGGGTTTTTCACCCTTGGACCTCTAGAGGGGTCATTCTCCTATCTTTTTCCTTTTATTTTCATTATTTTAGAGTTAGGGTTTTTTGGCATTGTGACCTAGTCGCAAGTTTTTGGCCTCCAAAAGGTCGAAAACATCCATCCCCTCGAACAATTTTGAACCAAGTGTAGTTTGCACTTTCAGAATAATCAGTGTTTTGGACCTCTAAAACCTCTAAAACCCCTGAAATGCTGAAGAATCCAAAGGCAAGTTCTCCCTTCCCGGAGGTTTTAGACTTTCACACATTGAAAGTCTGAAAGGATTCCATCAGCCCCCAAATCTCTTCAAAATTTTGGGGTTTTGCACCCTGATTTTTTGCAATTTTTTCGCACTCCCCAAGTCTGAAAGGGATTGCTTTGACATCATCCTCAAACCCCCATCCTTTGCAATTTTTTCCTTTCACACCCTAACCTTTCCTTCAACATCTGAAAGCCTGAAAATTTTGAAAGAGTGAAAACTGCATTTGTGGCTACTTAAGAGACTTATGTTTCTAGTTTTCTTAGTTAGTTTTGTTTTTCTTTCCTACTTTAGTAGTTTTATTTCAATAAAGATAATGATACTTGCATGTTTTCTCACAAGAATGCCTAAGAAGTGGACAACATCACTGATGAATTAACTATTCAAGGGGAACCATCCCCCATCAAAGATCATAAATAGGCATATAGAGATCATTGATAATCACATCAGGAGAATGGATTGGGATCAATTTGTAGTAAGGTGTTCTCAACCAGCAGGAAGACTCAAAGACTATACCTCCTTGGTTCTATCAGGCCTGGTCAATGCAGCAGCCCGCCCAGTGGCAGTCATGTCCTCCGATCTTATTTTGACTTTATCCAACTACTACATAATGGATGAAAGGGTGGTCAAGAATACACAAGGACACATAGTCCTTTCCCTAAGGCCGGACAACATAAAAGAGGCCTTCCATATCTAGAAGGGTGTAGATAAGTTCTATGACTTCTATATATAAAAGGGGCTGAGATGGTTTAGGAACAAGACCAAAGATGCTTATGAGATTGAAAACTAGGAATACCTCCAAAAGCCTCTCCCAATGAATAAACTAGACAAGATAGATCTCAGAAGGTGATACTTAAAAGATGGCATCCAGGCCATAGTAACATTAATAAGCTGAGTGTATGGACTACCTTAGTCCATCCAACTTGAGAACTAGATGATCTTATTGATAGAGAAGATTAGGAACCGCAAAGCTAGGTTCAATTGGGCTACCATCCTAAGTGATAAATTGGATCAGAAACTGATCGCGGTTAATCACAACCTAAAGTTCTACATGACTACATATATAGTGTACCTATTAGTAGCATGTGCAGACTCTCCAGGGCTCATAAAATGGGGAAACTTCAATGACCCAAATGAGTGGCCTCATATTGTCTATCCACAATTTGTGAGAATGACAGATATGCCTTAAGATAGCCTAGACTATAGAATAGTGAATGATGCCTTTATCTTCATAGTCGTTAGATCCATAGAGGGTGACTATGTGAAGAGGCTATCAGAAGAAGATGGGGCCAAAGTAAGGGCCATAGGGGCATACTATATATAGTTTAGAACTTTAAAGTACATCCACATGGAAGGATCTACCCTACACCCCAAGAAGCTACCAAGGTACCTATCTGAATGGGTAATCATCCTAGAAATGGCTAGGCAGCTTGCGGATGTGTATGAACACATCAAACATAAAAAGAAGCATTGCTGGGACTTACCCATTTCCCTAGGCCCCTACACTCTCCAAGATATGGAGATCTATAATTCATTGGCCTTTGAGTGGGATGAGTGCCCACTCCAACCATATAAGAGCATCTGGGCCCGATTCGACCCCATAGGCACTTACAACCATATCATTGGCAAGTTCTACATCCATGAGCCACACATTGAAGATCATTGGATAAATTGTGTGGATGACCACGAGGTAAGAATTGGGGATTATTATAGGATGTCCCTCACACTAGCACAAGTAGCCTTGAAGATCGATATTCCCCAAAGGTTTGGGATAAGGATTCAAATAATGTGTTGGAGTCAATATATACGGTTGATAAAATATACAATTGGCCTATTCTAAATGCATAGATAGATAAAGATAAAATGACAGCGTGGCATTCAGAGCAAGGCATGTAGTCAAAACAACTGGGGCATGGATCGGTAGGCCTTATCAAATGGAACCCATTCCTATAAAAACACTAATGGATCCACCCAAGAAAGAAGATAAGAAATGTGGAGAGAGGTCCATAGTACCCCAATACAATAAGGCCCCACCTTAGAAGCCAAGAACAGTGTATGGGCATGAACGTGCAATGGAATATGATTTTAATCCTAGGAACAAGTCCCCGAAAACAAGGATGACAAGGCAGATAGATCCTCCTATTGGATCATCACAAGCTACCCAAGATGAAGGCCCTTCCACTTCTAGCCAATCTCCCCCTACCACTGGAGAAGGGAAGAGGACTTATAAAAGAAAGAGGGATTATGTTTCTCCATGATTGGAAACTTTACAAGAGGAGCTAGAAGAGGAGGATGTTACCTTGTGTAAAGGAAGAAAAATCTTTCTTTTGTTTTATTTAGTTTTATTAGGGTTTGATTATGTATTTCTCTAACCTTTAAATTTAAATTGTGTTTTAATTGAAATGTGATTATGAGGAAGATAAGATGTTCCACCTTTATCCCTAAATGCACAAATGAAAGATCCAAGTTGATCAACCCAAAAGAGGGATTAATGCACAAATAAATCAACCATTTGGAAATGAGAGTAAAGAAGAAGATCCTAAATTCTGTTAATTGATTATATAGATATGATAAATTAAAATAATTGAAAAGGATGAGAAGAAGAACCAACCTTAAAGAATTTCATATCAAAGAATTCTATTTTTTGAGGTCTGTAGACTATTTCTGGAAAATCTGAAGTATGATCCAGAATTGGAATGCAGAGACAAACAAAACCCAGAAATATTTTTCCGATCTGACACCTTCTTATGAAAAAGGTCAACATTGACCCACAAATGTCACCCCTAACCCAATAATGTTGACTCTGACCTACACAGCGTCGACAAAAAATCTGTTTGCGGAGCCTGAAAGAAAGCCGAAAAGGGTATCCAGATCTGAGTCCAAATCCGTAGTCCCGAACCTGTACCTAAAAGAAAAAGAGGTTTGTTTTTTGGGGGGGAGGGGTTTGCCTTAGTCAAACCCCAGTTTTGGAATTAATCTTAAATATATGTAATTGAAATTGCAGAAGTAAACAAAGTAAATGCATAAATTCACCTTGCTTGTAAAAAGTCCTTGTGGTGGATTCAAATCTGTGGATCCACAAGTATACACCAAAATGTGGAATGTAGAATGTAGGATGTCTTCAATCTCTTGCTTGTAGATCTCCAACACCAAGTCTTGAATGG
>MU220644.1:117532-133248 GCA_018584345.1 Thuja plicata | reverse complement strand
CTTATCTCGAAAGGTTCTAGCAAACAATTTAGCTAAGATCCTATGGTCATGAGCATAATCACTACAAAGGATTTGAAATGTTTTAACATGAGTAATAGGATCACCTTTACCATTGTAATTCTCAAGACGAGGCATATCGGCTTGCTGAGGGATAGTAGCATGAATGATGTCTAAAGATAAAGGACTACCCATGTCACATGTAGGAATGCTAAATTTGGATTGAGTTAAAGATGAAAGTTGTTATTATAAAAATGACACAGTCTGAGCCAAACTAATAATTGTGGAATCATTAGAAGAAACATGTGGCATAGCAATATTGGGAATACTAGGAAAAGTATAAGAAGTAGTAGGAATAGAAGACACAACTGGTGGAACATTAGGAACCATAGTTGGAAGAGGATTAGTATAAGTAAAAGGCACACTATGATATGAAGGTTGTGAGGTAGGTAAAGATACCGGTAGAACACTCATAGGGATAGGTGCACTTAGGAGAGAAGTTGTCATCAAAGGAGGAGTGTAAGTAGGAATACTAGGTAGAGCAACATAAGAAGGTCCTACACTATATACAATAGGTGTGAATCCTAACTCTTGAGCTTCTTGAGCTAAAGGTTTAACATTCAAATTCACAAGATGAGTAATACTACGTAATAAATTAACACCTTGGACATTATCATAGAGGACTTTCTTAAGAGCCTCTATAGCTTGGATAGAATCTTGATTATGGTTTTCTTGTATAAGCCAATTTCCCATTTTATCAAGTTTGGTTGAAAGGTTTTGCACTTGTTCAGGAGGAACTCTTAAAGCATCATCCTCATCATGAGATGAGTGAGAAGAGTTATGTTCCATAGAAGGATTGGAATCATGAGTTATCAAATTATCATCGGCAATTATAAGGAAAGGAGAGGAAGACTCGGGATCAAAGGAACCCATAAGTCTACAGCTTCTTCTAATCCGGATACTATAAGTAGGAGTAGAGGTGGTAAAGCTCATACACCAATATAATGCAAATGAACTAATCACAAGATTTTGATTTATTAATTTTGAATGTAATTGATAGAACATGCAAGATCTAGCATAAACATGTAAATCTAACACCAAAAAGGAGTTGTCTATAGCGGGTTCACCAAAATGTAAAGGAAGAAAAATATTTCTTTTGTTTTATTTAGTTTTATTAGGGTTTGATTATGTATTTCTCTAACCTTTACATTTACATTGGGTTTGTATTGAAATGTGATTATGAGGAAGATAAGATGTTCCACCTTTATCCCCAAATTCACAAATGAAATATCCAAGTTGATCAACCCAAAAGAGGGATTAATGCACAAATGAATCAATCATTTAGAAATGAGAGTAAAGAAGAAGATCCTAAATTCTGTTAATTGATTATATAGATATGATAAATGATAGTAATTGAAAAGGATGAGAAGAAGAACCAACCTTAAAGAATTACAGATTAAAGAATGTTGTTTTCTAAGGTCTGTAGACTGTTTCTAGAAAACCTGAAGTATGGTTCGGAACCAGAATGCAGAGACAAACAAAACCCAGAAATCTTTTTCCAATCCAACACCATCTTATGAAAAAGGTCAACCTTGACCCACAAATGTCACCCCTGACCCAATAATGTCGACCCTAACCTGCACAGTGTCAATAGAAAATCTATTCGCAGAGCCCGAAAGAAAGCCGAAAAGGGTATCTAGATCTGAGTCCAAATTCATAGTCCCGAACCTGAACCTACAAGAAAAAGAGATTTGTTTGTTTGGGGGGAGGGGTTTTCCTTAGTCAAACCCTGGTTTTGGAATTAACCTTAAATATATGTAATTGAAATTGCAGAAGTAAACAAAGTAAATGCAATTCACCTTGCTTGTAAAAAGTCCTTGTGGTGGATTCAAATCTGTGGATCCACAAGTATACACCAAAATGTGGAATGTAGAATGTAGGATGTATTCAATCTCTTGCTAGTAGATCTCCAACACCAAGTCTTGAATGGGTTCTTGATTTAGAAGAGGCTTGGAAGAAGGTGGATGGAGAGATCACCAAAAGGGCATCATGTAGCTTGAATCCTTCAATGGCCTCCAATGGATCTCCTTCATGAAACTGGATGCTATAATGCTTGAGGATGGATGAATGCTTGCTTGAATTCTTGCTCCTTATCTTGCTGGAATTGCACTTGATGATAGTTTGAGAATGCTTGATCATGATTAGAAGACTTAGAGAAAATGAGAGGAGAAAGCTCCCTTTTATATGAAACTAGGGCACAATATTCTAAGGAAGCCGACATAGGATAATTAAATTCCCATTAAATCCTTTACCCCTAGGAGAGGACCTCAGATAAATATAATTTAGGAATCGACGCTTCAGAACCCGAAACAGCCGACTCGAAAGCGGGAAACAACTTTTTCAAAGACCGACATCTGAAAACTGTGGGACCCTGGGATTTGAACCCTGGGTCAAGGTCAAGGTTGACCTTGACCTAGGTCAGTGTTGAGGTCAACATAGACCAAAAAATTTGACCCTAACCTTGAGGTCCAAGATCTCAGGTCTGCAGTCCAGAATGCAGAAATCAGGTTGGAAAGAAGTGGAAAGTGGGGCAGAATAGGGGGAAAGCTAGGTCAAAGATCAAGAACCCATTCAAGGTGCTTGTCATGACCCCAAACCACTTACTTGGAAGGCTAAACCAGTCTATCATGGAAGTGCTTCCATTTTCTGACTATACACCTTGGTGAAAAGGACAAGATCTAAGGCAGCCTCTCTAAGGATGAAGGAGATCACAAGGAAGTAGGTAGGGGCTCCTAAAGAGCATGATAATTTTTTGGATACGCTAGGCTCAGATGAGTTCCTTATGTCCAATTTTGAAGGCTAGAGGGTTTGTAGACTAGGGGCAGGATATACCTGACTCAACAACATGAATTAACTTGGGAACACAGGCGCCCCTCTAGCCTCAAGTGATCCTCACTCCACCTGTGGCCCAATTCACAAACCCCGTAGCAAATGTGTCTATCACAACAGTGGACTCTGGCACTAGCCTAGGGGATGAAACTCAATATGTTGGCACTGCCCAGAGCATAGCAGGGAATAAAGCTACAAGAGAGAATTCAACATCAACTCCACCACCTTACATTCCAACTCCACCAACCTCTCTCCCACCTTCCACTCCTACTCCATCACCTACAATGCCCACACCAACTCCACTGCCATTTTTTTCTTTGCCTTGTGTTATCCTAACTCCCCAAGCGTCGGTAAGCTCAGAAGCTACATCTCCCTTCAAAATCACATTAGAAGCCATGATGGGCCTTAATGCGGAAATAAAAATTAGTTTCTCTGGGGATGAAGGCCAAGATAAAGGTGAATAGGAGGCTGCAGTGGAAGAAGAGAAGAGAGAGGAAGTAAGCCACGAAGGAGAAATGCATGGGGGATAAGCTAGAGAAGAAGGTGAACACAGGGAAGAGGCAGAGGAGGGGGTGATTCCTGGATCACAAAGCTTGGCTTCAGTCCTTCATATCACACCATATGAGATGGTTACAGCCTTTAGTAAACCTACTTGGTTCACTAAAGAGATTTAGCCACAAAGAATAACTTACACCAATGAAGAAGAAGGAGAAGACACAAATATGACATTCCTAGGGTAGGCCTTCCATCAAGCAGAGGCTAATATACCAGCAAGGACCATATCCTATGTCACTCAAGACACCAGGGGTCGCTGGAAAGCACAGGTAGCGGTTCCTTCTACTATAACCTCTCAAACACAACTCACCCTAGAGGACTATACATTTGAAGACGTGCATCTAGGGGAACTGACTAGGGAGGGAATTAAGACCCTGGTAGCTCTATATTTTATGAGGAAAGATGAAGAAACCATCAAGTCTTTGACAGAGAAAAATGAGGCTCTTAAGAAATTTATTCATAAGATGGTGGGTCCCATTGACCCAATTTTCCTAGAGGTCTCATTACAGGCCGTACTAGAGAAGAGAGCTACTCCAGACTTGCCAGCGGGTATGACCCCCTCTTTCATTCAGGCAAGTGATGATTGGAAGAGTGATTTTGTACAGTTTGGAGAAAGGGTTATCAAATTAGTTTTTAGGCCTTTCAAAGTTATTCTAATAGAAACCACAAAGTTGATAAACATAGTGGAGAGTGATGAGTGATTAGATTCTGAAGTGACCAAATGGAAAACTACCCTCCAAGACCTAAGGATTATCAAGAAGCAACGCTTCCAAATTTTAGTCAATATATATGAAGGTGAGGAGCTAGAAAACTTTGGAACATGGATTAAAAGTATAGACAAAATAATTAAGGTTTGTGAAAAGTGCCTAGACCGCATACGGAAAAATCATAAGGAAATTATGTAGTGGGTAGAATAAATAGACAACTTCTTTACATGTATTGGCTTAGAACTATACCGTGACCAAGATAAACAAATCATGCGCGTAGCCAAAGAGGGGATACAACAATTCAAAGACATTCTAACAGGTGTTAACACCAAAGAAGGCCTTCACCAACTGTTCTATTCCAAGGAGGACATGCAAAGGATATCCAAGCATGAAGAAGAGATCAAGTTCTGCACTTTTGAATTGACCACTTTCAAAGAGAAGCAAGAACGATGAATTCACAAAATCAAGAGGCGAGAAATAAACTATGAGGAAGTACAAGAAATAGTGCAGAGGCTGAGAGCTGCTCATCTAGAGGTATTCTCAAGCTAAATTCTCAAATCCATACTCATCCTTTTTTGAGAGATGCAGGTTTTCCAGACTTAGCCATTTTTCCCAAAGGCTAGTCTATTAGCATATCGGCCTTTTGGCCTTCTCATCATTTCAAAATTTTGGCCTTTTGGCCTTCCCAGCATTTCAACTTGTTTGTCCTTTCGCCTCCGAAAGGCCTAGATTTTGGGTGCCTTAATTTTTGATTCTATTCTTGGTCGAATTTGCACTTGGAAAATTTTAGTGCAGAGGTCAAGGTCTGAATTCTGGGCCATTCCAGCGAGATCACTTTTTTGCACAAAAATGGAACTTCAAATAAGATGGATGCATAACTGGAGTTCATTTTTCAAGGACTAAGGGTACTCTATCAGTTCCCACCTTGAAGAGAACCACAAATGAAGATTCTAAGAGAGAACTCGGAGATCAAGAAGAAGACTCCAGTTGCATGCAATGAAACTCCAGCTTCTCTCTCTCTCTCTTCTTTCTTAACGAGTTTGATCCCTTTTGCATGGGAAAACTAATTGTAAATAGATTAAAGATCCATGCAACTTATTTAGTATCAGTTCAACAATATATTTCTTTAGTAAAGCTTTAGTTTTAGTTTGTTTTCATTTTTTTTAGAGTCTCTGATGCCCTAGTTTTACCATTTAGAGTTTGTAGATCAGAACTATATATATTGTAATCAAAACAATGTATTAAGGGGGATTATTGATGCAATAAAGATCTACAATTGGTGCTTCATTCATGGTGTGATATTTTCCTCTATTTATGTGAGATTGATGAATGTGTGTATGCTTATTCATTCTTTTCAAAGAGCCAACTATTTTATTGTGTCTCGAATCTGCATTTTTTTAGTTGGAGTTTTTTGTTGTTTATCTACCTTATTATGATGAATGTATGGGAAACATAATATTTTGAGATTAACGATAAATTTTTCTCATGGGTGTACACATCTTGGTGGCTTCATGATTTAATAGATTTTGAAAATCTTGCACGAGTGAATACATTTTCTCTCCAAATGATTGCATACGTCGAGCATATGATTGTGACATGGTCTGATTTATATCCGGTGGGTTTTTTCCAAATCTCTTTGTCATTCAATTTGTAAGGAAGGATCAACAATGGTTTATGTCTTTTAGGATTTCATTTTCAACACTTTACTTCATTCTTGTTACCCTACTCATTTAAACTTCTATTATAAATCTAAAAGCAATCAAAATCATCTTTAGCTTAAAACACAAATTTACATCCTTAGTTAATTACAATCTTTGATAAATTGGAAAATACAAAAAGGCACTAAATTTGTTTTTCAGTTTGACATCTTGAAAGTAATAGCAAAGGCCTCCTCGTGAACATTCACATTTATCTTCAACTGAGTTACCAAGTAGGTTGTACCACGACCCCAAAGATTCTTGGGAATAACTTCGTTATTCTTTCAAGAGAGGAAATAGAATCTCGAGATCCTAATAATTGACTTGTGTAAAAACAATTCTCAACAAGTTCACTAGTGGGTTATCTACATTACCTAAATCTATGGAGCTCTCATTCAACTCAGAAGATTTCAATTCACCTTTCTTCACCCATGTCTTCTTCATTTCGCTTCTAAATTCCTCAACATCAACAATTCTCTTACCTTTATCATTTGAATCTATGTTCACTGGTTGGCCTCTAGGGTTCATTCATACTCTGCATGATCTAGCAAGATGACCAAATATTTTACATATATAAAAAGCTGGATACCTATTTTATTCCAAGTTCTAGCATTGCCTCTAGCTGACCTTAGTCTACAATTCACATCCATATGTCCATTGCTATGATAAATAGAACATGTAACATCTAACTGGTTACCTTGAGTATTTTTTTTCTATCTTTTGAACCCATATGACCACTGACTGTTAATTCTTTCCCTACACTCATTATCTCTGTGCCCAAACTTATTGCAATAATAACAATTTCCTTGGAATGCATCAGATCTAACATTGTAGTTATCACCTCTAGCATAGGAATTACTTGATCTAGCAGTAGGACCTCTAGGTTTATCATTAGGAACAATAGGCTTAAAGCAACACACATTAGTAGTATGACCTTCCTTGTGACAATTAAAACACACTAGAGTGTACCTTCTCTTTCTAGTGTTATTGTTCACCTTAGGTGATGATTTGTCTCCTACATTGATGTCTTTAGTGCCAGATGATTCACCGGATTCAAAGTTTGAAAAACCTAGACCTTGTTTCTCACCATTCCTCCTCTCACTAGATAGTTTCTCATCTAGTTTACTAGAACTCTTATTGAATTTTTCCATCAAATCATTTGCATCCTTAAGCTTTGCTTTCATCTTATCATTCTATCTTTTTAGCACCTCATTTTCTTCTCTCAATATTTCATTTTCACTTATAGCCTGTAAATATTCTTCAATGGTAGCCTGCATTTGACTTTGATATAAAGCATAATCCTATCTTAGTTTCTCAATTTGTTCGTCCTTTTCTTTTAGGGAATCTTCAACAGTTTTCTTGGCATCCTCAGCAGTTCTTTTTCCTTCAAGCTTTTCACACATCCTAACAGACCGACTTTCAAGATCTCTTTTCATATTTGTCACCTCTTCTTTAAGTCCATTGTTCTTATCTAGTAAATCTATGATTGCTTCATTAGAATCTTTAGACACACTGCCTTCAGATAGTTATTCAATGTAGTCTTTACTTTCACTCAATTGCTCTATGAGTTCTCTTCTTTTTGCAAGGTAGTTTCTTAGCCTTTTTTCAGTTTATTGATAACATTGTTTTCTTCCTCAAGATGCCTTTCATACTTGTATCTTTCCATGTTGGACTTTACGAATCTTTGCCTCAAGTAGCTAATCTTAATATAAAGAGGACCAATTCTCTGATACCAATTGTTACTATTCAGAAGTACTAAGAGCGGGGTGAATCAATACAAATAAGTACTTCAACAATTTCACCATTGATCTAAGAAACTTAATCAGCAACTTCCAAATAATGAAACACGCAACTAATAATATCATATAGAAATAAACAACATCAAGCATCCACAAAATCATCACACATAACACATAGATTTTTCTTGTGGAAACCCTTGTTAGAGGGGAAAAAAAACCACGGTGGGGATGACACCCACAAATCACCTCACTACAGTAAAAAGTGTTTGCCCTGTTAGGAGCTACAATACCATGTCTAGGGTTCACCTTGTTAAAAGAAATTAGTACCTTGTTAGAAGTACCAAAAGACTTGTTAGAGTCTACCTCGATAGAGAATTTTGACCTTCAATTAAGAAGTTACCCTCTTAAAGGATTTACAATAAAGATATGTTAGGATCTACCCTGTTAAGGGATTTAACCTGATGTAACTGTTAGGCAGCAACAACAATGATGATCTTTAGAATGACACTACTTGCATATCATATCCATTCTTCTCCTTTTCTCTCTGACGTTGTATTGATCTCCATTTCTTCAATATCTGATCATTGTACTCCAAAATATGATCACAACCCTAAATCACATGATTTAGATCTCCTTATCTATTGTTTTCTTAAGTGGCTTAGGACTTTAAAAACACCCATCAAATTTGGCACAGAATATTGACCAACCTCCTCAAAATCAACATCAATCACACCTAACATTTCATCTTCAAACGTAGTATCCATTTTCATAATCAATATCCGACCTTAGATCCATCAGCTTAATTAATTTAACATGAAACGTTGATCGGTGATCCAAAATGTACATTGTCTTCCTTGTCAAAAACATAATTCACTCAAAAAATTAAATTAGTTATTGCAGTCATAACCATAGATTCCTCATTCCATATGATTTTCTCCTCTAAGATCACATCAACTGATTTACTCTCCAACTCAATTGTGACCAATTTCACTGACTAAAATTGTTCTTCCTTTACACCGGTTGACACACTTAACTGTTTCTTCCTTTACCGATCATGTTCTGAACTTACCGGCCAATCCAATCATATTATCTGAATATTTTTCCATCAGTGACAACCAATTACGTATCTTTTTACGATCGATCTTAAAATCTCCTCCAAAAACTACCATAATGCATACATTAATTAAAACAATATAGAAAACACAAAAATCAACAGAAATGTGCACTACGTCAAATTTCCATGTCTGCTCCTCCTCTTATTATTGTTTTTCTTCTTCCTCTTCCTCTTCGTATTTTTATTCTTCTTCCTCCTCCTCCTCCTCTTCTTCTTCTTCTTATTAACATCCTTCTTATTTCTCTTTCTCTTTCTCTTTCTCTTTCTCTTTCTCTTTCTCTTTACCGCTTTCTCTTTCTATTTATCTTCTTTCTTTTCCTTTTTCCTCTACTTCTTGTACTTGTTCATTCCGTCTTTATTCTTCTTTTACTATAAAGAAAATTCTAATAACATGATGCTAGAAACCTAATTTTTGGATTGTAGATTCTACAATTATCTCCTCAAAAACTCTTGAAAAATTAGGAATAAGTTCACTAAGATCCAAGTGATATGCACTTTTCAAATATTTTGAGCAAAAACCGTAATTCATCAATATTTCACTCAATTCTACTCCAATTTCCTTAAAATTAGAATGAATATGATTCATATGATCTCTAAAAACCCTTTAAAAATACGCATTTTTTCTCAAATTTGGAAGATATGTGACTTCCAAATTATCTCCAAAATTGATGATAAATCCTTGCCTTCATGGTGCCAAGATCATGCTTTGATACCACTTGTAATGAAATAAATTGTACAATTGAATATTTACTATGAAATATTATGTAAATAATTGATAATGATATGTCACTTCAAGGGAGAAACTTCCTAATTCACTTCGAGGGGAATACCTCCAATTGTCTTCAATAACAACTCAATACTCAACATGATGAAGTAAGACACACTACCTCCTATATATACCCTCTTTATGCTTAATATAACATCATGGAGGACCTAAACATGACTATATAGGTCTAATCTTAACCCAATAACTAAATAATAATATTTAACTAAACTAGGGGTTAAGGTAGCCACAAGTTAACTAATAATTATATGTATATTTTTTATCCTAAACTTTGCAACTCATAATGGTAACAAACCTTATGGAAAGTTTGGGTGTTGTGGGACCAAAATTGCTAACACTCAAAACAATCTTCGGGGTTGAGGAGTTGACTCTTCATCAACAAGGGTGATGGAAATAGAAGAGTACTAAAATTAAATTAAATCTACGGTGATGCGCCAAATTATTTTACTATTTACTCATAATCTTTCACGAATGAAAAGAAAGAACCACAATATTAGAATGTAAATATTGTCCTCTAAATTGGAATAGTTTGCCACAATCCCTTCATAGTCGAGATGAGAACATAATAACAATATTCCTGACACAAGTCAAAACATTCATATCATCTCATGGGTGCATCCATAAAAGTCGAGAAATAATAATCACATTCCAAAACACCTATTCATCTACCTATTTCTAATAACATCACAAACAAGGAGTATCTTTATCATTCAATCACTTTCAACTAGAAAAGTTAGTTTCAAACATGGTCCATCTTTGAAAGTAATCTCAAGTACAAAAATACTAGTCTTATAAGATATTCACTATTCAAATTGATATAGACTTCAATTGTATTTAGTATCAATTAAAACTAAAAAGGCTCAGTCGAGCACAGTCGAACTTCAATTAACATGAAATTATTTAGAAGTAAAGTCTGCAAAATGTGGTATCTCATAATTATACTAGAAACAAAATATTATGCTAGTTAAAAATATCAGTCTCTTTGAAAACTAAAAATCCCAACCCTCAAAACTAGAAACATTCCCCCTTAAAAGCACTTCCCTACAACCAAAAAATATTCCCAAAATCAAGATCCTACCTCGCTGGATAGGATACCACCTAGGAAAATAATTTCCAAGGTCGTTACAGAGTTTTTGAAACCTATTTTGGAATGATAGCCTTCATCCATTTGATATGAATCCCAAAAAAAATGGTAACCATAATCATTTTCCAATCCCTGAGACATAACAACCTTGCTCAAAAAAGGCCCAAGACACATGGCAGAGTTTCTAGAAAGATAAAATCCCTGTGCTTTCACCAAAATCTCATGGGCATGAAACATTTCCAATGCACTCAACAGATTCATGGTTGAGGAAAGAAAGAGATACCTGTGAGGAAAAGAAAACTCCAACCCACAAAAGAAAACTTTGACCTACTTGAAAATTATGAAGCAGGACGCTTGGAAATAAAGGGTAGTTTGAATAGAGATATACAAACTTGGTCACTCTTTGGAAACTTTCTTGCAAGGTTTGACACCCAAAACTTTTGATCCTGCAAACAGAAAGGGGAAGAAAGATAATGATCAGAGCATGGATAGGGAGGACTGCAAGGGATCCCACTCCTCATTGCTCAAGAATCTATGGAGTTGGTGTTGGAAAGTGATCAACTTTGGTAAATATGATTCACTTTTTGGTTGTCATTTATGGAAACACATTTGGGTTTAAGTTTGATTACTTTGAAGATAAGTTTTGATGATTTAGAAATTGACTAAGTATAGTAACAGAGATACAAAAGTATTTTTTATGTCAAAGACAGATTTCGATGAATTAGGGAAAGCAAGCTTAGAGGAAGATAGTATGGAGTATGTATGACCTCCACCTAAGATTGATTTAAATTTGGTTAAGTCTATGACAAGTTAGAATGATTTGAAGACAGACAGACTACAGAAGAACAATGATGCAGAGCAGTTGGATAGCAGCGAAGATTGAGGGAGTATGACTTGGACTCCAGGAAATCAAAGTTGTATTTTGGTTGTTGATAGCCTACACATTGACTATGAAAGAGCACTGACTATGCATTTTATATTTACTATATTAAATGTATTGTGTATTGAAGGCTGACTTTGTAATATTTGTAATATTCATTTTGAGAGCCGACTTTGTAAAGTTGTGAGATATATGTAAGATCTTTTTGGTAAAGACGAATGTAGATGCTTTAGTTGCAATAGATTTGGACACATGAAGAGAGACTATAGAGGTAATGCCCCTCTTAGAAATTTTTTTGGTTATTGTTTTAACTGTAATGGATATGGGCACAAGAATGCATAATGCAGAAAACCTAATCAATCAGGATATAGAAAAGACAATGGAAGATAACCTACAATGAAACCTACATGCTACAAATGTAATAAAATTGGATACATTGTGAAGTACTATAAGTTACAAGTTAATCAAGAAATAAGACCTCCTATATGTTACAAATGTAATAATCTAGGATATATAGCAAGGTTTTGCAGGTATAATGGAGTAGATAACAGAAGAACACCACCTCCTATGAATTCATAAAAGAATGGAAATGATACTGGAAAGAGTATTGCAGATGTGAATAATGATTTTGAAATTTGTTTCAAGAAGGTAGAAGATAGCAACAGTGGTAAGATATGGAAGATCAAAGAAACTAGTGAGACATCAGTTCAGGGAGAGACAGTAGATGCTACTGGATCTTCACCTGAAGGTAGCAAGACAAAATCAACATAATTGGCCAATCATGGCCTTAGGGGGAGCATTGGATACAGACATCATAATTTATCATTCCCTGACATTCATAGATTGAGCTCATGCGATATTGTGTGTGAACTAGACTGACATCATGGATTATATACCTAAGAGCACACCATCAGCTGACTTGTATATTTTGTTTGTGAGATCTAGCAGCCGACTAGACAATATAAAGTGAAAATGAAATTTATAACCTAACTTGTATAAAGCACCGTTTGATGACCTATGTATTCACCATTTGACAAAGAGAAAGCTAAGGAGATCAAAGAGCAGAAGCATTCAGACTATTCTACATTTTCCATGCATGATCGATTGGAGCATAACACTTAGATTTCAGCGAAAGAAAGGTATTTTACATCATCTAGCTATGGATGCACCTATCATTTTTTATGTTGTTGATCGTCCTAGATACAAATTAAAGAAACATCCATATAATTCTTGTGAAGAGGATCTGGAAGGAGCATTTTCACAAACCCCACATGACGTATTTCACATAGAAGACATTAGGGCTTACATACATTGTAAGTATGATACATTGGGAGACAATGAAATATGCACTGAAATGGAAAATATGACTGAAAAGGGAATCATGAAAGAAGAATTCAAACACATTATTCAGTTGAGCATAATGAAGATTATGGATTTATGCAAATTTGATGAAAATGAATGGTTTAAGATATTGATGAGCAAGGTTCATGATCAGTTCATATGGACTGATGACCAACTTGTGAAGATTTGTAGTGACCTAATTCATGAGATCACTGGATTAGACAACACTGGAGTTATACCTATTGTGGAGAAGCATGTGAAGAAAGAATTCGAAACCCTAACACATTCTAAATAGGACAGAAGGACAATGACAGTAAATGATATCTTTCAGCAAGATGTGAGATTGATTGCCATGATACTCGCATATAAATTCTACTACAGTAGCAGACCTAACTCAGTATCTGCTAGAGTAATCATGATGGCATGGAGAATGGTGAAGGAAAACATAAAATATAACCTATGTGAAGTTTTGGCTCAGAAATTTCTTGAGAATGTGAATCTAGTAAAGAAGGATAGAACTAAAACTTTTAGATTTGGTTCATTGTTGATGCATATGTTCATTCATATTGAGCACAAATTTCCTAGTTTACATCCTAGTGGTTGGAAGTCTGGAGTACCCACTGGCATACTAATTTCATAGAGTTACAAAAAATAGAATACTACTTGGGTAGATGGAGAACTATTTACTATGATCAAAATTATACAGAAACAGATGAAGACAAGATACAGGTTACATGAGGACATTGTGGAAAAGTACAAGGATGCAATTTGTTTCATGGTTGAAACTGATTGTGTATGTTTTGAAACAGTTACACCTAGAAAGAAGTGGTGTTACCCCATGGGATATGAAGTGAGTTCTGAAGTACTCACCATGCAAGTAGAACATGTTCTTGCATCAAAAGTTGATACAACTGAAGAAAGATGGGGAACTTATGAAGAAAAATCAGCAAAGGTGAAAGAGGAATAGTCTAGAGGACCGAGGAAAAGGAAAATTGCTAACCTTATTCATGATTGCGGTATAAAATCTGGACTGACAAAAGAGGAATTGAAAGAAGTAAAGAAGAATATGGCAGAGAGATCTCTTGGAGTAGAAAGTGGAAGCACTGATGCCCCTTTCACTCCTGAGGTAGTTATGGTAGATAGTCCACCTCCTCCACAACAACAAACAGAGAAAGAAAAGGATGTCACTCTTGGAGTTACAAGATCAAGTAAGCCTAAATCACCTAAAGAGAAAACCACATTAGGAGAAGAGAAGAAAACAACAAAACACATTTGGAAACCAGACATGAAGATGCTAGAGAAAAGAGTATTAGAGCAAGGTAAATTGGTTACAATTGATAAATACTATGACAGGTATGAGGAATCAGATAAGCTGAAGATTGAAGACATTGTGATAGAGCATTTTATTACTTTCAAGAAGACTTTTAGAAATTGAAGGAAGTATACCTATAGACCTGTATGCAAAATTGGAGAACAGAAAACACTTGGTACAGATTGAGGATGATCAGATCATAAATAAGGAAATTGATAACATGTTGCCTGTGTTATCAGTACAAGAGAGGGATAGTATATTCAAAGAATTGAAACCTCTATTAAGAACCAAGATTAGACTATTTAAAATAATGGTGAGTAAGTATGATGAAGCGACTAAGGAAACTCAGAAGGCACTAGAGAAGATTTTGTTGAATACTACTTTTGATAAGGCCCCACCTCCTAAAACAATGTTTCCCACACAATTAAGAATGGGTGAGAGATCTAAGGAAACTGAGAAGAGCAAAGTAGATCCATCAACAGATTTCTATGTCTCTGGTGTGGCAGTGACCCTTAACCCCTCACAAGATGAGAAGGACCCTTTTGTAGGAAATTTGGACACCTCTATTGTAGATGAAGCAGAAAAGAAAGAGGAAGTTGAGTAGAAAAAGGATGATGAATAGAAGATAGAACAACAAGGAGATGAAAATAAAGAGGTAAAATCACCATCTATTTCATTGTTGACAAGCAGTGATATAAATGTGGATAGCATGGATGAAGTTGAATTGGTGAAACTGACATTTACTAAATTAAACAAAGCAAAGGAAAGATATGAACATAAAGGAGACAAGAAGGAAAAATTAATTACAAGATCTATTGATATTGTGAACAAATTTCTTCCAGTACCTATAGTTTTCTAGCACAATGATGACTTTGAAAACTTGAAAATTACACTTGATGAATTTGATGGGCACTATGAAAATTTGTTGAAGATTGCAGTAGAGAAGGCAAAGAATACATATTCAGAGAAGAAGCTGACAGAAGTCTACAAGTCCATCACATGGGACTTAGGAATTATAAAAAATTGTTTGAAAATGCAAAGAGTTGCATTGGGCATGGGAGAAAATTGTTTAGCTATTGCATGAATCTGATTAGGCATGTTCAAAATGTTGAGGACATTATTGCCAAGGAGAGGGAAACTCTCAAAAATTTGTTGGATGGTTGTGGAACATCTTCACAATCCACAACATAACTAGACACAGAAGTTACAAGGATATTGGCCAAGCTCAGTGTATTGGATAATGAGAAAGAGAGAGTGTTGAAAATATTTAATTTGTTGAGGAGCTTTATCGCTCCTAAGTTATCCATACTTGAAGCTCATCTCTCAGATTTGGAGAAATTTGCAGATTCATTGACTAAAGGTTTACCCACAGAATTGAAAGAAGCTAAAACTACATCATTTGCAATGAATGGTTTGATTCACATCAGTCAGGTATTGTTCAAGACATGGAGCACAAAAGTAAAGCTTCTGGAAGATTCTTTTCAGGATATTTTGAAATTGGTAAGAAAGAATTGAAACTTATTGCTTTATATGCACCTTTGTCATTGTTATTAAAGGGGGAGAAGAGAAGAAAAAAATGAATAAAATATATATATATATATATATATATATATATAT
>MU220644.1:64638-103811 GCA_018584345.1 Thuja plicata | reverse complement strand
TATATGTGTTTGAGTGGTTTTCACACCTCCTTAAGGTGAAAAGACACAACCCTTATTATAAAATATTTTGAAAAAAACACTAAACTAACTAAAAAATAACTACCTAACTTTCAGATTTGGCTTTGGTTGAAAATCCAAAACACATCATCAAAAGATAAGATTTTTGTTGGAGATAGGAAATTTCATTTCCCGAACTGGGTCGGTTTTAGATTTTTAAAATTAGACCATCTTCAGCCTCTGTTGGCATCATCTTTGTAGCAGGTTGAAATTCCAGCATTTTCTGAAGGCTTCGATTAGTTAGTTCTATTTATTTGTGTCATAAAGCTTCCTTCCTTTATTTTTTTTAGTATGGAGAAACTTTCTTCTTTATAATGGATTGGGACTTCTAAATTCTCAAAATTTAGGGCACCACCAAGCAGGAAGGGCTTGTCAATTAAACCATGAGTTTGGAAAATAGTTAAATATTTTCCATAGAACCATTCTACTTGAGGCTCATAATTTCATAGCTGGGCAATTTAAACCGTAGTGAGTCCACCATCATCAAATTGATCTAATAAAACATGCATGTCAGGCTTCAAAAATTTCATTATGAACCTTCCATAGTCATTGGGTTTGTTCAAAATAGGAGTCCATAAAGAGATGGTTTTCCTTCTTCCTATGAGGTCTACTAAATCTATGTTCCCTAGCCTCTAAATTTTTTTAGAATTTTGATATAAAAACATGTGAACAAGACAAGATAGGTACCTAAAAAGGGGACAAAACTAGAAATCTTGGAGTTGTTGCATCATGCCCTCTGAAATAAAATTGGTGAAATCAAACCGAACGCTACGAGTTGGGGCCAATTTTATCTTATAAGCCATGGCCCCTTGAAATTCCTCTACCACAACATCTCCCTCCATCCTGCAAATGGAAATGAGCATAGAGAAAATATCCTTTGAGTCACCCTTAAAGGATGAAATGGGAACTAGAAACCTTGGCACACCAAGAACCCTGGTTTGTACTTATTGTTCTAATAAATTACATGAGTTGGGTAACTGAGTCCACTAATATTCTGATTTTGTTTTATCAAAAATCATAGCATTAACCAGTTTTGGAATACACAACATGCTTCTTATGAAATCTAGGCTTATTACCACTTTGAGCTCACCACACCGAATGGTGCTAGTGTTTGCATCGAAACACTTTCTATGGCCCCAATTAATTTTGGGCAAGGATGGGCATTGGGTACCAGATACTGGGGTAAGCCATAATTCTAAAAAAATTAGACCTGGTATGAAAAAATTTTGGTTTATCTTTCTCTGCAAGGTGCCCTCTCTTAGTCCCTTTTTTGGCATAGCCAACAATGGGTCTTCAATATTATTATCTAGGACTTTCACCATCATTGAATCTCTAGTAATTCCCACCTTTACAATTTCCATGTTTTCTCTTTCATCTCTCACCACCCTGGGCACTTGGGCGTATGAGGCATCGACAAATACATCATCCATTCTCACAATGTATGTTTCAATGCATATTTATGAAGCCTAGGGATGGATATAATAATCACTTGGCAATTTGAGCACAGAAAACACTAGAACCTCTTTGATCGACTTGGAAAGAATACCTAATCTTTAGCAACATAGAAGAAAAGAAAGGGTGGTAACTGCCTGAACGTGTGCATTAATTTCCTTGGTCTTTGTGCATTATACGAAAGGAAAGGGAGAGTACAAATTAATTGGACTCATCGTTGTTCTGAAGAAAAATGTATTGACAATAGTTGAGGGCTTGACATGACAGCTAGAAGGCAAGATTTTGAAGCATAGTAGGAAAATACAAGTTGCCATAGGCAAAAAAAAGAGGAAGGGCTCAAAAAATGAAGGGTCGAGAGGCTAATAGAAAAAAAAATGTACCTGATGGCACTTATTGAACACAAAACATGACTAACCTACTATTTACATAGAACAAAGGAGGTCATTATTGGAAATGTTTAAGGTAGATCCCATTTACTGAGATCTTGAAGGGGTACCCTCCATGTCCAATTCAACATCATTGTCACCTTTAAAAATTGTAATGTGGAAGGGGCCCTCCCAAAGAGTGTCAAATTGTGCATGTTGACCTAGCTTGCTTGTTATCTCATTATATTTTATGACCAAGTCATTTTCCTTGAAAATTGGGTCCAATAATCTCTTGTCAAATGATCTTTTTACAATTCCTTGATGATGCGTAAGGGAGTTGTAGGCATGTTCTCGCTGCTCCTGTAGGTCAATAAACTCTACCAACCTTACATTCATGGTGTCATCTTCTTCAACCTCTATGAATTTGATAAACTGCAGTGCTAGGATTTCCATTGAAATTAAAAGGAGTGACTCATTTCCATGGACTAGTTCATATGGTGAATTCTTTAGGAACCTACTTTGGGGTGATCCAGTCTGCCCATAGATTTTTTTGCACGTGTTTGTGCCAGTCCCGCTTGTGTTCTGAGCCAATTCTTTTTATAATTCTGACCATATTTTTGTTTTTCGATTCAACCAATCCATTCCCCTAAGGGTAGTAGTTTGAAGAGGTCTTCAAGAAAATATAGTTATTTAAAGAAAATTTAGACATCTTTGTTCCTATGAATGCTCTTGCATTGTTTGATATTATTATTTTAGGAGGTTCAAATCTTGATACCAACCCTTCAAATAAATTGATAATTTCATTTTCTGAGGCATTTTTGAGTGGCTCTATCTCCATCCACTGAGTGAAGTAGTCTATAGCTATCAGGATCCATTTATGTCAAATGCTTGAGTGGTGATTTATCATCCCTATGAAGTATAAACCCCATTGGGAAAATGATTCATCAACCATATGGGTCTTAGTGGCATGGCATAATTCTTTCATCTTCTAACAAATAACATACACTTATCACATTTCTTCTCTAACTCAAAGTAATTAGAAAACATCGTCGGCTAGAAGTAATCGACCCACATAATTTTGAGTGTGGTGTTCTTTTCTGAGTAGTTTCCTCCTTTGGATCCATTATGCATTTCCTCTAGTACTTTCTAGATTTGAGCTTCATTGACACATCTTAAAATAATTCCATTGAAGTTCCTCCTGAAGAGAACACCCTAGATCAAAAAATATCCAATACCTTGTAGCCTGTAGTATCTCCTTGTGTTTGCAGGGAGGTAAGAATGATATTTACCTATTTGCATGAAGTTGATTTGGTTAGCTACCCAATCTCTTGTTTCCCCAACATAATTAAAGGATCAATTCATTGACCTTTTTTGCTCCTACTTCTCTAGCAATGTATTCATAGAGGCATTTTCCTCTAATTATTTTAGTCGATCAAACTTTTATGTCATATTCCATATTTTAGTAATCTAGTTATCTCTCTTTTTAGTGATTTCACCCTCCGTGATGTATTCTCACACGCTGAGATATGCAACATACACCATGATCTTACTTCCATATATCATGTTCCTAAATGTTTTGAGGCCTTTCACCAGAGAAAAGGCATGTTTTTCCACAAAATTGTATTTGACCTCATAGTATTTGAGTGTCTTGGATTAGAAGGTGACAGGGTGCTCTTCTTTCTGATTCTCTCCTTTGTGAGTAAGCACAACACTAAGACTGAATTCACTACCATAGACGTATATTATGAAATATTTTGAAAAGCAAAGATTTTACAGTACTGGAGCAGTGGCCATGGAAACTTGTATTTTTTTGAAGGTGACCTTTCCTTTTAGGGTCAATTTGAATGTTTTTTCCTTTCTTAACATTAGAGTGATGGGTCACACCATTTCCACAAAATTGGAAATGAATCTACTGATGAAATTAACTTTTCTGAGGAAAGATTGAATTCCATTTTTGTTTGAAGGGAGCGGGATATCCAATATTGCTTTTACCCACTTGGGATCTACGGAGATTCATTCTTTTGATACTATGTGTCCTAAGAGATTTTGTTGCAGAACTCCAAACACACATTTCTTTGGATTCAAGGAAATTATGAACTCTTGGCATTTCAAAAATACTTGCTCGAGATAACCGAAATGATCTTCTCTCTTCTTTTAGAACATTGTTAAATCATCCAATTAGATTAGAATGATTATATCTTTCAAATCTTTAAAATTCATTTCCATGGATTTTTGGAAAGTAGTTCCTACATTAGATAGACCAAAAGGTATTTTAGCATAAGAAAACATCCTCCACCTAGTGGTGAATGCTGTTTTGTTTTGGTCATCTTCCACTACCCAAACTTGGTTGTATCTAGAGAAACCATCTAATAGCAACAACATTTCTGAGCCAACAACAATTTGAAGAATTTTCTCCATTGACGAAAGGGGGGGGTTGGTCTTTTCGAGATGCTTTCTTCAAGTCTCAAAAATTGACACAAAGGTGAATATCACTATTATTTTTATGAACCAGGACTAGGTTTGAAACCCATGTTTTATACTTGAATAGGTAAATGATATTAGACTCAATCAATTTGGTCAAATCTTGTGCCATCAAGGTCTCTATCTTAGGATTGACCAATCTCAATTTCAGTTTTTCAGGATTCACTCAATCCATCAGCTCAATAGTATGTTCTATGTCTCTATTGTAACCCTTTAGGTCATCATATGTCCATGCTATGACTCCCTTATGCTTCTAGCACATGGATTTGAATCATTCTCTGTCCACTTAAAATACTTATTTTCTGACCTTCAACTTCCTTCCATTTCTAACATCTAACTCTTCATAATCCTTCTGGTCTATGAGAAACTTGTGTTTGTCCATTGTGACATCATCACAATAAAATAAAATTTCCAAGGTTATGATTCCTTGGGGTAGTTTATTTCCCCTGAGCTGAATGACTTGATATTCATAATATTCTTCTATTTTGGGTTGTAACTAGTCAGAAAATTCTCTAGTTTGTTGGATAAACAGAACAATCTGATCATCATTTTCAAATGATTTCTATTGGTTATCATTTTTTGGTATGGAGGGCCTCACTATCAGTCAAAATAAATGCTCATTTTTAAATAGATCACTGACATGTTCGAAATGGAAACCAATAATGGATAATTAATCAGCTTTAAAATTTGGTTTTCTTTGGACGACTCTGGTATCGAAAGCATCAAAAAAAATTATCAACTCCCATATCCTATGGTGGTAGGACCTCATCTAAGGACTCTCAGTTATAAACATATTACAGACTTGTTTCATTATCAACTCAGAATCAATGAACACTTTCAACTCATTTTTTCAGCTACTAAATACTCATTTTTTCAGCTAAATCCAGTCCTCAGACTAGTCCTTCATATTTTGCTTCATTGTTTGTCAAACTGAACTAAAAACATAAAGCTTTCTTCACTTCTCCTGAGGGAGAATCAAATGTATACCAGCACCTAAACCCTTCCAACATCTGACTCCATCAAAATATATTGTCCAGAGTTCTGATGATTGGTGGTTAATGTCTTTCTTCTCTCCATCTGTGACAATTGGTATTGGATGGTCTTCATCAAACATCAGATAGGTGCCAAACTTGGTAGCATGAAAGTTCCTGAAAGGGTCATTTTAAAATAAATTATTCAATATGACCTATTCTTCCTCAGTTCAAGTTCTGATTACTTCTTCATCTTCTAGTATTTCAATGCAGTACATTTCCTCTTTAGATATGGAGGTGTGAGTAGGCTCAAACTTGAGTACAGGCTTGTGTAATATATTAGTGTCATGCATGGGTTTTGAAAAAACCTTACACTTAGCCCCATATTTGGTTCTAAGTATCAAGTGGGACCAGTCAAGTGACATGTATCCTCATATTTTAGCAATAAAATCTCTTAAAAGGAAGACATCAAAAACATGGGGAATATCAATAACTACAACCTCCTATGGAACAGTGATATTAGGACAGGAAAAAATAGTAAAGGGAAGATCCCTTATTATTCCTATAGAATAGACCTTGTTACCATCTAATTGCATAATTCCCATATCGGATGGCTTATATTGGAGATGGAGGGCCTCTGATATTTTATTAGGCATGATAGTACTACTAGCCCCTAAGTCTATCATCTAATTATGTAGTAGCTTATCTCCTACTATTAAGGTAAGAAAGAAAGGCATGGGTTTAGTCTTACCTTTTGTTGGCATATCTGATGTAGTGATGGTAAGTGTGTTTCGGTGATGACATAGTGATTTGATTATAGGATGATCATATATTATATTATCATTGATGTCAACTATTGACTTTGTATTCTTAGTATGTTGTCAAGCATATTTGTGATGAATGATGAGTTTCAGTGGTTTCTATCTTTAGGGCAGTGTAGCCACCAAAATCTGTCCATTACCCTTATCCTAACCAAATTAATAGATATTTATTATTTATTTAATAATCCCTATCCTGCCTTTAATTAAATAAATTCACATTTATTTAATTAAGAATCCTCTTTATCCCTTACTCTTGATTAAATAAATTTACATTTATTTAGTCTTGTCCTATCCCATTTTCCTAAAGTTTAATTAATTCCTAAATTAATTAAACTAAGCTAGCTTATTTCTCTTTTCTCCCACTTGGAATTAAATATTGCATTTAATTCTAGATGAGCACGTGGCTCCTAAATTTAACCCTCACCTAACCTCACTTCCCTAACCTAACCCATCCTTCTGACCCACTTGCCACTAATTAATCCTAATCTCCCACCTAATCACTTCTTAATCATTTTCACAATCCTAATAAAGGGATTAGCGAACCTAAGTCACATGTGACTCTTACACACCTCTTACATAAATCCCTACACATATTACACACACTTACACATTTGTCCCCCTTCACATGTGAACTCAATGTTGGTCATCTCACCCTCTTCCACCTTTTGACCATTTTCATTGAGCCATCACTTTCCCAAGTTGCTCACACATGTGTGAGCAACTTTGGTATTCTCACCCTCTTACACCTTCTTACACATTGTCATTGACCCATCACTTTCAAAAAGTGCTCACATGTGTGAGCATATTTCCCCCTTTGAATGGTCAAACCCTAAGTCCACTTAGCCTCTACCTCATGGCCACATCATTTATCATGTGCAATCTTAGCCCTTCATCCAACTTTGAATCCAAACCGTCAATTTCCCTCAAAATCATATAAATTGAGAGCTTTCCTTCTCACTTCAACAACCACATTCAACACATTGTTATGTTGCAGGAATATGAGCAACCACATATCTCTCCAGCACAATCATCCACTCTCTTCTTTGGTGGTTTTCATTGATTTTTTGTTGAATAGTTAAGCTTGTATTTCATATCATTTCTTCATATATGCATGTTTACTTCCATATTTTGAGGTATGCATAGAATATGTTAAAATGAGCTTAGTTCTTTAAAGTTTGTTCTTTTTATTACATTTTTATGCTATACATTTTGGAACACCCAGTGGGACCCACTTTACAAGTCATTACTAACCTTCTAATGTGTTTTCTTGAGTTTTTGTGAGTTTTTGAACTTGTAGGTTCAAGGAGCACTTGGAGAGCAATTTCTACAAAGAGCCCAAAATCGTGGAAATAGCCTCACGATTGTGCTTGGAGGAGCCAAGAGACAACTTTTGACATATAACTTCCTATCTTTTGTCCACTTTACTTTTTATAACTTGTAGGAAGTATATGTATTTTATATATGTTTAAATTCTTCTTTTTTGCATATCCATATTTGTGGTAAAAAAACAAAAAAAAATCTTTTATTTCATATATATATTATAAAAAAAATTAATCAAAAAATAAATAAAAAATCTATATATATCATATATAGAATATATATATTAAAATTTAAAAAAAACCATTAAAAGAAAATTAAAAAAATTAAAATTAAAAACTAAAAAAAAGAGGTTTCAATAGTCCTTGCGGACTATGTAAACATAGCTTGCAAGGGACTATGGTTACATAGTCCGAGAGGGACTGTGCCCACAACCATGCAGTCCCCCTCCCAAATAAAAAAAAATTATTAAAAAAGAAAAAAAAAATCCTGCCCCAAATTCAAAAAAAAAATGGCCCGCCCAAAACAAAATAAATCCCCTCTTCAAACTTTTGGAATTTAAATTTTGTTTGTTTTTATTTTGTTTTTTTAATGTTTGTTTTTTAATTTAATCATAACATTCACTTTTTTTTTGCAGGGTTTTAGCCCTTGGTCATATGGGCAACTAGGGGCTCTACTAAAAATTTCAGCCTCCTTTGTCCATACTGTGGCCACGTGGGACCCAACGGCTAGTCTTTAAGGGGCTTAGCTTGGCCCTTATCTCTTTGCAAACTCATAAAGAGGTTGTTTCACTAAAACGCTTATAACTTTAGCAAAAAATATCCGATTTTTAAATTTCAAGAAGAATTGGAAATATGGTTCCAGCCTCTTTATAGATTTATAAGCCACTTCATCAAAATCCACTCCAAAAATTAGGTGTACGCGTTCAAAGTCACCCCTTCTTTGTAAATTTAAAATGCTCATAACTTTTGCATATGAAAGTGTTTTTCAACGAATTGTTTTTTAAAATTTATTATAAAAATGTAAGGGATCTGATTTTGCATTTATTTTTATCCTTATAAAATATTTTTGAGGTTTTTTCTAAACATTTTGCAAATTGGGCTTAAGATAAACCTTTCACATTTGGATTTGGGATCTAAAAAGAACAAGTGTCTGTTAAATCCCAAGATCACGTACGTATTCTCTTCTCTCACGCCTTTGGGTGACCTTGAGTCTACAAGAAATATGTGGTCTTCTTTTCTTTTTTAGGAGGCCTTCTTGGGGATTTGATTACCTCAAGGATGACCTCAACTTTTGTGTTCCCGTGAAGTATAAATATCGGGAGGTGAATCCAAAGACACCTCTCTTGGAAAGAGAATATTGTCACTCTTGGCTAAGCCCCAAAGAAATTTATACCTTTGGGAAGCAAAGGTGAAGATTTGGGTTAGCCTCTCCTCTCGGCTGTGTGGCATTATTCTCTTTCATCTACATATTTGGGCCTCATGTACCTTGCGTATATCAAGGACATTCCCTTAGTTAAGCTTGTAAATCCTAGTTGAAAGCTCAATAGGGATGTTCGTGTGTTTTATGTGCTTGAGTGTTTAAAACCTTCCACATTTGCAGCAAAAAAGGGGACACACCATCTAAATTAAACCTTAGGAATTTTGTCTTGTATATAATTTCATTGTATATTTTGCATGTTTAAAACTTCAAAATCCAAAAACATCATAAAACTTCCAAAATCCAAAAAAAATCATAAAATTTAAAAAATCAAAAACATCAAAAACTCAAAAAAAATCAAAACATTGCAAAAAAAAAACATTATTGTTTAAGTCTAGTCAAGCTCTTCACATCATCTCCTAATTATCTCCATAATCAAATTCAACCATACATATTCTTCTAATTATCCTTAATCAACATCTATATCCTAATCATCTCTCATCTTTCATTCTATCTTAATCATCCTAATCATTCACATTCTTCTCAATCACCCTTATTCACCCATAATCATCCCAAATATCTCCCTTCTTCATCCTAATCATTCCATTCCTCCTACTCACTTCATCTAAGTCATTCGTATTATTCTTAATCATCACAATCATCTTTCATTTTATCTTAATCATTCACATTCTTCCTAAATATTCTAATCATTCCTCTTATCTTAATCATCCTAATCAAAATTCACCTTCATCATTATCCTAACCTCCTCATCCTCATCATCTATATTTTTCTTAATAATATTTATTCATTCCTCTAATCTTAATCATACCTAATCCATTCATAATTCATCATTTAGGACCTTACACCTAATCAATTTTCCTAATCCCTTTAAAGTCCTAATCAGCCATCTTATCCTAATCATCCTAATCATTTCACAATCTTCCTAATCGCTCTAATCAAGGTCATAATATTAATTCTAACCATTCTTCTAATCCACATCAACATCCACTTTCTTAATCCAGTCTAATCATTCATCTTTCATCCAACCTAATCACATCATCATTCTTATAATCCAATCCACTTGTCAACCTCATATCATTTTATCCAATCCTAATCCAATTTATCTTCCTATTCATCCAAAAACATTCTTAATTCAAATATTCATCCACATCACCTTCTAATTTAGTTTTTCATAAAATTTCCACTTTTGGCTTAGGAGCACCATCATAATCTTTGGAATTTAATCATCATCCAACTCAAATCAATCAAATCCTTTAGGTCATGCCCTCACAATAAAATCATCAAAATCCAAATAAAATCAAATCTAACCTTGAGGCCCTGCTCTCATATACAAAAAATCAAATCAAATCCAACCTTGAGGCCCTGCCCTCATATCCAAAAAATCAAAATCAATCAAATTTGTAAGGCCACACCCTCTTAAATCAAAACAAAGTCCAAAATTGCTCCCATTCCTAAGTTCATATTTAATCCATCCTCAAATCTTTCACTTCATCCACTCTTAATCTAAATCTTCATCCACATCATCTTCTAATTCAAATCCAAAACCCCTCATCCAAACATCATGAATATGGATTGGTTTCAAAAAATGGTTGAGGAATTTAAAGTGCTAAACCCTAATCCTCCAACCATGCCTCCATTCCAACCCACCTACCAAATCAATTCTCAACACATCATATCCAATCCCGATTTATCTACTATTTCTTATCCTTCCTCCATCTTTTACAAGTGAAATCCATCTTATTATCCCTCACCAACACATGATTCCCTCAATAGTCACCTTTCCCAAGAGATTCAAGAACTCCAAAACACTATCCTTAGTTTGTAAAATGAGGGTCAAAAGAATTTTTTTTCCTTTGAATATGTATGTCCTTCCACCTTTTCCACAATACATAATCCACCATCTAATCCCAATCCTCCACATAATCCTAATTCTCCAAATCCAACAACTTCCCCATCCCATAATAACTTTTCCATTGATTGGACCCATGGACTGGCAAAGAAGTATAAATCCGCAAACCAAGTTGTGCAATCTTCTCAATTCATGAACACATCTCCCTCCCCTCCAAATCATGACATACCTTAATCTCTTAAGCCTCGTGAGTCTCCCATCCCTCCATCCACCCAAGTTGAAGCTTCCATCTCTTCCATCACATATCCCTCACAAGTCCAAACATGTCAAGACCTTGTTGCAAAGCATGCTAATATGGATTCCTCTTCTCCTCTAGATCTAATCATTCCTCCATCTTATGACATCTCTCCATCTTA
The DNA here is from genome assembly GCA_018584345.1 of Thuja plicata. Taxonomy (NCBI): domain Eukaryota; kingdom Viridiplantae; phylum Streptophyta; class Pinopsida; order Cupressales; family Cupressaceae; genus Thuja; species Thuja plicata. Next base: position 92,642 of record MU220644.1, on the reverse strand, counting down.
TGACACCTTTCCATATGAAGATTCCCTTCTTCCATATCAAGATCCATTTATCCTCTTTAACCCACCTCATGATCTCATTCCTAATCAAGATCAAGATATCCCTTGCATTTTATCCATTAATGCTTCCCCTCCATGTCAAGAGTTAACCTCCACTTGTCCTCCACTTCATGAATATATTCCTTTTATCCCATCCACTATTCCCCCTCCATGTCAAGATCAAATAATTACATCTCATGATTCCATCTCCTCCACCCCATTGTATGATTCAATTCCATCTCAAGATCCTACCATCCCTTCCACTCTAACATATAATATTCTCCAAATCCAAGATCAAAGTACCCCTTCAAATCCATGTCATGATCCCAATCCATCTCAAAATCCTATCATCCCCCTCATAATCCCAATCCTCTACATGATCCTAATCCTCCACAAAATCCCATCAGACCTATCCAATCCATCCATGAACCCCATACATCTAAGATTGGTTCTTCCACCTCTATCCAACATGGCTTCCTTCAATGGCCTATAATTCCTTCCACTTCACATAGACTCACATAGTGTGTTCAAATTAATAAGCATCCCATTGGAAAAATGATGTCTCAATATGTTGGTAAACCTTCCACGCCTTCAAAATCCAAAATCTCTCCATCTAAACTAAAATTTTCCCGTCCCCCATCCTTCATATCTATTTTGGGCCCTTATATCCAACACTCCATACCTTCCCCATCCACATCCATTTTGGTTCCTTATGTACCAAAATCAAATCCTTCATCCATTCCATCCATTTTGGGTCCTTACATACCTCCATCCACCATATCCAAGTTTACCTCTTCATCACCTCAAATCCCTATGCAATATCAACAAATGCACACATCCTTGAATCTTCACCCTCCATCATTCCATCCATAAAATATCCATACCATCCATCCTTATGCACCCATACCATTGCTATGAAATAAAATTGGATGCCAAAGCTAAAATGCATAAAGCCAAAAATCCACAAAAATACAAGGATTAATATGTTCTATCTAAAAGACATGTTCAAGAAAAGAAAAATATAATCCAAAATCAAGAAAAATTTAAAAGGCCACAAAGTCCGAAAAATAAAATTCAAAAATCATGTGGATTCCCAAGCTACTCATAGAAGAAATGACTCTCAAAGAAAAATCAAAATTGGCATCCATCCTTTCTAATCCAAAAGCTTCCTCCATTCATAATTCTTCCAATCCTCCATTAAAAAATCCTCCATCTTCCAAATCCATTTAGGGTTCTTATGCACCTGAATCTACTATCCTTAGTCCATCATCTCCCTCATCTATTTTGGGTCCTTACATCCCAAAATCCACATCTTCTCTTCCTTCTCATTCACAATTTCCTCCTCCGCTACTCCACCATCCTTAAAGGTGTGTGCCAATGATGATATTTTTAACTCTCTCATCTATTTATTCACAAGTCCTCTAACCTTCCATCCATTATCCACCAACCCTTCCATCCCATTAATTCAATCCTGTACATAAATCATTATCCCTATCCTCTCTGCAACTCGTTTAATCTCACATCCAACCATCACACCAACATATATGAGAAAACATCCAAAATGCCTTGATACATTATATATTAAAATAAAAATATCAAGGGATACAATCCTTGGAACTAGATGCTTGAGTCCTTCCACCATATTCCTATCACATATTTGTTTTCTTCCAAATCCATTTATACATACATTCTGTTATCCTCATCCCCTTTCACTCTACACTTTGGGGCAAGATCCATCTATAGTATACTACCATATATGTCTTCCACATCCCCTATGCACCATCTATTATCATGTATTGTTCTCATATTTGATCTTGACTATCCTCTACTTTCCCTCCATTCATATCATCCATGTCTATTATTCACTAGCCATCCACTATGCATTATCCCACATAACTCAATCCACTTAGCCCATATATGATCTTGACATCCTATTCATACTCTCCATCTCATATCCCTTATCTATTCACCTTCCACCTTTCCTACCTTTTCTCTTCATACAAACTAGATGAACTCAAACATCCATACATGATTTGGACAATACCTGCCTATATCCCCTTCATTTATATCCTTTATACACTATCCATCCATCTCACTCACTTTACCCACCATCTCTCCATCCTTCATCCTCCCATGGGGGATTCCTTTGAAACATAGTCCTTGGATCCTAATCCACTTATTCCCCATCCTTTAGTCTTCCACTTGCATCCCTTCCACACCATCCTTCCATTTTATGCATGCTTTATCCCCCATCTTCTCATCCTCCATTTTCCTACTTCTAGTGTGGGGAATTTCACTTGTTTCCCACATCGTTTTTGAGTCTCTACCCTTTAATCTCATATTCCCTATCCATCCATTCAATAGTACCTATCGATCCATTCCATCCATCTATCTCCCATCCAAGCCATCTCTCCACCTCCACCATTCCTCGTATCTCCCTTTTCATTGGTCCCAATCCATTTTATCCTTAATCCATCTTCTGATTCAATTCTATCCAATTTGTTTATCTTCTAATCCAATCCCATTCTATCCAATTCATTTATCTTCTAATACAATCTATCGTATCTTCCAATTCTATCATATTCTCAAATTCCTTTCATCTAGCTTCCATCATTTTCAAGCCATTTGATCCTTCATCCATCTTCCCATTCAATTATATCCAATCCATTCTTCTTCCAAATCAATTTTATCAATTGTATTCATCTTCTAATCTAATCCTTTCCTCTTCCATTCAATCCATCTTATCCTCCAATCATCCTATCTTTCACTTCCATTCTATCTAATTCCTCTTACCTTCCCCTTATCCTATCCAATCCAATACATTTATTCTTCCTTCCAACCTTCACTCCATCTTATCCTCCAATCATCTTATCTTCCACTTCCCTTCTATCTAATTCCTCTTATCTTCCTCCCCTCTTATCCAATCATTTATCCTCCTTCCAATATATTTATCCAAAAATCCCAAAACAGTCCAATCAAGTGCCATCAATACTAATCCAATCAATCCAATCTTGTAATCTAGCACACGAATCTTTAATCAAATCATAATATTGATCCAAATCAGCTGATAATTCATTGATCAATCTTTTCATCAAATCATCATCATGGGATGTATCCTTCCCAATCCTTTGGATGCATTTTTTCTTATCGTTAACTTTTCCATCCGTAATCAATCAAACAATCAATCGGTTTTCAGATTGACTAGGGGAAATTTTTTGGTTTTCTTTTGCTTTCTATGCATGCTTTCTTGTTTCTTTTATGTGTTAGTATTTTTTGCATTTATTATGGTCTTTGCATCCTATTGTCCCAAGGCATCATGGTCTTCCATATCATGGTGTCACAAGGCATATGGTTGTATTTCACCCTTTTTTATCACGTACTTGACACCTTTTCATCTTGGTTCCTCATACCTTGGTGCATAACGTCAAGTACAATATCAAACTTAGGTTGCTCACACCATTGTAGTATGGCTTTCCTTTATTCTTCCTTCACTATCCCTATCCTTTCCCCTTTCCTTCTATACCCCTATCCATTTCGAGAGCACACCCATGTTCTCCAAACCCACATGTCCTCTCGAGGGGGCATACCACTCCTTCCTCATCATCCCTCTTCATCCTTCCATGACTAGGGAATCATGCTTCTAGTCTTATCCATTTTATCCACTATGTTTTATTCTTCTTTAATATACCATCATTTCACGATGCTACATCAAAGAGGGGAAACATGTAGACACCAAAATCTGTCCATTACCCTTATCCTAGCAAAATTAAATAGATATTTATTATTTATTTAATAATCCCTATCCTACCTTTAACTAAATAAATTCACATTTATTTAATTAAGAATACTCTTTATCCCTTACTCTTGATTAAATAAATTTACATTTATTTAGTTTTATCCTATCCCATATCCCTAAAGTTTAATTAATTCCTAAATTAATTAAACTAACCTAGCTTATTTCCCTTTTCTCTCACTTGGAATTAAATATTGCATTTAATTCTATTTGAGCACATGGCTCCTACCTTTAACCCTCGCCTAACCTCAATTCCTTAACCTAACCCATCCTTCTAACCCACTTGCCACTATTAATCCTAATATCTCACCTAATCACTCCCTAATAATTTGCACAATCCTAATCAAGATATTATCAAACCCAAGTCACGTGCGACTCTTACATAACTCAAGTCACATGTGACTCTTACACACCTCTTACATAAAGCCTTACACATCTTACACATTTTTCCCCCTTCACATGTCAACTCAACCTTGGTCATCTCACCCTCTTTGACCTTTTTGTCATTGAGTCATCACTTTCCCAAGTTGTTCAAACATGTGTGAGCAAATTCGGTCTACTCACCCTCTTACACCTTCGTACACATTTTCATTGAGCCATCACTTTCAAAGGTTTCTCACACATGTGTGAGAATCTTTCCCCATTTGGATGATCAAACCCTAAGTCCACTTGGCCTCCACCTCATGGCCACATCATTGATCCTATGAAATCCTATCCCTTCATCTAACTTTGAATCCAAACAGTCCATTTCCCTCAAAATTGTATAAATTAAGAGCTTTCCTTCTCACTTCAACAACCACATTCAACACATTGTTATGATGTAGGAATGTGAGAAACCACATAACTCTCCAACACAATCATCCACTCTCTTCTTTGGAGGTTTGCGTTGATTTTATATTGAATAGTTAAGCTTGTATTTCATATCATTTCTTCAGATATGCATGTTTACTTCCATATTTTGAGGTATGCATAGAATATGTTAGAATGACCTTAGTTGTTTAACGTTTTTTCTTTTTATTAAATCTTTTATGCTATAAAGGGAGACTTAGGTATGTCTCTGGATGTCAAATGCATGACCGCTACTGCTGAAGTGAGTTTATATGAGAATTGTAATTTAATGGTGTATAATAGTACAACTTCTAGAACAATTAATGACAAGTGATAGATGATTTGAATGTCTTGTCAAATCTCTCATGTATCTTGTGGCGGGGTCACAGGATATGGTGGTTAATAGTGCTTAGATGCTACAGTTGCAATCACAACTACTTTGAGTGATTAGTGAATCGAGATAATGTTATTCAACAGGTTAAGTGTTTGTGTTCTTGAGCTACTGATGGTAGATCTTGTATCAGTGATCGATATTAATGTTGCGGTGATTAACAATGAATGATTCATGATCTGGTGATGTGTATTCATGATTGGAGGTGATGATATAACATCACATTGTTCTATGTTATCTTATGGAGAAGATTCTAGAGGAAGTTTGTGTATGGTCAAAATGTATTTTACTCTTTGGATAAATTTCATATGTAAATCATTTTTTAGGCCAATGCGGTCTTGGAAATATGTTTTGAACATTTAATTTTGTTGTTTGATGTGTTAGATTTGAGCAAAATGCTTTGTAACTTCATTTTAGGGTTTGATTAAGGCGGTGGACTTAATAGTTCAGTATATAATGGTTTAAGTTGAACGCAAAATGTATTGATCATGTGTTGAACAAGTGCAGTGTAAGGTGCATGTTGCGATCAAGACCGGGAAGATTTAAGTATGCTCAGAAGAGATTGTGTGCTTCAGTGGATCTGATCAAGCAAAGGTAGTGCTAATTTTTAGATCATTGTTTTTGTTGTTCACTAATAGTTACAAAAGGTGAAATTCCCTAACAGGGTAGATCCTAACAGATCTTTATTGTAAATACTCTAACAAGGTGACACATTAGCTTGTGTTTTAAAGTCCTCTAACAAGGATACTCTTAATAGGGTAAAGGTTCTAATAGACCTAAGGTAAACCCCTTAACTGAGTAGTACCTAACAGTGATGTTGTAAACTCCTTATAGGGTTAAGCTCCTTATAGGGCGTACTTCAAAAGAGTATATAATTATAGTGGGTACTAATCCCCATTGTGTTTTTCCCCTATTTGGGTTTCCACAAGATAAATTTTTATGTCAAATTTGTGGATGATCTTGGATGTTTATGATTTTCATTTTCTGCTATTAAGGTTAATCTTATGAATGGTGATTAAATTTTAAGTGATTGTAAAGTTGGTTTATTTGGTAGATTACTGATTCACCCCCCCCCCCCCTCTCAGTAATCGAATCTCAGGTCCAACAATTGGTATCAGAGCACTGGTCCTCTATTTTGGTGAAGCTTAATAGATTGAGGTAAAGATCCAAGATGATGTGAAAGGAGGCTCCTAAATTCACAAGAGAAAACCACTCAATATGGTGTGGTTGGATGAAGCTCTATCCTAAGGGCCTCGGTGATCAATATTGGGATCATGTGGAGAATATGTATACTATCTCCCCTAAAACCCTAACTCTAGATCAGTTGAAGGTTAAGCATGAACATACTTCTAATATAGAAGCTATTGCAAGTACTCTTCCAGATGTCGAGTATGTTGATATTAAAGACTTAGATACTTCTTATGAAATGTGGGAGAAGTTGAAAACTATCTATGGTGGAGATCCACATGTGCAGAAGGCAAAGGTTGATAGCTTAAGAGGAAAGTACAGTGAGAACATTGAGTTGTACAGTCAGATAATCAAAGAAGCTATTGTTGCTATTTGATGTTTTGGTAGTAATCTTCTTGATGAGGATGTGGTAAGAAAAATGTTAAGAACTTTATTACGTTGGTATTCTATTAGGATTTCATCTATTCAAGAGATTAGATCTTTAGGAACTTTTACTGTTACTCTGGATGCATTAATAGGGAAATTAACTGCATTTGAGTTAAGTAATTATGATAATAGCATGCCTAAAGTTCAAGATTCTTTCAAGTCATCATTGAATCTTGCACCATCTAGGAAAGGAAAGGAGATGTATAAAAATTCTTCAGTATGTAACTCTAATAATTATGAATCTGTCTTATTTGAAGAAAGAGATCAAGAGGAATTGGATGCCTTCATTGTTAGAAGGTTGCCTAGAGGATAAGGTAAATATAAGGGTAAGTTGCCTTTGAAGTGCTTTGCATGTAACAAAATTGGACATATTGCTTCTATATGCCTTGACAATTTTAGGAAGGAAAATTCAAGAAGATTCAAGGATAAGAACAAGAAAGCATGCTACCTAACTGAGAAAGGTGTTACCAATGAAGAATCTGATGGAAGAGATGAGGAATAAATTGTGTTTGTTGTAGTAAAGGAAGAACCCTTAGAAGAAGGAGAGAAAGCTTTAGTTTCTAACATGAATCATAGTGGTAACTAGATTATTGGTCCAGTGGGTGTACTCATCACATGATTGATGATAAAATCAAGCTCATTAAGTTGGAGGAATGTGATGGACGTGCAGTAAGGTTTGGAAATGATGCTCCTTGTTTGGTGAAAGGTAGAGGATCTATTACTTTGAATTATAAAACAATATGTGATGATGTTTACTAGGTTTATGATTTAAGATACAATTTGTTAAGTGTTTCTCAATTGAATAACAAAGGTTTCAGATTGGATTTCAATGGAGGTATATGTAGGATTATTGGGAAATCGGGAGAACTTATTGCTGTCGATGAACAAACTAGAGGTAACTTGTTCCATTTGAACTCTAAAATTAAGAGTTGTCTAATTGCTAAGGTTGTATATTTTTGGGTATGGCATAGGAGGTTTTTTCATGTAAATTTTGATAACCTGATCAAAGTTAGTAAGATGAAGATAGTGAGAGGTTTGCCTAGCCTAGTGAAACCAGACAATGTAATGTGCAAGGAATGTTAGCTTGAGAAGTTAACTAGTTCTAGTTTCATCAGTAAAAAGTATTCTTCTAAAAATATTTTAGATCTGGTTCATACCAATTTGTGTGATCCAATGAGAACTCAGAGTTACTATGGTGATAGATATTTCATGTTTCTTGTTGATGATTATTCTATAATGATGTTGGTTATATTTATAAGAGACAAATCAAAAGATTTTCATATCTTTAAGATTTACAAAGCTAGAGTGGAGAAGGAGACCGATAAGACCCTAAAATTTCTTAGATCTAATAGAGGAGGTGACTTCACTTCACATGAGTTTACTACACATTCTGAAGAATAGGAAATTAAAAGATTGATGTCATCTCCTAGAACACCTTAGCAGAATGGTATTGTTGAAAGAAGAAACAGGTCTATCATTTATTGTGACAAGACATTAATGATTCAAAAAGGTGTTGCACATACATTTTGGAGAGAAGTAGTGAGCACTACTATTTACACTTTGAACAAAATTTAGTTGAAGAAAAGTACAAACAAAAATCCCTATGAACTATGGTATGGTAGATCACCATGTGTGAGTTATTTCAAAATCTTTGGGAGTAGATGTTACATTAAAAGAGATGAAAATTCAGGAAAGTTTGACCCAAGAAGTGATGAGGAGATATTCTTAGGATACTCCTCTAAGAGTAAAGCCTACAAATGTTTGAAAAAAACAACAAATAAGATAGTGGAAAGTGCCAATGTAAGAATAGATGAATTTTCTAGGACAAATGATGAATCTAGAAAGAAGGAACCAAAAGATTATCATGGGTTTGTATATGTACAACTAGTGGAGTAGGACACTATAGAAAAACTGATGTAAAGACGGGTCAATGAACATGAACAGATACAAATAGTTGAAGAAAATCCTAGAATTGAACTGGTATTATATAAGTATGTAAAGTTAAATCACTCACCTGATCAAATTATTGGTGATAGAAATGTAGGTGTGTTAACTAGAAGAAAGGAAAGAGAAGGTACATGTTTGTTATATGAATTTGAGCCCAAAATGGTGAAAGAAGCATTGAAAGATGAGGATTGGGTGAAATCTATGGAAGAAGAATTGGAACAGATTGAGAGGAACAAAACCTAGACATTAGTTCCTAGACCAGTGGACAAGAATGTGATTGGTACGAAGTGGATTTTTAGAAATAAGATGGATGAGACTAGTGAAGTGGTAAGGAATAAGGAAAGGTTGGTGTGCAAAGGATATGCATAAGAGAAAGGCCTAGACTATGGAGAAACATTTGCACCTGTGGCAAGACTTGAAGGTGTGAGAATAGTGCCTTCTTATGCTCCTTTAAAAGGATTCAAGGTATATCAAATGGATGTTAAGTCATCTTTTCTTAATAGTATTTTGGAAGAAGAGGTATACTTTGAACAAATTGAAGGATTTGCTAATTATGAAGGTAAGAAGATGGTGTGTAGATTACATAAAGCTTTGTATGGAATGAAACAAGCACCTAGAGCATGGTATGAGAGGTTGCACTCATATTTGATTCAAATTGGTTTTGTTAGTATTACCCAAAATTTCCCATCCTATGCATTTTTTGGCTACAAGTGGAGTAAATGAGGCTCTCACAAGGATAGAGCCCAGCTTTTAGGTTTCCTCTCATACTTTCTGGTCTTTTCCTTGTTCTTTTCATATTTCTAGGCCTGGTTTAAGCCTTTGTTCATGTCTTGAAAACCTAATTCATGCTTAAACCCTCAACCCTACATGACTTGTCCTATCTTCAAGTTGATATTCGAGTAGCTTAAGTATATTTTAAGTCATGTGTGCTTTAACCTCTTATGTCTATCTCTGAATCTTGGAATGGAAAGGTATATGCTCTTTTGATATGGAGACTTAGCGTAGGTCATTGATTAAGTTATGTTCTTGTTATGATCGGAGGGTTGGCGCTGGATCTCACAATGTTTCAGACAAGTCATGGAAGTTCTTGAGATTTAGCGCAAATTATTGATCTTGTTCTAATTGTGCAGATGGTGCTAGATCTCATAATGTAACCTATGGTTAAGCTAAGTCAAGTTGAGGTTTATTGCGAGATTCAGAGGTAAGTGTGTCATGTGATCTCGAGATGATTTAGAGTTAAGGAAAATATTCTGAGATTACAGGCGATTCGTTGATCGAGATTGAGATCAGTGGTTCTCACTGAGTCTCTAGACAAATTCAAGATTGGCATTTATATTCCAAGATTCAGCGTAAGTCATTGATCAAGTTCTAACCCTACAGTGGTCGCCAGATCTCATGATTAAACCAGAGTCAAGCAATGCATTTTGAGACCATGAGATAGCCTTATCGCTGGATCTCTAGATTTAATCAAAGTTAAAGTCTAGTTCAAAGGCTGATTTATCTCTAGATCTCCAGATAGGCCCGAGTTAAGATCAAGTGAAGTAAAGTTAAAATGGATTAACTAAGGATAAAATCTGGGACGTTGATCAGGAAAAGGATCTCGGGTTGGTGCTAGATTGCTAGACAAAGTCAAAGTTAGCTAAAATATTTAGAGATTTAGCACAGATTGTCGATGCAATTTTGATCTTACAGCTATCACTTAATCTCGTGATAAACTCAAGGTTAAAGCCAAGATCCAGAGACTTAGAGATACAAAGGATTTCAAGTGCCCACGGTTAAAGATCAGTTAAAGGAAAAGATCAGACGAGAGACAGATTTGATGGTTGGTGCTAAGCCTCAATGGCCAAGATGAAGGAAGTTAAGGTTCAAGGCATTGCGACATTGTGCCATGTTTCTGAATCAGGTCCGAGCTTAAAGACAAGATAAAGATAAAGAAAGAATCTGTAGCTATGTTTTAAATAAGAGATCAATTCTTATTCTAAGCCATCGATGAGACTCTCCGTGCCACCTATGACCATTTATGTTTAAATTCAAATATTTAAATATCTGTCACAGAGGTTTTAATGGTAGTGGCGATGTTTTAACCTTGCAGAAAGGGTAGATGGATCGGAATGATCTGTCTACTCTAATTTATGGTGATATTGGATATTTTCAAGGCTGATATGATCATCTGAGTTATTACCCAAATGCATTAATGGAAAAAAAAGACTATTTTAGGGTTTCTACATTGTTTAATGAATATCTATTGTAAACCTAAATTTTTCCCTGATCTAATCAGATGGATTGAATCCCAAGCCTGTGTGCTAGGGGAGGTTGTATATAAGTGTTTTAGTTCTTTTGCAGTTAGTTTTTAGAGGCTTATGCAAGATTTTTTGTGGCATTTTATCTTCCCCTAGATTTTCATATATTTGTAATCTCTCATTGAATTTTAGATTATGCAAGACTCTTTGTGACATTTTCTCTGTCCCTAGGTTTTTCTTGTATGTATTTCTCCCTTTGAAGCATAATATAGTGGCTAATGTTAGAGAAATCTTGGAGTTCTTGAGCCCTCTTTCTTTTTGCATCTTTGTGCGCTATTGTGGGAGATTGATTTAGATGATCTTGTGGATTTTATTCATCACCTATCATTTTGTCTCATCTTTGTGCCTATTTTCTGGAGTGAATGTCTTTTTGTAGGTCATAGTCCATGTATATTCCATTGAATATGCTATTTTTTGTGAAATCTTTTCTTTCCCTGAATAGCCTCTTTTCATCTCAGACCTCTCTATGAAATACTTATGCAAGCCTATTCAAGAAGTTGTGCTTGTTTAGATTTAGGAATTTCATGCGAATTCTTAATCATTGTGTTGTGATTCATGTCACTTTTGGTGTATCACCTTTTAGATTAAGTTTTTCTTTATTTCCCTTCAGTTCTCCTTCTATCCCTTTTCCTCCCAAGTTTACTTTTCAAGTTTAAAGAGCAAAAATAGGTGATTATCCAAGAGGAACTGGCCTAGAATCTAGAGGTTTCACTTTAGTTAGCATAGGTCCCACAACCTAGAAGTGATTCCCATGTTATACCAGATCATTAGGCTCAAGCACTTAATAGGGTGAAAATTTGGTGTATAATAGTCAGAACAAGTGAGAACAACAATGTGTATTTGAAGACTGAGAAAGATGATAGATTGCTAATTGCAGAGATATTTGTAGATGGTATCATTTTTGGTGGTAATGAAGAGATGAGCAGATCATTTTCAGATTGGATGAGGAAATAATTTGAGATACCTATGATTGGTGAGATCAAATTTTTCATTGGATTGCAAGTTCAACAGATGAAAGATGGTATCTACACAAGTCAGTCCAAATATATAAGAGAAATACTAAATAATTTTGGACTAGAGGACTCAAAAATGGTTGATACCCCTAAGGAAACTAGTTGCAAATTATCAGAGGAAGATGATTATAAAGAAGTGGATGAGACACTTTATAGGTCCATGATCGGTAAGCTACAGTATGTTGTACACAGTAGACTAGATATAACACATGCAGTTGGATTAGTAGCTATATTTTCTTCTAATACTAAGGAATCTCATATCGTTGCAGTAAAGAGAATCTTCAGATATCTTAAGGGGATTAAAGATTATGGTCTCTAGTATGGACATAAATTTGATTTTTCTTTGTATGTGTTTACTTATGCTAATTGAGAGATATTCTTAGGATATATGATGATTGATTGTGACAAGACATTAATGATTCAAAAACGTGTTGCACATACATTTTGGAGAGAAGTAGCGAGCACCATTGTTTACACTTTGAATAGAGTTCAGTTGAAGAAAAGTATAAACAAAACTCCCTATGAACTATGGTATGGTAGATCACCATGTGTGAGTTATTTCAAAATATTTGGGAGAAGATGTTAAATTAAAAGAGATGAAAATTTAGGAAAGTTTGACCCAAGAAGTGATGAGTAGATATTCTTAGGATACTCCTCTAAGAGTAAAGCCTACAAATGTTTGAACAAAAGAACAATTATGCTTCTTGATTATATAGAGTTATTCTTCTTGATGTATATCTCAATCAACAACTAAAGTTGAGTATGTTGTTGTTGTAATTAATTGTACTCAGTTGGTATGGATTAAGAAGATTCTAGAAGTAATACAAGAGAAGGTAACTAAACCATTGGTTATCTATTGTGACAATAAAAGTGCTATTAACATTTCAAAGTGTTGGTCCCATTGAGAGGGGGTGAATCAGACAATTGAAAACTCAATCTCTTAAAATTGAACTCACTGATTCACTCAGTAAGTACTTAATACAATAAATAACCAATTCACCAAATAATATAAGAAGAAATAAACCATTCAAACTTAGCAACATCAGTTTAACTCATTCACACATGATATAACTCATTAACACATGATATAACTCATTAACACATGATATAACTCATCAACACATGATTTAATGAGGAAACCTAATTTGGGAAAAACCTCTGTGGGAATTGTGACCCACAATAAAATTGTACCCTTCTGAAGTACGCTCGGTTAAGAACTTATCATGTTAAAGATTACAAACACATTTTCTAAATGTAACCCTGTTAGGGGATTTACCTAAGATCTGTTAACATCTTCACCCTATTAGGAGTGGCCTTTTTAGAGGTCTTCAAACACTCTTTTTGGAATGTCACCTAAGTCTAGGTTTTACAATTAGGACGGTTAAATCCACTCGGTTAAGAGATTTCTCTGTTACAAATATTAATAAGCAACAATAAACTTTGATCTTTAAAAATTAGCAACTAACTATGCTTGAATCAGATCCTTTATGCTCAAATGAATACTGGCATCACATACTCCATTGATCTCTTCCTTAATCTGTAGATTCTTTGATCTGTCTTTCTCTGTTCTGCTCGGAAAATGTTATTCTTCAACTTCTTTCCTTGTTTTCTCAATTCACCAGTAGTCTTTGCTCTATGTAATTCTCATTCCTTATATAGACATACTTTTGCCTCTTAATCTCCTTAATTTGATTTTCCTTCCTTTGCACTCAATCATTCGATCGTCTTCTTCAATTTCTCCACTCGGTAAACCATGTCACTTTTACCTTGGAACTTGTAACTTTCCTTGGAGCTTTCACTTTTCTATTTAACCACTTGATCTTTTCCTTAGATCTTCATATTGAATTTTTCCATTTGTAGATCTTGTAACAAACTTCATTTAATTCATTTCCTCATCCAACTCATCATAGCTTCACATTAAATCATCATTTAATATTTGTATACCATACTCAGTAAAACTTGCTTTGTAACTCGGTAACTAACTTCATCACTTGCTCAATTTCTAACTTGCTCTTGGTGCTTGGTGCTTGGTAACTCTAACCGACTCACATTACATTCTACCGACTGACTCAGTCTAGCTCGGTAAAGTATCTCTTTTAGTCATAACTTAAATCATTGCAATTCCTGACTTGATCAATCAAATGTACCAATTTGATAACATCAAATATAGATTAGAAAATAACTAAAACATCATTACTTCATCATTGTTTGATCTGTATCTATCACCCATTTAACTTCTCCTCTTAAGATATGGTAACACAATAAAAATCAATTAATCAATTGCTTGACATTAATGACAAAACAACAACTGATCTAACCATTTCTACAATCATGCTACTTGGTATCCCTCAGTCTTCATCATCTCCATCAGATAAACATCAGTTAATCAATAATCTCCCTCTTTGGCATTGATGGCAATCACTATAACAATGTTATAGCAATTGATGATGGTAGCTCTCAAATATATAATTGTACTCCCTCTAAGTTGATATATATGTTTCCACTTTGATATTTCTGATCTGACTCTCCCTCTTCGATAAATCTTATGTTTCTATAACATACAACTGAATCTCCTTCATGAGTAAATATTTGCAATTCATTCTTATTAATATCTCTCTGTAGATAAATGTCATCAATTCATTATTCTCCCTCTTTGACAACAATGCCAAAAATTCACTCCTGAAACTTGTTTTAGTAGCGAATTATACCTAACATGTACTCATAAAACATTACATACAGAAATATTTTCACAACTTCAGGCATCACCTAAAGTGTTTCAAACTAACATCAATTCAGAAATAGATATTCTAATGAAATATAGAATTGATGTAGCATGCCTCGTGCTCCTTAGTGAATATTGGATAGGATAAGAACCCCTAATTTACCTCTTAGATACTCAAAATAATCCTTAGGTAGTGGCTTTGTAAAGATATCAACCAATTGTTCCTTTGAATTCACATATTCTAACTTCACATTCTTCTCTTTAACTTGTTCTCTCAAGTAGTGATACTTGATAGAAATGTGCTTGGTCTTTGAATGCATAACCGAGTTCTTTGATATGCTAATAGCACTTATATTATCACAAAAAAAAAAAGAAATTTGATATGTGATCTCTTATTGCATACCTTCAAGTAAGTGCTTAATCCATACTATGTTTGCACAATTCATGGCAGCAGCAACATATTCAGCCTCGGCAGTAGACTGTGAAATACAACTTTGTTTCTTGCTCAACCATGTAACCAATATTTCTCCTAGAAAGAATGATCCTCCACTTGTACTTTACTTTCATCAACATTTCCAACCCAATCTACATCAATGTATACTTGCAGATCAAAATTACCTCCTTTCTTGTATAGTAATCCAAACTCTTTTGTGCCTTTCAGGTATCTCAAAATCTTTTTTACTGCAGACATATGTGTTTCCTTTAGATTAGAAGAAAATATTGCAACAATTCCAACATCATGTGCTATATCAGGTCTTCTATGAACAATAAACTGCAATTTACCAATCATGGATTGGTAAAGACTATTATCCACCTCTTGTGCTTCATCCTCTTTAGATAATTTACATCCAGTAACCATCGGTGTTCCAACAGGTTTGGAATCTTTCGTACCAAAAGTTTTAAGAATATATTTGATATACTTGGCTTGTGTAATATAGATTCCTCCATTAACTTGATGTATCTGTAGACCTAGAAAGAATTTAATCTCTCCAATCATTGACATCTCAAACTCTTTTCTCATCTCCTCAGCAAATCCTTTACATAAAGTGTCATTGCCTCCAAATATAATATCATCAACAAAAATTTTAGCAATCAAAATTTTATTATCATTGTCACATTTCAAGTAAATATTACTGTTATCACTTGTTCTTTGAAATGCTCTTTTGATTAGATAAGAGTGCAACCTCTCGTACCATGCTTGGGGTGCTTGTTTCAATCCATATAAAGCTTTATGTAACTTACATACCTTGTTCTTGTTTGTGTTCTCAATGAATCCTTCTGGTTGCTCAATGTATACTTCTTCCTCAAGTATCCCATTAAAAAATGTAGACTTAACATCCATCTGATAAACTTTGAATCCTTTGTAAGTAGCATTTACTAGAAGTATTCTAACTCCTTCTAGTCTAGAAATAGGTGCAAAAGTCTCTCCATAGTCAATTCCTTCTTCTTGTGCATAACCTTTGCAAACCTATCTATCTTTATTTTTGATAACTTCTCATGCTCATTCAATTTGTTTCTCAAAATCCATTTAGTACCAATCACATTTTTGTCTTTAGGCTTGGGTAATAAATTCAATGTCTTGTTCTTCTTAATTTTATCATACTCTTCTTTCATAGATTTCATCCAATCCTCATTATCCAGTGCTTCCATAACTTTCTTCGGCTCAGATAAAGATATCAAACATGTATTGTCTCTAGCCTTGCTCCTTGTCATCACTCCAGCTTCCTTATCTCCAATAATCTTGCTCGGAGAATGGTGCCTTCTCACATACTTTTCCAAAACAAGCTCGATAGGTCTCGGTTCATCAACATTAACATTAGGTTGAGGAACTTCTTGTACATTTTCCTCCATGGTAGGTGCTCTCGGTAAAGTTTTAGGTGCTTCATTTTGTACATATAAAAACTTCACATAATCATCAGGTTCCTTCTTACTGTGTTCTTTGTTCCTTTCTACAAATTCATCAATTCTCACATTTGCACTTTCCACCATTTTTTTAGTAACCTTGTTCAAACATTTGTAAGCTTTTCTCTTTGTAGAATATCCTAAGAATATCCCTTCATCTCCTTTTGAATCAAAGTTGCCTTCTCTAGAATCTTTCAGAATATAACATTTTCTCGCAAATATTTTAAAGTAACTAACATTAGGTTTTTTATCATATCATATTTCATAAGGTGTCTTGTTGGTACCTTTCTTCATGTGTACTCAGTTCAATGTGTAAACAGTAGTACTCACATCTTCCCTCCGAAAGTTATGTGAAACTCCTTTTTCAATCATCAGTGTCCTAGCACAATCAATAATGGATCTATTTCTTCTCTCAGCAATCCCATTTTTTTTGGTGTCCTCGGTGCTGACAATTGTCTCTTTATTCCATTCTCATTACAAAACAATGTAAACTCATCAGAATTAAACTCACCTCCTCTGTCAGATCTCAGACATTTCAAATGTCTTCTAGTTTCTTTTTCAACTTGGGCCTTATACCACTTAAACATTTGAAATGCATCAAATTTTTCTTTTAAGAACATTATAGATATCATTCTAGAATAATCATCCACAAATAAAATAAAATATTTGTCTCCATAATAACTTTAAGTTCTCATCGGTCCACATAAATTAGTATGAACTAAATCCAAAATACCTTGTGTAACATAAGTCTTTCTTGCAAAACTAGATTTAGTCATCTTACCCATCTGATATTCTCTGCACATAGCATTCTCTAGTTTTTCAAGTCTCGGTAATCCTCTTACTCTATTCTTCTTACTCACTTTGATTAAGTTGTCAAAATTAACATGACAAAGCCTTTTGTGCCATAACCAAACATCTTCAACTTTAGCAAATAGGCAACTCTTCATAGAAGTATCAAGATAAAAAAGATAAAATGGATTACCTTTGATTGTTCATCAGTAGCAATTAGATTCCTCTTCTCATCAAATACATTCACTCTTCCATATTGAAATTCCATTCGGTGACCTATATTGTTAAGTTGCACAACACTCAAAAAATTATACTTTAATCCTATAACCCAATAGACATCATCACATCTTGTGTTGTTCAGTAGAATTATAGATCATTTTCCTTTCACAGTGTATGGAGCATAAATTAGAAAGTCTAACATAACCTCTATAATGATTTTCCAAGGAAATGAACTTAAGTGTGTCACCAATCATGTGATGTGAACAACCACTATCAATAATCCATGTTTCATTCTTACTTACTTGTGATATTAGGGCTCTAGGTGTTTCTTCATCAGAATCATCTTTTATAGCAACATAAACAACTTCTTTTTCCTCATTGCTCTCAATAGAATCATCATCACTTTGTCCATCATTAGCAAGATAACAAGATTTCTTACCTTTGTTTTTAAAGTCTCTGTATCTCTTGAATCTATTTTCTCTCTTTTCCTTATCTTTCTTTTCCTCCTTATCATTATCTAGATAGTTAGATTCAAAGTGACCAATTTTATCACAATTAAAACATTTCAAGGGTAACTTACCTCAGTATTTGTATTTTCCTCTTTGTAGCCTTCTATCCAACAAAGCTTAAAATTCTCTTTCATTCTCCTCACATTAAGTAAATAGCTCATCAATTCTTTCAATGTAGCTATAGAATTTCTAACTATCACTGCTCAAATAACCATCTCTAGCAACAGCTTCTCTAGCCTTTCCAATCTTTAAAGTTGACTTAAATGCAGATTCAACCTTAGAAATAGTAGGCACACTATTGTCAAAATCATTAAGTTCAAATACAGTTAACTTACCAATAAAGGCATCCAAATAAACATTCATTTGGGGCATAGATCTCATCTCTTGTATAGCAGATACACAAATATCATAACTCGGTAGAAAAGTTCTCAAAAAATTTCTTGTCACATCATCCTTTGTTATGTTACCACCAACTCCTCTGATAGAATTAATAGTCACCTTAAGTCTTGTACTATATTGTAGTATGTTCTCTCCTTCCTTCATCCCCATAGAGTCAAATTTTCCTCTCAAACTTTCTTCTTTAGCCTTATGAACATGCTAATCTCCACCATAGGTCAAAACAATATTATCCCATATCTATTTCACAGTAGTGCAGCCATCAAGATCATCACATTCCTGGTCGGTAAGTGTAGATGTTATCTCAATCATGACTTGTGTATGTTCAACTTTCTGTCTTTGCTCACTGATAGTCAAAGGTGTAGTAGTCAGTGCTATATATTCATTCTCAAGATAGTAAAGTGCATATTATCCTACTCCAGACACATGCAAATTCATTCTACTTTTCCATGTAGAGAAATGATCCCTATTCAACTTTGGTTCTTCCCTCTTATACATCTTTAGATCTTACTCAAGTCCTTTAAACTTATCACTTCAGAGTAACAAAGCTTTGATACCAATTATTGGTCCCACTGAGGGGGGTGAATCAGACAATTCAAAACTTAAACTCTTAAAACTGAACTCACTGATTCACTCGGTAAGTACTGAATATAGTAAATAACCAATTCACCAAATAATATAAGAAACAATCAACCATTCAAACTTAGCAACATTAGTTTAACTCATTCACACATGATATAACTCATTAACACAGGATTTAACAAGGAAACCCAATTTGGGAAAAACCTCTATGGGAATTATCTGAAACATCAAATATACAGTAGAAAACAACTAAAACATCATTAATTCATCATTTCTTGATCTATATCTGTCACCCATTTAACTTCTCCTCTTAATATATGGTAACACAATAAAAATCAATTAATCAATTGCTTGGCATTAATGAAAAAACAACAACTGATCTAACCATTTCTAGAATCATTATACTTGGTATCACTTAGTCTTCATCATCTCCATCATACAAACATTAATTAATCAACACAAAGAACCCGGTGATGCACTCTAAGAATAAGCATATAGCTATCAAATATAATTTTCTAACAAAATAGGTACATGAAAAGGAAGTAAGGTTGGAGTATGTGCCGACTAAGGAGTAGGTTGACGATATTTTTACTAAACCATTGCCTACGAATATATTTGAATATCTAAGAGGTAGGTTAGGGATCATTCTCCTATCTTCTCTTAATTAAAATAAGATGTGGTTGCATTAGTCCTAGTGTATTCATTGAATATTTTTATGTGTGGATTGATGTTGTGAGGCTACTCCTTAGGGGGAGAAGTCTGTCAAGTGATGTGCTTTGGTTAGTTAGGTACTGCAAAGAAGATATCATGAGTATTTGGAACCTTTGGCATTTTTGTCAAAGGAGGAGAAGATATATGGAGATGATGTAGGGAGAAGATGTGAAGATGTGTATATTTATGTGTGTTTAACAAAGAGTGAAGTTCAGTATAAGGGGGAGTAATTGCAGAACAGGTGAAAGACAGAAGTGGAAACATTTCTATGCTTAATGTTTCATGTTAAAGATGTTTATTTAATCTATTGATGAAGAGAGTGTTTCCATCAATTCCAAAATGGGATATTGTTGGCATATCTAATATAGTGATGGTAAGTGTGTTTTGGTGATGACATAGTGATTTGATTACATGATAATCATATATTATATTATCATTTATGTCAACTATTGACTTTGTGTTCTTAGTATGTTATCAAGCATATTTGTGATGAATGATGAGTTTCAGTGACTTTCAGTGGTTGTTATCTTTAGGGGGGAGTTAGGTATGTCTCTAGATGTCAAATGCATGACCGCTACTACTGAAGTAAGTTTATGTGAGAGTTGTAATCGAATGGTGTATAACAGTACAACTACTAGAACAATTAATGAGAGGTGATAGATGATTTGAATGTCTTGTCAAATCTCTCATGTATCTTGTGGCGCGGTCACAAGATATGGTGGTTAATAGTGTTTAGATGCTACAATTGCAATCACAACTACTTTGAGTGACCGGTGAGTAGAGATAGTGTTATTCAACAGGTTAAGTGTTTATGTTCTTAAGCTACTAATGGTAGATCTTGTATTGGTGATCAATATTGATGCAGCGGTGATTAACGATGAATGAATCATGATTTGGTGATGTCTATTCATGATTGGAGGTGATTATATGGCATCACATTGTTCAATGTTATCTTGTGGAGAATATTTTAGAGGAATTTTGTGTATGGTCAAAACATGTTTGACTCTTTGCATTAATTTCATATGTAAATCATTGTGTAGGCCGACGCTATCTTGGAAATATGTTTTGTACATTTAACATTGTTGTTTGACGCTTTGGATTTGAGAAGAATGCTTTGTAACTTCATTTTAGGATATAATGGAATTAATAGTTTAGTATATAATGGTTGAAGTTGAATTCTAAATGTGTTGATCGTGTGCTGAGAAAATGCGGTGTAAGGTGCATGTTGTGATCAAGCCAGGGAAGAGTTAAGTATGCTCAGAAGAGATTATGTGCTTCAGTGGATCGGATCAAGCAGAGGTAGTGCTATTTTCTAGATCATTGTTGTTGTTGTCGTTGTTGTTGTTCCCTAATAGTTACAATGGGTGAAATCCCCTAACAGGGTAGATCCTAACAGATCTTTATTGTAAATCCTCTAACAAGGTGACACATTAGCTTATATTTTAAAGTCCTCTAACAAGGCTACTCTTAATAGGGTAAAGGTTCTAACAGGCCTAAGGTAAATCCCTTAAGTGGGTAGCACCTAATAGTGCTATTGTAAACTCCTAACAAGGTTAAGCTCCTCATAGTGTGTACTTTAGAAGAGTACATCATTTTAGTGGGTACTAATACCCGCCATGGATTTTTCCCTATTTGGGTTTCCACGAGATAAATCTATATGTCAAATTTGTGGATGATCTTGGATGTTTATGATTTTCATTTTCTACTATTAAGGTTAATCTTGTGAATGGTGATTAAAGTTTAAGTGATTGTAAAGTTGGTTTATTTGGTAGATTACCAATTCACCCCCCTCTTAGTAATCGAATCTCAGGGCTAACACCTTTTTCCTTATATTTTATCACATTGTCAGAATTGACCAACATAGTTGACTACTTGATTTGGGGACCTTTGTCCTTGAGATGTGTGTCTTTCCTTTCAATCTCACTTTCTTAGCAATGTCCTCCATCCTAGCTTGCTTATCACGGTTATCGAGAGCTTCCTTCAATAATTGTTTTTGCTCAGGAATTTTGAGCACATCCCAAATGGATAGATGTGTGGAAACCCTTTTTAAATGTTCCACTGTGTCTAGCTTCATATCCAAGGGGGTCTCTAGATCCTTTGGTTTCCAGGGGATGAAGTCTCTCTTTTTTTTGGGCAAGTAGCAGCTGAACCTAGGGAACCTCGGGAGTAGCAAGCTTTCTCACCTCGAATCTCAAACTTGATAATGGAATGAATCTTCTTGGTAGGACTGGTGGGGTTATCTCTTCGGTAAACCTCCATTTTGAATGGGTGTTGCAGACGGACTAGACTTGTGGTATCCTTGAAGTGGATGCTTGGTTCGCAAAAACCACATCATCCTCATCCACCATTCATGAGAACAGAGCATGGTTGGGAGAAATTTCTGACTCTTTCTCCAGGGATATCCCCTACATCTGGGATGTCATCATGGAATTATCCATCCCTTGGGAAGAGTAGTAATAATTTTTGACCTCGAGAGTCATTCCTTGGCCCCTTTGTTCTGCGATTTATTGTTGCAAAATTCCCCTTGGATAGTCTCGAGACATATGGACACTATTACATGGAAAAAAACATGCATTTAGATCTTCCACAAAGTTTCTTTGAGCAGCCACTGAATCTCTATTAGAGTTAGGAATAATACTTTGTAATGGTGTTGATGGGGGAGGAGCCATGACCAATTGGTTGGAATTCTGGATGTGGCCATTTTTTTCTTATTATTGTTCCCTTGGTTACTCTTGTTCCAGCTTTGATACTAATTTGATTGATATGGAGGCCTTCCATTTTTTTGGTTCAGGAAATTATGGTACTAAGATTGCTAGGGTATACCATGTTGTCTTTTCAGGTTAGTAAGCTTGTTCAACAATGTTCTAAACAAGATTTTCATCTCGCTCATTTTTTCCAATAGGGAAGGAGGAACCATTTGTGGTATTTTCCCATTAGGGTAAACATACATAGATTGTGGAGCATCAACTAAGATAGTAGAGGGTTCACTTTGGGTATGCTCTAGGGTTTGCAAAGAAAATGTAGGGAACACTAGTAATGGTTGTCTTGGTGGAAGTTTATGTGCGTCAATTAGGTTGTTCTCATCTCTTATGGCTATTTCATAAGCGACTAGCAAGCGCACACCTCCCAGGGTTTGTATGGTCCATGCTATGTCTGCATTAAAAGATTTTAGGTTAAAATCAAAGGCCATAGGCACTAGGAGATGTGCATCTATTTGAATTCTATTCCATGTTATGTGGAATTTGTTGTTAAAGTCCACTATGGCTTCTTAGGGAGCTCTTTTAATATTCATGAGTTGTTGAAGTAGTGAAGAGAGGTCACCTTTCTCACAGAAATGATTATAAAATAGATTACCCAGGTCATCCTAGGTTTCTATATTGTTTGGGTTAGAGATCTATACTAATGGAGTGCCTTCCCCTTGAAATATGTCGCAAAGAACCTCAAATCCACATAATGTTTCGTAATATGGTGTGTAGTGTAGGTATTGGCCACATCTATCATATGTTCAGTAGGAGTCTTCTCATCTTCTCTGATGAATTTAGGTAGAGCCTTTAGAATATTAGTAGGGATAACATCCTAGTTTACACCAACATATGGTCCAACAATCAGTCTCCCACTATTCCAAGTGACAAAGTTTCCAACAACCATAGGTGCTACAAGGGGTGGTGTTAGTAATGCACTTGATGAAGAAGTTGAAGCTCTAGATCTGGTTACAGAAACTAGGGGAGGGATGAATAATCCTAAATAATGAGAGGATATGGATCTAGTGACGGGCATGTGGCTCATATAATTGTTGTAAATTAGGCTCTATGAAGGTTTGGTCCCACCGGGTGTGCCAAAAAAAGGAAATTTTAATCCTAAATTTTGCAAATCGGAATGGTAACATACCTTATGGAAAGTTTGGGTGTTGTGGGACCAAAGTTGCTAACACTTAAAAAATATTCAGGGTTGAGGAGTTGGTTCTCCATGAATAGGGGTAATGGAAAGAGAAGAGTACTAAAATTAAACAAAATCTACGGTGATGCGCCAGTTAATTTCACTATTGACTCAAAATCTTTCATGAATGAAAAGATAGAACCAGAGTAGCAGAATGTAAATATTGTCCTATAAATTGGTATAGTATACCATAATCCCTTCATAGTCAATATGAAAACATAATAACAAGATCCTTGAAATAGGTCAAAACATTCATATCATCTCATGGGTGCATCCATAAAAGTAGAGAAACAATAATCACATTCCAAAACACCTATTCATCTACATGTTTATGATGACATCACATACATAGAGTATCATTATCATTCAATCACTTTCAACTCAAAGAGTTAGTTTCAAACATGTCCCATCATTGAAAATAATCTCACATACAAAAATACTAGAGTCTTATAAGATATTCACTATTCAAATTGGCATAGACTTCAATTGTATTCAGTATCAAATAAAACTAAAAAGGCTTAGTTAAGCATAGTCAAACTTTAATTAACATGAAATTATTTGCTGGTATCTCAGAATTATACCAAAAACAAAATATTTTGTTGGTTAAAAATATCAGTCTCTTTGAGAACCAAAAATCCCAACCCTTAAAACCATAAATATTCCCCCTTAAAATAACTTCCCTACAACCAGAAAATATAACTAGAATAGAAATCCTACCTCTTTGGATAGGCTACCACCTAGGAAAATCATTTTCAAGGTCATTAGAAGAGTTACTACAAATTTTTTTTGTACGACAACCTTTATCCATTTGACACGCGTCTTGGAAGAAATAAAAACTAACAACTTCAATTATTTTCCAATCCCCGAGACATAACAAACTTGCTCGAAAAAAGACCTAGGATACATAGAAGTGTGATAGAGTTTCTAGCAAGATAAACTCCCCATGAATTCACCAAAATCCCATGGGCATGACACATGTCCAACACGCTCAAAAACTCTGCGACTAAGGAAAGAAAGAGGGACCTGCATGGAAAAGAAAACTTTGACCCGCAAAAGAAAACTAGGACCCACTTGAGAAGTCTGAATAAGGACACCTAGAAATTAGGAATGGTTTATATAGAGATATACACATACTATAGGACATAATAGGGGTTAGGTGAGATGGGAAAGTTTATGCTTAGAAATTGAGATGTTATCCATTAAAATCTTGGGGAAGATCATGAACACCTCCTCATAGGGATTTTCAATATCCCTCAAGATCTGATTGTTTCTTTCTTTTTAGACTCTAGCATTTCTTCACTGACCAATAAATTCACATCTTTTTCATAGCATGACTCCATAGTTTATGAGAAAAGTAGCAGTGAAGAAGAATATGTTGAATCTTTTCTTCTTCTTATACACCATATTCTTCTTCATTTTTGTATAAGACACATCTATTGGAAAGCTATCTAACCAATGCGTGATAATATTATATTGGGTTAGGATTTTATTGTGCATTATAGTCCACTAGAAGAAGTTGATTTTGGGGAGAAGTTGAGAGTTCCAAAATTTCTTCCACATGCTACTAGGGTTTCCTTCCTTTGACATAAAATTGTATGCAGTCAGGACCAAAAAGTTCCCTTGACATGACCAAGAAATTCCCTTTGGGATTCTTGATCTAGATAGACTGTCTTCCTCGTAAAATAGGGGAAGCCAGGTTTGTTACATAAGTTTTTTTAGCATAGAATACTTTTGTATCAAATGAGTCTAGTTCTAACAACATTTAGTAACATCATTCCATGCATTATTAGGTGATAGGTAGTCTAAAACCAAAGATTCAAAGAAATATTCAACCCTATCATGAATATCCTTCAAAGTGGGGTGAGTCGCAAGGGTTGATCCACCAGCCATTTATTCTCCCAAATATAGATGAGGAGCCCATTTCCAACTTTCCACTTAAGGCCCATATAGATTAAACCATGACTTTTGAGGATATTAATCTAGATGACTAGAACCACTTGGGTATCTGGAAATTGATAGAACTCTGTAGAATTTTTTAGAATTAAAGTATTTGTCACTCACAATAGTGCTCCAGTCATTATTATTCAATAAAATATTGCACCCCATCTTAACCATGAGGTCCTTATTGAGATGGTTAATCCCCCTTAAGCCTCTCCAAAATTCTTGGGGCGATATACACTATCTCAACCAACCATTGTCATTCTCTTCTTCTCCTAAGCCCTAATCCACTAAAAGTTTCATTAAATTATTTATATTTTTTCAACCATATTGCAAGGAATTTTGAATAAGTAGAGGAATTACTCTAGAATACCCTAAAGAGCGGTGGCTAAAATTTGTGCTTTCTTACATTGAAGAAGATTTTTCCTTTCCATTCATCCAATTTCTTTTTCAACTTTTTTAAATAGAGTTCTAAAAGGTAAGGTTAACATCCTTCATTGCTTAAGAGAGCCCGAGGTACACCCCCAGATGAAAAAAAAGGAAGTAAATGTTTATTTTATCATAATTAATGTGTTTCCACCATCAATGTTATTCCAAACATGATATTATCATTCACACACTACTATATAATAGAAGGGGGGATAATGGATGAAATTTTGACACATATAAGACTACCATCATCCACAAACATTAGAAGATTTCTACCCATAAATTCAACCAAATTTACAAAGAGGTAATGGGGGAGAGGTTCCCCCTATCTGATACCTTTTTAGCTCTAAAAAGGCCCTTAGGGACACCTTTAAAAAGGACCAAGAATTTTACCCTAGTAACAAATTTTTTCACTAGGGGGCTAAGATTGTCCTGAAATGCCATCTTCTTGATAATTTTGAAGAGAAAGTCACATTTGACTCTATGAGAGGCCTTATAAATGTCAAGCTTGAGTGTCAATATTTTGAGGTGGCATAGATCTAAAATCTAATAGTCATGAAGGATTAGGGAACTTCAAAATTAGAGTAATATATGAGTCATTCAATTCTTTTACGATCTTTCTAGTGTGAAGGAAATCTTTGGTAGCCATAGTCATAGCATACCCCGGTCTCTCCCAAAATTCCTAATAGAAAGATAGGGGAAAGTCATCGAGAGGATTTAAAAGAAACTATAGAAAAATTATTTGTTATAACCTGAGATCCTTAGAGATAAAATCCAAGTTTTGAGCATTGTTCTCTGGAGACAAAGTAGTGGGTAAGTAGTGTAGTATCTGATCATCCAAATCAGGGTTAGGTTACCTTCCATTTTCCATGCAGGCCCTATAAAAGTAGTTAGCAACCATAGTCCTCAGTTGGGTATCACCCATGTTATTTGATTATTTTTATCCTTTAGAGTTTGGATAGTATTCCTCTTCCTATGTTTGAGAGCAGTTTTATGAAAAATGCAAATTTCCCATCACCCTCTTTTAGCCACTAGACTTGTGACTTCCACTTCCAGTAGATATATTCTCTTTTCAATTTCTCTTTCCATTTTCCCGTCAGAGCAGCCTCCTCCCTATGTATTATCTCTAAAAAATCCCCATTAGAAATTTGTATCTAGTTTTTGCCCAATTTAGTGTTTATCTCCTTCTTTCCCAAGAAGATATCCCCAAAGGTGTGATTGTTCTAGCCTTTAACCTTATCTCTTATAAGCTTTGGCTTCTGGTACACTTTATGCATAACAATACCTTAGAAAGGGGTGCTCCACCAATTTTGAATACAAAACTTGAAGTCCAACTATGTAGAACACATGATTTCATAATGGAAGGGGTTTGACCCCTTTCTAGGTTGATCAACCCAAACTAACTAAATAGGGTTATGATCTAAAATAATTCTAGGTAAAGCATTGAGAGTGGTGTTGCAACCAATATCCTAGTTTAAGGAGACTAGAAACTAATCTAGTTTTTCCTAAATAATATTATCTCCCTTTCTATGATTAGACCAAGTCAAAGGTTGATGCAACAAAGCAATGTCCATTATACTTGTTTTGTTGATGAGATCAACCAAATTTGTGATACTATCAGTGTAATCGACCAACCCGCCTAATTTTTCAAAGAGAAAAAGAGGGGTATTAAAGTCACCAACAATTACCCAGTTTTTACCCTGACCTACAAGTAGTTGAACAAAAATATCTATAGGATTTGAGAAATACAAATCCACAGAATGCCAAGAATACCTGCATGTAAATAACCAGTTACAAGAGAGAAGCAAAAGGAGGAAAAAGTAGAACTCAGAAGTTACTCAAAATGTGAGAGCAAAATTATAATCTAAATTAATGAAAAAAGAATTACAAGGTTCAACCTATAAAGGTGAACAAAACCCTAAAGCCTAAAAAAGCTAGGTTGCACATTA
>MU220644.1:44119-55187 GCA_018584345.1 Thuja plicata | reverse complement strand
TCTTGAATAGGAGCACCTTCTTTGATAGGATTGTTTGAAGCTTGAAAATACTTAGGAAGAGTAGAAAGTGGAAGCGAACATGGAGTGGTAGAACAAGAAGATGGAAGACTTTGATCTTGACAAGGATTTTTGGATAACATAATCGCATAATGTTCCTCTTGATTTTTAATAGGCTTAATATTGGAAGTAAAAACACCATTTTTAATAACCTTAATAGAAGTATCATCTTTGGAAAGCGTAAGTGGGGTAAGGTTATTTTGGTTGTCAATAAGCTCAATGGTGTAAGTAGTAACTTGATCTTGCTTAGGAGAAGACTTAAGACATGGTAGAATGAATGAGAAAGGACATGCAGGATCAAAAGATCCATGAAACAGATAAGAGACATCATGAAAAGGATTGGATGACATGGAGTTTTCTTGATCTTGATCTTTCTTTATGTTCTTTTCTTTATCATTTTTAGAGTCCTCTTGACATGGAGCCACTTCTAAGGACAAAGAAACATGTTGGAATTGTATGGGAGACTTGGGAAGAGATGGGGAAGGATTAGATGAAGTAGGAATTATAGAATATAAAGGCTTAGGCTCTTTAGGTTTAGCATTATTGAAAGTATTTGCAACCAAGTGAAGGTTAGCTTGAGTTTCTTTAAGAGGTAGCCCTTGAGGACAACTATAGGAAATCACATGAAAAGCATTAGGACCTTTGTTGGATGAAGGATTTGTGAAAGATTTGGAAAGCTTGGAAACTTTAGGAGATGTATGGGTATTGGAGGAAGTAGAGGATGGAAGGGAATCATCACAAAACAATGGTTCATCATTAACATGATCTTCCTTGAAAGTGCAATCTTTATTTTCAGCATAAGAGTCCTTAGAGGAGCGATTCTTATAGTATTTATGTTTATAATTAGCACGGTGAGCTTTCTCTTCCTCAATAAAAGTATATGTATCATCCAGGTATTGCTCACAAAAATCATCAAAGTCTCTTTCAAAATTATAATCATATGGATCACCATCACAATCTATCCAATGTGAACACCCATTACCAATAAGAACGAGCACATGACTAGGAGGGTTCTTAGGAATAGAGGTGTCATAGGTATCACTACATTGTCCTTCATCATAGTCATCAAAGATGGGCGTGTCATTCTTCGTGGAAGAGGTATCATAAGGGTCATCACCTTGCTCATTATGCTATGTCTTGAAAAGAGAAGTATGACTCTTGGGAGAAGTAGAAGAAGAATGAGATTGTGGAGAAGAGGAAAGTGAAGACCTAGGGGAGGAAGAAGGCTTGGATGATGAGGAAAGATGAGAAGACTCAGAAGATGAAAGATGTTTGGAAGAAGGAGGTTGTGACAAGATCATGAGTATGATCCTAGAAAAGGCATATGATTCAATCGATTTTATTTTTATTTTTGTCCTAAATTTATCACCCATGCAATTTTTGGAGGAATACCACTCTTTGAATTGAGCAATGAGTTTGAGATCATCTATTCTCAAGAGAGGTTCCATAACAAGATAGTTGAAATTCATGGTTCTGGAAGAGGAGGAATCAAGCATGGGAGTGATAGAAGAGATGAATAGAAGAAGGTAGACTAGATAATAAGAGGAAAAGAAACAAGAATACATGAAGATCTTAGGAATAAGATGAAGAAGCGTGAAGGAAGAAGAGAAATGATGGAAGTGGGAGACTAGGAAGACATGGGAGATGTGGAAGAAAGAAGACCAAAAGTCATTTTGTGCAACTTGATATCATTTACGTTCATTTGGATGTTGAGCAACATGTCATGGCACTTTTGGGGAGATCTATTGAAGTTTTTATCACATTGTTTAGGCAAAGAGGATACAGTTTCGTGCAATGAAGTGCAGACAACAAGCTGTAAAATTTTGGTTTTCGACTCAGGAACTCAACTTTTGTTCATTTTAATTGTCCAATTAGATGCATTAACAGATTTTTATTATTAGTCAGGCATGCAAGATAGAAATCAGATAGTTCAAGAAAATAATTATCTTCAAACAATGAGCAAGGGGCAAAGCAACCTTGCGCATGAACAAGAATAGTGATGTAGTATTTCTACTCCCTAAAAAATTCTACTTGTGTATGTTCTCAAAATGTTTTGCAATCACGCAGATAGTCCTAGAGAATAAAAAGTTGGTTGCATTATGGTTCTTAGTAATGGTTTGAATCTACAACTTTTGCAATCTCAAGTGGGTGAAATCCAATCTCAGCGTACCGAGGTTTTGACACAGTCCGAGAATTAAATCAATCATGAGC
Organism: Thuja plicata; assembly: GCA_018584345.1. NCBI lineage: Eukaryota > Viridiplantae > Streptophyta > Pinopsida > Cupressales > Cupressaceae > Thuja > Thuja plicata. The sequence continues at coordinate 52,919 of MU220644.1, read as the reverse complement.
TTCTGAGGAGATCTGACAACCCAACAAGAGACCACACCCATGGAGATTTCTTCCACAAGGAAATTTATATAGCGGTTGTTGCTACCATGGCAAAAATGGCTATTACAACTTGAGGTTTCATCCACATGGTTTACCCAATAAAGGGAGTGTCCACTACGGTTAACCCTCTCTAACAAGGAAGACTCACAATATGAACCACATGGGGACTTGGTTCGGATTCAAGGGTTCCAAGTTTCTGATTCTCCCAAAAGGGAAAAGAGAATAATCCTCTAGCCTCTTCACCTCACCCAGACATAGCAAACAATATTAATTGACCCACTAATTTGAAATCACCTCACCCAAGGTTCGTATATCAACAACAATGACCACCAATCTCAAGAGAGAAAGTACCGTCAAAAGTTGACCAAACCAAGTGAAATAATAACAAATGCTTCCCTGTTGTTATGCCCTGCATCCCCATCCCTACATTTTGTGTGCAAAATGTTGGGTCCCCCTTTTTGCTTTTTCCTGCTTTTGCTTTGCGGTTTTGTTGGTCTTTCTTTCCTTTTTGTTTTCTTTCTCCGGGGTTTTCTTCCCCGGTGTGGCATTTCGTTGTTTGTATTTTGTCTACGGGACTCCGGTCCCGGAGGTTGCCTTTTGTTGGGAACTGGATTCCAGACTCCAGGATTCTTAGTCATGATGTTCTTAAGGATATCATCACGAGGAATCCCCGGGCCCGGAGTCCAGAGGTTTTGCCTGTCCGGAGGATGCCGGAAGGCGGAGGATTGCCTTTTTACCACGAGTATAAATAGGTCTTATCTGTCACTTTCACACTTACCCCAATTAAAACCTTCGAGCACTTAGAGCGAATTAGAGTGATTTTAAAGCGATTAACAGCGCGTTTGCAGAGAATTTGTGATAATCAAAGCTTAACACCTTCTGCATTCTCAGGCAGTTGCGAGTGCTTCGTGGTGGTGATTCTGACAGTTCAACAACTCGAGCTCCTATGGTAATCTTCCCTTTCTTCCACCTTCTGTATTTTTAGGTTGGTTTTTCTACTTTCCCTCCTCTCTGGTTTTCTCTGTTTGTGTTTGGTTTCCATCTGTTTCGCTTTGTTTTGCTTCCCTGTTTCGTCTGGTCTTTTGTCCTCTGGTATCGCCGCCCGTTGGTGGGTCGGCTCTGCCAGAGGGTTGTCCGCCCTCTGCGCAGAAGTTGTTCCTATAAATAGTGTAAATAAGTGGTCTATTTGTATATATGTAGATAGTTGTATATATCAGTTTCTGCTTTGTCTGGTTTTCCCGCGGGCGTCGTCCCGTGTTGTATATTCATGTATATATGTACATCGTTGTCAATAGTCTATGTATATATCTTCCTATTTTAGTGTGTATATCCCTCGACTTCATGTATATCCTTCCAGGTGACTCGACAAGCTGGCCAAGTTGCCTTTGCTTCTAGTTTTTTGCCTTCGAACTCGTTTCGAGGCAGAAAACCACCTGTTTGAAACTTGGCTTTCAGCTGGTTTCAAATAGGTGGTTTTCTCTCTCCTCCATGAAGTCTGTCAAAACCTCATTTACGTCCCATGCGCACAATCAATTCCAGCCAAGTGGCTTTCCCTTTTCGCGCATTCGGACAGTTGGTTCTATCGTCATCGCCATCACATCTATTTAATGCCAATGCACGTGGCGTCCACGTGGGCTTGACAACTTGCCTGTTCACATATCTTTGCTAACGGTCATTTCTCTGGGCTTCGGGCCCCTTACCACCGTCTATCCTGTGTCTTTTCCAAGTGTGATAAGATTACCCAGACCCAAATATGTTGATACTTTAAGTTCATGATATATTTTGCTTTTCAGTTATCTTTGCGTGATACTAACTTTTCAAGAAAGCCAACACCGCGGTGGTAAGATCTCCGGACCCCGGAGTAACTATTTTACTTTGATAAACCTATTTTGACGGTCGCTTTGCCTCGCAGGTTTCTGGAGTTATCTTTCAAACATGTTCGAAGCGTCCGCATCATCTCCTCCCGGAAGTCCGAAATTGCCAACCACAACAGAAACCAGGGTAGCAGCAGAGTCAAAAATGGAGAAGGCCCTGGAGAAACTTCCCCTCACCATGAAGTTTGTACAAGATAATGCCATTGTGGGCTCAAAGATTGAGTCCAAGGTGAAACTACTGACCGACGCTAATGTCAGAACTTGGGCAGAAATGCAGGCCCTGGTAAAAGTGATGCACATCCAGCGACAGGCTGGAGACCAGCTCGCAATCAATGTCGGAGGTTCCAGAATCCTCCGGGCAGCTTGCTTCCCATGCTCTGTGCAATCTCCAGAGCTTGTCTTGACCATGGTTGCCAACTATAAATCTTCTATCCAGGTCATCATGCTCACAGCTGCAGAGCCCACAGGATACCCCACTCCACTAGTGTCCCTCGACCTAGCCACATTCCAAGCAGGCCTAGGTATCCCGCAATTTGAAAGATCCACGGTGGTCACAAGGACTGATGCCTTGAAATAGTTTACGCAACTGGAGGATGCAGCCTGGGTGTACATGAACACCCATTGGCTCAAGGCCCCGAAGAGGGACCTGAAGAGAATGAAGATAGATATCCCCCGCTCTGAATTCAAGGAGAGCATCCAGATGGGGACAATAGCATTGGCTCGGGTATTTGGGCAACCTTCCGCCCAGGAGTTTGCCAAGTGGATGTACTATTTCCTCCTCGGCATCACCACCAAGGGAGAATTCTTCAACTGGGCGACAATAATTTCCAATCATGTCAACTCCCAGCTCCAGCAGTTGAATGAGAAGAAGAAGTTCTACATGTCTTCTTATGTTTTCTGGGCCCTGGCCTAGCAGAGGCCCCATTCCAATGACCTACTTATAGATGGCGTTCTCAGGATTGGCCTAAGACAAAAAGCGTCGTGGGACTATTTCCCACAAATTCAATGGGAGGCCAGCTGCCCCAGTTTATGCCGGGTGAACGATGCGTTCGTTTATTACCACCTGCTCACACCTGCCCGGGATGCTGGATACCGCCTATCTACTGAGGCGATGAAATTAGTTAGTAGTTATGGGCACTACTATATCCAATTCCAGCAGCATACATACATTAGGGTCGCCAGCTTCTCCGAAAAACCTTACTTGTTGCCCAAGCATTGTGGGGACAAGATCGTGCTGTTGGAATATTGCCGGCAAATGATGGAATTGCATACCTTCTTTGCGCTTAAGAAGGTCCCCAACGTCTCGTTCCCAATCACCTGTGGAAACTACACTTACAGTCTGGCTGCCGCAAAGGAGGCTGACAATGAGCTGAAAAGTTACAACTTGCAAGAATTTTACCTAGCGTGGATAAATTTTGATCCGCATGGCCGAATTGCAACAGCAATGCCTCGGGCCTCAGAGCCCCATTATATACACATGGAAGAATTTTGGGCCAATTTTCAGGATGATGTAGATATCCGAAGTAGGCACTACGACAGAATGATGACCAGATTAATGCAGGAACTGAAGCTTCAGAGATTCCCTCTGGGCTTCTCTGACACCGCCCCCACCATAGATCCCCAGTACAAAGAAAAGGGGATCGATAAAATGGCATTACCGACAATGGATTCGTCCGCCCAGGAGGGGCCCACGATCGAGGACTTCACTCAGGAGGTGGTCGAGCGAAGTCATGCCTATTTTAAAAAGGTGTGCCCCGGGAGTATGCACCAAACTCCCCGACCGGCACCAAAGGTAACTCCACCACCGGTACCAAGATTAACCCCGAGGGCCGGGACTTCCTTGCAGGGCGCAGACAAGGGAAAAGGGATAGCTACAACACCCTCCGCACAAGAAGTCCCCATTCAGGAATAGATCAAGCAATCTGTGACAGCCTCCCAGCAAATGAGGGAGCAATTAATAACGAGGCTAGCCACTCCCCCGCTCATGGCCGGACCAATTCGTCCTCCTTCCTCCCCGTCGCTGGCAGCCTTAATGGTCAAGGCAACGGGGGTGGATCCCATGGAGGCAGCAGCTATAGCCGATGCGGGGCCACCTTTGGTCACCTGGAGGAAGAGGAAGCACGTCAAGCAGGTCAAGGTAGAACCAGTGCCAAGGACATCCCTCCCCCAAGAAGTAGAGATCCTCTCTTCCAGTTCCCCGGAACCAGAGAAAGAAGCAGAGCCTGCAGAGGTCCCAGCCAGTCCCCCTCTGCAAGAGGAATTTGATGATGTATTTGCAACCGATGATTTTAGCAACTTGTAAGGGGACGATACACAAGCAGGAACAGAAGTCCCGGAGAAAGAAGCGGGGGCTGCGGACCAAGAAGACCCAGAATAGGAACCTGCGCAAGAGCAAGAGCAGGAGATGGAAGAAAAGGAGCCAGAACCAGAAATTATCTCTAGGGCTCAAGAGATGCAAGGTCCGGGAGTGGGCCAACTAAAGCCAGGTGAACAAATGGCATCCGCTGGGGGAACCGGACCTCCGAAATAATCGTAAACCCAGTTGCCACATTCCCAAGGCCACTCTCGAGGGCAACCTTCGAGCAAGTTATCACAGCGGCCCAAACTCTAAATCTTGGCCCGATACCTCCCCTACTGCCAACAGAGGAAGAAGCCCTGGCAGAAGAAGAAGAAGAAGAGAAGCAGCATGAAGAGGAAACCCCAAAGAAGCCTACCAAGGTCCAGACCCAACAATAGACACACAGGACAAGGTTGAGGAGATGGAGGTTGAAAAAGAAAATATTGCTGCAGAAGAAGTTGAGGTAGGGAGGACGGATGAGGTCCACGACACTGAGGAGAAACAGCCACCGGAGACCGGGAGGGAATCACGGGAACAAATTCTGGCAGGAAGGCCACCTCTCCCACCTTAGTGGTTGGTAGAAAGCAAAAAGAGAAAAGCTCAGTCCGCTCTGGTGATTTCTCTCTCCCTGGCTGAAATGATGGCCCAAGTTCAGGCCCCGCCAAAGGAAAAGAAAGCCTGAATAGTTCACACTCTTCGAACTGGGCCGGGCGAAGAAATAGTTATCGTTGTAGCAACACCTCCCCCGGGCGCCAGAGAAGCAACTGCAGACCCCGCAGATTACGACATTGCAGAGGTATCCCTAGGAAAAAGAGGAAAGTAAGGCGAGGTGGACTTGCTTAAGGAGGCAGCAAGGGCAGTTGAAGCCCGATACGAAAAGGAGGCCCATAGGCTCAAGGCTGAAAAAGAGAAGAATGTGAATCTTATGGGATTGCTTGCTGAGCTAGCCAGACCCATAAATGTTGCCCCTCCAGAGACCTCCACATCAGAGGATTTACCACAGAGTGACATAGACTCCCTGTGAGTAATGAAAAATAAGGCCCAAGCAGTGGATGAATGGGTTGCCCTACCGATAGGAAACACTCAGCGTTTCCTAGCGTCCACTCTCCCAGACTTATACACAACCCGGTAAGTTATCCATCAGGCAGAAGCACTCATTGAGCAGTGGGAGAGTGACGCTGAAAATTACCAGGCGTGGAAGGTAGAGCTCGAAGAGCTCCTCACCTTGGGAGAGGACATGATTTCTGAATCTGGAATTTTGGGTGAGGAATCATTTGATTTTGTAAGGATTCAGCACGCCAGACTTGACCTCACATTAGAGATAACCAAGCAACTGGTAGAGTCCTTGCAAGAGAAGGTACACAATGTAAAATATCCTTCTAATTTATTCAATTCTTATGTAATAAAGATTTCTGGGGCTGATCCCCTTAGTACAGATACGTACACCCCTGAAGATTCAGTTTTGGGGAGTTTTGATGAAATAATGCAATCCCAATATCAATCCCCAGAGGGGATAGACGGGGCCCAAATGGCAAAATTAACCGAAATAATACTTAAGGGCCGTGACGCGGCAAGGATGGCGGACGAATTCAAAGAGAATGTTCCAGACCTGGGGGAACAAGTTGAAATAGCTAGGCACAGAAGGGCCAGCCTAAAAAATGTAGATGAAGACGGCATTTCCCGCCTCCTTCAAGCCTTCAGTGATAATAAGAAACCTTGAGCTTTCTTCGGAGGCTGAGGAAAAACTCACATTGAGTATTCTTTATTCTTTTGGGACGTATATTCCCGGATCCCGGAGTCCCGGGATCTAACAATTTATATTCTTTAAAGTGATCCATGTCCCGGTCCCCGAGGCTGACCGGTCACTTTCAGAGGCGGTTAATAAAGACTGTCGGAAGGTAGTTGGCCACATCAAGGGGCGTTGGCTTGGTAGTTGGTTTTCTGACAGGGTGGTCTTCTCGAGGCGCCGCTCAGAAGTACATCTGGCGCATTGGGGACAGGGCGCCACATTTCCCATTTATGAGGCATGTAGCCTCGATCTTCGAGGGACCTACTTTCTTCTTCCTCCTTCCCGGTTCTCTTCCCGAGATTGATTCTTCCGATGTATATTCTTGTCTTATTCTTCTGAAATGACAGGCCTATTCCGTCTCCAGGTCTTTTGTAGAGTGGCGCAGGTAGTACTGGCCCCCGGATATTGTATTTTATTGAGACGTGATGTAAATAGGGTTAGGGTTAAGAGAGTTGTATAAATAGGCAGATCGGCCCATTTCCAAGGGTTGGAAAAATTGATAATTTTATTGTCCATAGCAATAGCAAAGTAATTTTTGGTTTTAGTTGCAGAGCTCAATGCTCCATTGTTCGGTTCTCAGTAGTTAGATGCTCCCCTGGAGCCACCATTGTATCACGCACCAGTGCTTGCTGGACTGAATATTAATGAAGGAAGAATTCTTGGCAATGACATTGTTGGCATTCCTGCTTCTAAGTTAATGGTATTTCATACTTTAATGTTCTTAATGTCTTTTACTCTGGTATGTTAAAGTAGATTAGAGACCTCTTTATTCCCGCTACTGATAAAATGCTAACTGATGGTTATGTGTTCCTTCGGTATTTAGTGTAGTTTACCAGAGTATTATTGATGTTCCAGACATTTTAACATGACTATAGTTAGATGAAATGCTTCTAACCCTGCAGGATCTTTTTCGCTTTATTTGCTAAGTATAGAACACTCGGGAAAACCTTGCCTTGATAGAATCTCCGGAGAAGATGAGTTGAAGAAACTAGCTATCCCCCTCGAAAATAGTCACCTCTCCCAACTGAGCCCCGCACAGTCGTGACCCGACACCCAGGTGCTTGAAGGCCCAGAGGATTCATTTCCCCCGGACAACCTTTGCAGGCGGAGTTGGCCAATTTCCCTGGAACCCGGTGACAACTTATGACTGTTGGCGGACCCGGTCAGCAAAACCCCGTCAACACCTGCCTTCAAGGGGATCTATCGTCAAGAAGAGCTTTGCATGTAAGACAAGCAAATGAAGCCCACTCTCTCAAGATCGCCACCAATAGTGTTCATAGGGCCGAATTACTATGTGAAACATATATGCAAAAAAGCAAATCTAGGTCCATTTTTAGAGCACCAATTGGAAATGTGACCTATGAAAGTAAGAAACACTCAAGCTAAACACATGAGAGGTTCATTTTTATTTCCAAAATCCAAATGTTATAGAGATGGAAAAAAATACCTCAAGTCCAAAGCAACGCGCTTAGTAGATTTTAACTTATTGTTTCTTTTGTTGAGCTTTTCCGCGAAAGCAAGCCACGAACTCTCCAACAAGCAAGACAAGCAAACAAGCAAACAAGATATGCAATGTATATTCAACTTATGCAAACCCTAGGGTTATATTTAAAAATAAATTGTTAGGAGCAATAATAACCAGTGAATAATTCAAGGGAAAACTCATATCATGCATTGAAGCATGTGAAAAATAAGTGCAAGCTAATCATTAAATGCCCTTTTTTAATTTTGATTTTTGACCTAGTGTAGTATGAGAAATTCTTCAACCTATTAGGAGAAAGCTTAAACATGCAAGATTAGTGGGTTAGCACATATAATCAATTCAAAATTATATGAAAGAGAAAGCAAGCAACAAAGAACACCAAATAACATCAGATTAAGTTAAAACAAGTAAGCACCCTATTTAACATGTTTGATTTGCTCATTTTGATGGATGTGGGTGTGCTCTTTCTCAAACACACAAAATGCAATGGATCCCAAAGCAAATGCAAGATTGTAAATAATGAAGGAATTTAAGAACTAGTATAAGGAACTAGTCTCAAATCCTTCAAAAGGATGATATTCTAAGCTATGAAAATGATATGCAAGAAAATTGAAAGAAACTATGATTCATTAACCATTAGCCTAGCATGTAACTTCTAAATGATTTAAGCATGAAAACATGAAACTAGAAATGAAAACATGAAATCTAGAGCTATGTTAGCATAATAACAATGCAAATATGAGAGATGATAATGCAAGAGGAGAAGACCTCTATTTATAGATTTTTAGAGGAGAAGAAGAGGGTTTGGATGATGTGGCATCTATGTGGCATCCACATAAGGGACACATAAGGGACACATAGGCTTGAGGGGATGGCTAAATTTGAGTCAAACTTGGCATTAAATGTTGAGTGGCTCAAGATTTTCAAGTGGGAGACAAAGTTGTAAGAGGAATGGGTGACCTTTTTGGAGAGAATTTTCCCATGTGGGTGAGCATTCCATTAGCCTTAAAAAGGTTAGGAATCACCTTTTAAGCATGATTAAAGGGATAGTTAGGTAGGGAAGCATGCTTAAGAAGTGAGGTGATGGGAGTAGAGTGGGAATAGGGTAGGCTTAGGGTAGGTTTCTAGGTTGGATTAATAGGCTCCTAGCTAGGGTTTAGATTATGATTCAAATTAGATTTGAATAAATCATAGTTTAGAAGAATTAGGAATATGGAGGGATTTTAATAAATATAAATTTATTAAAAAGGGGATTTTGTGAGGTAGATGTATTTTAA
>MU220644.1:0-34818 GCA_018584345.1 Thuja plicata | reverse complement strand
CCATGAAATGAGAGATTCAAATGCATGAAAATGAGATCTAATCTATATGATTGCAATGCATAAAATGAAATTAATCTAAATGATAACAATGCATGGCTAAATCTATGAAAGGAAATACAAATGCAATATTAATCTATGAAAATAAACATGATTCTAATCTATATGAGTAGCCATGAATGCAAGAAAGAATGAGACAAGAAGAAAGAAGTTGCAATATCCAAGCTCAAATGCTCAAATGCTCCTCCAAAATTGCTCTCCAAACCTGCAACATAACAATACTAAAAATTCTAATATGAAAATGAGAAGGAGAGGTCTCTTTTTAAAGGAAAGTGAATGATTGAGATTAAGAGGCAAAAATCAAAGGCTACGATTAAGAGGCAAAAAACCCACCACTTAGAAAGATGTGAAGAAAAAGGAATTTTTAATTTAATTCATTTCCTTTTTCAACAAATAAAGTGTTCTAAGTGGGGATTTTTATTTATTTAATTAAAAGAGAGGTTTTTTTTAATTAAATAAATTAGAAGAATTTTATTTAATTAAATGGGAGAAATTGAATTTAATTAAATAAGAGAAATTTTATTTAATTAAAAGGGAGATTAAATCTTTTAATTAAAAAAGAGGAATTTCATTTAATTAAAAGAGAGATTAAATCTTTTACTTAAATAAGATGAATTTCATTTAATTAAAAGGGAGATTAAATCTTTTAATTAAATAAAAATGATCAAACCTTAGGAAATATTGAATTAATTACAATTTGATCAACGAAATTGATTTGAATTAAAAATATTCCAAAGCATTGATTCACGAAATTTGATAAATGATAAATGATAAATGGGGCCCAAAGTCTAGGCGACCATTTTAGGGTGCATACAGTGCCCCCTCGAGAAAAGAACACAACAAAGATAATATTGTGGGATTTTCTTGACAAAGGACGCAACAGGAAGAAGGAAGGAAGAGAAGGAAATAAATAGAAGCCTTCTAAAATGCAATTAAGAATGCAACTAAAGAATGCAAATGCAAATGAAAACAAATGTAGCTAACGAGCATTGGGGATCCATTTGTGTGAAAACTATGGAGAGCACATCCGATTTTGATATTGCAATGGGAGGTATGCATCAGGTGTTAGAAAATATAGATGATAGAATTTCTTTGCGTGGACGAGACACTCAAACAAAAGCACACTGTAAAAGATGCATGTATCAGTAGCCACCAATCACAACGCAACAAGATATAGCAGATCGAGGTAGTGGTGAGGAGGTTTAAACTGACACAAAAAGATAAAATCAATAAAGAAGGCCTCATGACCAAGCAGTCATTCAATCCAAAGTTCTTTCCATGAACAGGATGGTGTGATAAAGGATTTGATAAGCCGATGCTGGAAGGATGCATCCTAAAAAGCAAAGATTGGATTGGGTTTGATTAAAAGATATTCATTGGCAAAAGCTTTGAACAGAATGAGGAGCAAGGATAATCGATCATAAAACTGATTTGTTGAAAAACATGATTGTAGTTCGCAAGTGTCAAAACATCATTGAAAATTGAGGAACTAAACAATGTAGAAATAAACAATGGTTTATTGCAAGATTTTTGAGAATATTTGATTTTTTTGAATTTTTTTGAATTTTTGCGATGTTTAAATGTTTTTGGAAATTTTGACGTATTAAAACTGTACAATAGGAACAATTTATACAAAATATACAAGGGGGGACGGAGAAATTGGGTGGGGAAATTTTTTTGAGGAAAATGGGGGTATAAGAGGGGCTGGGGGCTTAAGAAAGGTCATTTGTGAATAGTGAATAGTGAAAATAGAGCTCTACAGTGAAAACATGGCTGACAAGAAGATGCTAGGGCAGTTGGGAGAGCGCGTTCGCACACATGGGAGACTCGCAGAGCGACTGGTACCTGTGAGTGACTCAATTGAGACCTTGCATTTATTACTGTCAAAGTTTTTAATGCTTTTAGGTAGGCTAGGAGGCAATAAATGTGGAAAATGGGGTTTCAGACCAGAGACACCGGTTCTAGAATCAGCGTCTGCGAAGACGTCAATCCCTGAATTGGTGTCTCCATAGACGTTGGTGCTGGACCAGCATCTTCGAAGACGTCGGACCCAGACCTGCATCTGTGAAGATAGCGGTCTGTGAAGAATGAGGGCAGAGACGCCGATGTATGAACTGATGTTTCTGGCTGAATTGACGTTTGTGCCCAAAGGGGCAGACGCCGAGGGCAAGGGAAACGGAGGGACCCGGCGGGGGCCGGGGATGGGTCGACAAAGGACCTAGGGACAGGATACCCCAGTTTGGGAGGGGTTAGGCTAGGAATAGAAGAAATATAGGCTTACATGGTGGTTTTTGAATGTTACAACAGGAGTACCCACCGTTGGGATCTCGGGAGCACTAGCCGCTGACCATGGAGTTGGATCCGCAGCTCACAAAGGAGGACTGGGGATTGCTAGCAGTGTTTGGGTTAGATTATGTGCCCTGTTGGCATAGGCTATGAGCACATAATGGGATGATGACCGCTTTAATCGAGTGGTGGCACAATGATACGATGACCTTCCATCTGCCTACTAGAGAGGCTACGATCACACTTGAGGATGTCTGGCAGATCCTTCAGATACCTATTCGAGGGGAAATTTCTCAGTATAGATTAGAGGATAGTGATCAATACATGGAGATCACATTTAGGAGACCCATGAGGAGGATCCCGATGTACAGGACCTGCATGCCCTGGCAGCCAACGGTGGATTGGAGACTGCGGCGGATAGCCTTATATCTGGCGGGACTGATCGGAGGACAGATACTAGCTGACTTGGCTGGACATGGGTTTGGGACGGGATGGTCTCAGGTGCTAGTAGAGATGCTAGAGGAGGGAACTACTTATTTCTAGGGGTACGATGTCTTACGACAGTTGTACCATGACTTGCACATGGCTGTGTACCGCGGGGTGCACAACATGGGGATAGGCGTGACTCTATTATTAGTGTGGGCCTGGGAGAACATTGTAGTGTTCCAACCAATGAGGGTTCGAGAGGCGCGATAGCTAAGAGAGTTGTATGCATGCAGATACAGGCTACCTCTAAGATATACTTCTGTTGGTTAGACTGGATACTGTTGGCGGTTGCTCAATGAGGTACAGGTTTTCTATTGGACCCCGTACAAACTCTGTGAGCCATAGGGAGCGATGGACTAGGCAACTGGAGCTGAGGATGGATTTGAGAACTTTTTGTACCTTTCGTATGTACAGACTGACTGCTTTCTACTAGGGAGGACCATCCACCAGATAGAGAAGTATAAACCATCTAGGGTTATGAGACAGTTCAAATTACAACAGGGGGTGGTGGCAGAGGATGCCTTACATCCTCATGTCACTAGGGAGGTAGTTATGTGGGGGAGATACACTGATGAACTCACTGTGAGGGAATCCTGGAGGGATATGGCATAGATAGACTTTGTGGCGCGACCTGATGTCATTAATGCAGGGATGACTCCTAAGTATGTAGCATGGTGGGCTACACATGTGCCTTTACGGCTCACAGACCTAGCTCAGGTGGCTGCTCACGAGCAGCCGATGAGAGATATGGATGTCAATGATGGGACAGACATAGGAGATTCCCCAGAGACCTCAGCAGCAGGTCAGAGGAGGAGGCCACAGCGGAGATGGGCTAGACCTCAGATATAGGCACATGCAAGGGAGGCACAGGATCAGGGGCCACCAGGGGATGGGTAGGACCAGGCACCCTAGGTGCCAGCCCAGGGATAGGGATAGGTATAGGCACCATAGGTGCTACCATAGGTATAGGTGCCATAGGGGTCACCAGCAGGATTTGTAGCACAGGAGACTCAGGACACTATCATCGCAGAGCGAGACAATCTACAGAAGGAGTGCGCAAGACTGCGGGGACTACTAGGCATGGCACAGGTATTAGAGATGAGATTGCACACGAAGATGACCTAGATATAGGGGTTGCTAGCTGCAAAGACAACATAGGTTGACAGGGCAGAGGGTTCACTTGATACCCTACAGGGCAGGGTGGATGCAGGATATTTTTCCATGGTCGACTTGACGCAGGATGTTGTAGAGCTGCGAACAGTGATAGGTACATTAACAAACTAGTTGAGTACCTTGACTAAGTAGATGGACCAAGCCACTGAGCATATTATTGCTTTGACCATAGAGAGAGATACAACATAGAGGCGAGCCAAGGCATACAGGACCGAGCAAGACATCGCTAGGCAGGCGGCCACTACAGGTGGGGTTGGACAGGTTGTAGCTAAGGCTTTCACAGCTCACAGAGATGTGACTAGGGCAGGCAAAGAGGCAACCCACTATTGGGTATTGTATCACCAGCTTGTGCCTGAGGGACACAGGCGAGAGTACTCAGAGAGGTCTCGATCTCAGAGCACAGTTCAGACTTCTGCATCGCAGGGATCTGTGGGGATGCCACCACGTCCACCACCAAGGTAGGGAGGTGCATCATTGCAGCTACCAGCATGATTCATTAGAGGACTATGTGACATATTTTTTTGCATTTTTGGATGAGATGTATATGTATATCGGTATCAAGGTGCACGTGATGTATTTTATTAATGACAGACTTATGTACTTATGGACATTTGATATATATATATATATATGATCGATGAGGAATCTATGATGTTTATGATGTATGTTTTTCATGCTTTGATTTATATGATGTGATGATGCATATGCTTATATGATTACTGACATGCGATGCTTGCAGGATGTGATGCATATATATGACCAATTGTGGATGCAGGATGGTTTTATGCTTATGATGTATGACTGATGTAGGGTGGATGATGCTTATATGATGTACTGACGTGTGTGGATGCAGGATGTGATGTGATTTTATGATGTATGCAATGTATATGCTGATGTTTTATGAAGATGTATATGAATACATGATTAATCTAAATGAATCTTAACAATGCAAGACTATAAAAATGAGTTAACAATCAAATCTAAATGATTTAATAATGCAAGACTAAAAATGAATCTAAATGATTTAGTTACGCAAGATGTACATGATTTAACAATGAATCTAAATGATGTAACAATTCAAGATGAAAATGAATCTAAACGATTTAACAATGCAAGACTAAAATGAACCTAAGATGCATTAATTATGCAAGATGTACATGATTTAACAATGCAAGATGATAAAATGGATCTAAATGTGTTAACAATGACAGATGTAAAATGAATCTAAATGTTAAGACTAAAATGAATCTAAGATGAATTATTTATGCAAGATGTACATGATTTAACAATGCAATATGAAAAAATGGATCTAAGATGGATTAATTATGCAAGACCCTAAAATGATTTTGACTATGCAAATAAATGAAAAACTTAATGCAAGCTAATGATGGATCTAATGCAGCCTAATAATGAACCTAATGTAGTTTAATGATCAACCTAATGATGAAACTAAAGTGACAACTAAATGCAATGGATGAGATGGGACCCATATTTTTGTTGTGTGTCACAATCAACTGATGAACCAGCCAGGAGGACTATGAAGGACCAGGCAGGGAATGTTAGCATGACAAGGACCTGGGATGTTAGTGTGATGGTGAAAGGACTAGACACGCCATGAATATACAAGGACCAAACTGAATGATTAATTACAAGTGAAAAACTATAAGTGATTATGTACACATGTTGCTGCCGAGATTTGATTGGATCTTTCTTTTTGATGCGTGTGATAGTTTAGTATGCTGATTGATTAGTGCAAGAGGAAGGATACATCCTACGAGAACCTAGAGATGATGATGTTCTAGAATTAAGTCAATGAGAGGAAGGATACATCCTCAAAGGACCCATTTCTAGAAAGATGGGATTCGTAAATCTGGCAGGTCAAGGTGCACTGCGATCAAACTATGGAACTAAGATGTTGTCAAAAGGCAATTACTGAAACCTAAGATTTGAAGAGCGTAACTGGATCATGTTCTGCAAGGATTCTAACTAAGGACACGAGATATATACAAGCAACATTAAGCGGAAGACTATGTGAAATATGTATAGGACTAAAGCTCAGGGATTGGGATAATACAATGTATAGACAACAATATACAAGACTATTTGTACCAAAGCTCAGGACACGAGATAGGAGGATTTTTTTGGACTAGTGCGTGTGATATGCAAACACCTAGGGAAATACAAGAAATGCTAAAGTTTGTGGAGATGTGATTCTAGTGATGGAGGGAAATGATATTTTGATAGATAATGGAACGGTCCACTATGTGTGACACCTGTTGCCAAGTTTTCATCACCCATACTTGTCCAAGGCGCCTAATTGCCAAGTTTTCACCATTGGAAAAAAAATTTCTCTTTGTTCTTATTTTTTTTATTTTTTTATTTTTTTGATGTTGTCCAAGTGCATGTTTGCCAGGTTTTCACTAGGACAACCATTTTTCAGCTTCATTTTTTTGCTTTATTGAGGTTTTTTGAGGACTATTTTGCATTGTTTTCGTATTTTTTTTAGGACTTTTTATAATTTTTATGGATTTTCTCAGATAACTAGAATGAACAACCAACCATCAGGCATAAAATCACCTGAGATGAATGATATTGATAGGATCATTCAATAGTTCTCCTTCAGGAGTGGAGAGTTGATATGCACCAGAACCGAAGCATGTAGTGACAACATATGGGCCTTGCCAAGTGACTTCAAACTTACCTTTCTTTTCCCGATCAGTACCCACTTTCTGATTTTCCTTTAGCACAAGATCCCCCAACTAGAACTGGCGTGGGTGGACCTTCTTGTTATAGTTCTGCTTGAGCCTATTTTGGTAGACAATCAGGTGATCATAATCTTGTTGGCACTTTTCACCTAGTAGATCAAGTTGTGCGAGTCGTGCCACTCGGTAATCTTCATCATCAACTAAGCCTGTTAGTGATACTCAGAGGGATGGTAGTTTGACCTTAATTGGTAAGACTGCCTCAACACTGTAGACTAGGGAATACGAAGTAGTTCCAGTAGGGGTACGATAGGAAGTGCGATATGCCTAGAGGGCGGGATTGATCTAGAGATGCCAGCCATGACTAGTATCATTGACAACTTTCTTGAGGATTTTGAGGAGGGTTTTATTAGTTGCCTTAGCTTGGCCGTTACCTTGAGGGAAATATGGACTGGAGAAACGGTGATGGATATGGAGGCGAGCACAGAGATCACTAACGTGTTGATTTTCAAATGGTGTACCGTGATCTGTGAGGGTGGTGGATGGTATGCCGAAGTGGCAGACAATGTGATAGAGGATGAATTTGGAGATCTAGACACCTGTAGTGAGGGTGAGCGAAATTGCTTCAACCCACTTTGTAAAGTACTCCTTTGTTGTGATTATGTACTTGTGGCCTTTAGAAGAGAGGGGAGTAATCTTACCAACAAGGTCAAAACCCCAATAAGAGAAGGGCCAAGGAGGCGCAATAGGTCTAAGGTCCTGGGCAGGATCATGAATCAGATTGGCATGTTGTTGGCAAGGTAAATACTTCTTGACAAACTCACAAGCATCATGTTCCATTATAGGCCAATAGTACCCTGTACATAGAATTTGCTTGGCTAGGACCATGCCACTTGTGTGGGCACCGCAGATCCTAGCATGTACCTCTTGTAAAGCCTGGGTGGCTTCATTTTCATCTAAACACCTAAAGAGCACATTGTGATAACCTCAATGATAAAGGGTGTTGGCTACGAGGGTGTATCGGGAAGCTCTACGGATAAAGTTTTGACGTTGGGCTGCAGTGAGATGAGGAGATATGATACCATTTTGTAGGTAAGCTTGGATATCATGGTACCATGGGGACTGGGGACCAACCAAGACACATACGTGATTCGATTCATTGTTCTCATAAGCGGGAGCATGAAGTTTCTCAACTAAGAATTTCTATTGCATAGACTCATGAGGAATCTCTAGGAGGGAGCCAATTGTGGCCATTGCATCAGCAACCTTATTTTGCAAGCATGGTACTTGTGTTATCTGCAAGTGGAGGAAATGCTTTTTCATCTTGTCAACCATCTTCTTATATGGCATCAATTTGTCGTCTTTGGTCTGATACTCATCTAGAGCATGTTTGATGATGAGTTGGGAATCACCAAAGACATGTAGAGCTGTGATGTTCCATTCTATATCCATGTGGAGTCCTGCAATTAGTGCCTCATATTCTGCAATGTTATTCATGCAGGGAAATCCCAATTTGAATGACATAGGGATGTAATCACCTTGAGGGGTGACAAAAAGTACTCCTACCCCTGCACCATGAGCTGTGTAGGACCCATCAAAGTAGATTTTCCAAGTAGGTTGCTCTTCTATCATGCATAAATGCTCATCTGGAAATTATGTGATCAAAGGATATGCGTACACCAATGACGCTTCTGCTAGTTGAGCGACAACGAATTGCCCTTTAATGGCTTTTCTGTCTACATATTAAATGTCAAACTCACTCAATAACATAACCCATTTTTCCATTCGACTTGCGAGAGTAGTCCTGGAGAGTAGGTACTTGAGAGGATCCACCTTTGAAATGAG
This sequence comes from Thuja plicata, assembly GCA_018584345.1. NCBI lineage: Eukaryota > Viridiplantae > Streptophyta > Pinopsida > Cupressales > Cupressaceae > Thuja > Thuja plicata. Next base: position 26,269 of record MU220644.1, on the reverse strand, counting down.
CTTGGCTATATGACTAAGCATATAGTGGAAAATTTTTTGAGTGGAAAAGACCACTGCCAGACATGCTTTTTCCATAGGTGAATAGTTGAGCTCATAACCCACTAAGGTCCGACTGATGTAATAAATAGCTCGTTCCTTTCTTTCATCATTCAATTGAGTGAGGAGTGGCCCCAGTATTGTTGTAGTAGCATAAATATATAGGATGAGTGGTCGATCGGGTATAGGTGGTACCAAGATGGGTGGATTAGCTAAATGCTCTTTGATCTTGTCAAAACTCTTATGACATTGGGGATCCCACTTGATTGTGTTATCTTTTTGAAGGAGATGAGTGAATGGTTGGCAATTGTTTGCTAGTTGAGAGATAAAGTGGCACACTGATTGTAGCTTTCCTTAGAGGCTGCGCAATTGTCAGAGTGTCTTTGGTGGAGGCATCTCTATGATAGCTTGTACTTTCTTTGGATCTATTTCAATGCCTTGTCTGGATATAATGAACCCAAGGAGTTTTCCTGATGTGACCCTGAAGACACACTTCTTAGGGTTGAGCATTAAGCAGTAGTGTCCAATTCTGTCAAAGATGCATTCCAAAACATTGAGGTGATCTTCCCTTTTAACTAATTTTGCCAAGATATCATCGACATAGTCTTCAAGGATTTTGTGAATCATGTCATGAAAAATGACAGTCATGGCCCTTTGATAGGTTGCCCCAACATTTTTCAAGCCAAAAGGCATCATGTTATAGCAGAAGGTGCCCTAGGGGGTTGTGAATGTTGTCTTATGCTGATCTTCTTCTGCAGTGTGGATTTGATTATATCCGAAAAATCTGTCCATGAGTGACAACATCTCATGTCCTACCGTGAGATCCATGATCATGTCTATGTTTGGCAATGGGAAATCATCCTTGGGACATGCCTTGTTGAGATCTCAAAAATCTATACATATCCTGATTGATTTGTCAGGCTTAGACACTGGCACCATGTTCGAAATCCAGTTAGAGTAATCAATGGGGTGGATGATCTTGGCTTGGATTAACTTCTCGAGCTCTACTTTGACAAGTAGTGCCACTTTAGGGTGCATCTTTCTAAGCTTTTGTTTGACAGGTTTGATGTTTGGGTCCACTACAAGATTGTGAGCCACCAAGTTGGGGTCTAATCCTGGCATGTGGGAGTAAGACCATGAAAACTTATCGATGGATTCCTTCAATAAAGTGACAAGATCGCTTTCTTCTGCTTCATTCAGATATGCTTCTATGTATGTGATGGTAGGATTAGTGCCTAGGTTAACAGGTTTTGTTTCTTCTATGAGAATCGATGACTGTTCAGGATTGTAATCACAGATTAGAGGAAGAGGAGAATCTTCATCCTCTGGTGCCTTAAAGAGGTTTTCATTAGGGGATACGCCCTTTTTTTTTACTATTTTATGGTCAGATAGCACACTATAGGGGTTTTCTCTAGGGGATCAATTTTTCTCTTTTTTATTTTTGTTTTCTTCTTCATTTTTGCGGCTGAAGTTCTCCTCTTCCCCAAAGTATGCCTTTGGGTCTAGTTTGTAGACATATGCTGAGTCTTTCCCCCATTCATTGATTTGTTCAATTGCTCCCATAAATCTTAGGAGCACGTCCTCACTTTGGAACTCATCAATGTGCACGACACTTGGTTGGTCCCAATCTATGAGTTCAAGATGGCAGAGGGTAAGGACAATGAAGAGAATGGAAAGTTGGTGCAGGACAGAATTGCCCAGGAAGGTTTCATCATCAAAGAAATTGTCATAGGCTCTCACAAATTTCTCTTCTGGGATATCTTTGATGTCAGCGATTTCACCCAGGGACAGACAAGAGGCAAAGATGTTTTCGCTGGTGCCCCCATTTGTGTCAGAGCCCATGCCAAGGCCTAGGTGCTTTTCTAGTTGGGTAGGTATAATAGGATCTTTCAGTCCTTGCTCTTCATAACCAAGGCCACCTCCTTGGTAGTTCCATTTTTCTGTCACTAGCTTGTGATTCACAGGGTACTTACCTTTGAAGTAATTAAGGCAACTTGTGTCCTTGGGTGGTGGATCCTTATAGAGCCATTAGTTGATGTTTGGTGTCATTTCCTGGCCAGTCAAAGTATCCTTTGAGATAAAAGTGGTAGGACTGAATTGTAGTTCCTTGGTTGTCTCTAGTTCTGTCTTGCTTAGGTTAGGTTGGTGGCCTTGAGTGCGTGGATCAATTGGCAGTGCCCCAACTGTGAAGGCATCAGATAAACTGTACTCACCACAACCTTTGTTGTTGATCTTGACTGTGGATAGGGTGGAAGAGAGGATTATTTCTGGGTCTGAATGGGTTCGAGATGAACTGGCGATAGAGGTGCCAATGTCAATCCTGAGACAATGATTGGAATGTGGAAAGGATGTTTCCAACGCATTGCAGTAGGCAAAGGGCTTGGGATCTGTGAAGATGGTGATCTTAGTGCAGTTATATGGGAATTTGATGCACTAATGGTAGGTAGAGGGGATGGCTTGCATAGAATGAATCCATGGGCGTCCAAGGAGGATGTTGAAGGGAAGATCAAGATGAACAAAATAACATAATATATCTTGGATAACCAGGCCCACTTGAATGGGAAATGATATGGTGCCTTCAAAATTATGCTCCAGATTGTCATATGCCTTTATTGTGATGCCATCATTTGTTATATCAGCTTCAGTGTAACCCAACTATTTTATGAATTTTAGAGTACACAGGTTTAGGGCCGAACTATTATCTATCATGACCCGTTTAATGACAAAATCTTTAACCATGAAAACAATACGGAGTGGGAGATTATGATCGGGTTCTTCTGAGGGTACGTCTATTGGTTTAAAAGAGATGCCACAAGATGCAGAAAGGTGTCCGACAAGGTTCTGGAATTTAGTGAGGTTGATGTCGTTGGGAACACAGGATTCTTGTAGGGCTTTATTCAGGATCTCTTGATAGGTGGGTGAGGTGCGGAGGAGATTCGGGATGGAAATTTGGGCTAGAGTATTCCCTAGGTGTTCCAAAATGTTGTATTGGGTACCAGCAGATGAGGCAGGACCAGTACCTACAACTGTTATCCTGCCTCTATGAGTGGTGACTGCGCATTGGTTATCAACACCCTTGACATGGATGACATTGACAAAGGACTAGACTTGGGATATGCAGTCAATGAGATTATTGTAGTTGATATATGCATTGGTATAAATTTTTTTGTTGGTGTTTTCTCCTTGCTTACCCTTCCTCTAGTCAGAGGACTGAGTAGGATTGCCTGGGCATGTGCCTGAAGTGTGTTTAGGGAATGCATTTTGATAGATTTTAAGGCTTGCATTTGGCGATGGTTGGGCAGGAGAGTCCACTTCAATCTCTTTGTGATCAATGAGATCTTGGATGTAATGTTTTAGCTTCATGCATTTGAGGGTGGTGTGTCCCTTAACACGGTGATACTCATAGTACTCATTGTCTTTATACCAGGAAAGCTTAGGTGTTGAGTCATCAAATGGCTGTATTTTTGGGTACATGACTTGGTTAGCTTGGACCAACTTGCGGAAGATGACATCTATGGGTTCACCCAAAGGGGTAAATGTGCATTGTGGTGTATTCGAAGTGTGAGGCCTTTGTTGTCCATGTGGGACTAATATAGCATTTGTCTGATTCATAGGACCTTGGTAGTTATGTTGATATGATGACCCCGGAGGGGATAGATAGTTGCACCTTGAGGGTGCATGTTTTTTAGGTAAGTCGGTTGGGGATACACGAGATTGGGTTGTTGATACATGGGAGGAGGTTTGAGGGTACACTAGTGGTGCTTGCTAACAAGTTTGGGTAGGTGCATCAGTACCAGCTACCACAACCTGAATGTGTTTGGTGTAAGTGGCTCTGTCAGTTACTGCATTCTTGTTTTTGTTCCAGTACCGTGATCGATCATTATTATGTTTGTTAGGTTGGGATTCCTTGTAGTGCTTGATAGGACCATCTTCTATGAGACCTCATTCAAGATCCATGCCTTTGATCTGGATGTCTTGATAAGTTTGTATGCAATTCATGTGCATGTGATAGGAGAGCTTAGGATGGAGGTTGTTAATGAAGAATTTGATAAGATGTTGCTCAGGGGGTTGATAGGAAAACCTTGTAGTAAGCCCTTGCCAACGCTGAAGGTAATCGGCTAGGATATCTCCTCCCTTTTGTTTGGAATTTCATAGGTCAAGGAGTGAGAGTTCATTTTCGATGTTATGTGCGTATTGGGCCACAAACTTTTCAGATAGTTCAGTGAAAGTGGAGACTATGTCATAGAGGATTTTGTAGAACCACTCAAGAGTGGTTCCTCCTAGGCTCTTGGGAAATAGTATCATAAGGAAATTATCGCTATAGGCCACTTCTTGACATGCCATATAGAATTCTTTCACGTGGCTCACAGGATCTCCCTTCCCCCGATATTTATCAAATTTGGGTGTCTCAAAATGCTTGGGGAAGGGTATGGCGGTGATAGATCGATCAAACAGATAAGGAAACACCTCTTCAAACTTGAATGTTTTAGCCTCGGTCCCTGCTTTTAGCTCCTTGAGAGCATTCTTCATTTCCTCCCATTCATGGTTGATTTGTGGGGGATGATTATTAACCATGATTGCATGGTTTCCTTGAACTTGATATGGATCAAATGATGAGTATGTAGGATTCTATGGGGGATATTGTGGTGTTTGATATGATGGTTGTTGGTCAACATATATGGGTTGTTGTGGTGGAAGCTGCGGTTGAGGGGATTATTGCAGTGGAGGAGGTGTCGGCGCTTGATAAGATTGTTGCAACTGCTGGAAAAATGCTTGTATTTGCTGAGGCGTTGAATAGGTGGGATGAGCCTGTTGCACACTTGTATAGGATGGAGGATAGGTGTTTTGTGGCGGAATACCCCCAGTGGGAACACTGAATTGTTGTGGAGGTCCAAAATGGTTTGTGATGCAACAAAAGATGGCATGGCTAGGTAGTTGGCGAAATGAGTTTGTTGTTGTTGCATGGGTTGGATGAAAGGATTAGCAAACTGTTGCAGTGGTTGTGCCATGAAGGGATTTTCCCCCTGTATTTTTGGTTATGACTGTTGTGCAACTTGGAGGGTGGACTACACAGCTGTGAAGGGGTTGATTGGTTGCTGTTGTACTTGGGATGTGAATGGGTTGATAACTTGTTGCTGCAGTTGTTGTTGTTGGGATGGTTGTTGGATGGATTGTTGTTGTTGAATAGGTTGTTGTTGCTAGATAGGTTGTTGTTGTTGGATAGGTTGTTGTTGTTGTTGCTGGATATGTTGTTATTGTTAGAATGGTTATTGTTGTTGTTGGATAGGTGGTTGTCGCTGTTGCTGGATAGGTTGTTGCTGATGGATGGGTATTTGGGGTATGATGAAGGGATTGGTAGATGGTTGTTGCATGGGAGGATTTGGGTTGGTTTGCATTTGTGGAAAAACTGCTGGCACACGTTGTGGTTGTGTTGTTAGTGGAGTGGGGAAAGTGGACCCTTGTGGAAATAAGGGTTGGTTATAGGCGTTGGTAGGTGGCATGCTTGTGGTGAAGAAAGGTGGAATAGGCATAGAGACTTGGGTGCTTTGATGTTGCAAACTGGTCATTGTACTTTTAATGGGCTGAGTAGGGATGGGTGGAATGGTGGTTTACTGTGTGCTGGCTGGTGGTGGTGGGAATTGTGCCACAAATGTTGGGAATGTTTGCAAAAGTGGAGCAGTTGTGAATTGAGGAGTTGCTTGCGTAGCGATGGGGGGTATTGCTTGTACTGCTGATGTTGGGTAAAGAGGCGGGGCTCCTGAGGTAGATGAAGGTATCATGTGCATGATGGAAGGTGGGATGGAAGGTTGCACTACTTGTGCGATAAGAGTCCCCACTTGTAGGGCTCGATGGAGTGGATCAAAAACTTCATTTCTAGTGGGATGAGGACGTTCCCTTGGGAGTGCCATAGGTCTTATGAAAAGTGTGGGTATAATCCGAGGTAGGAGTTGAAGTCCTTATTGCTGAATGTCCAAAAGTACCTAATTGTTGTTACGTCCACTCATGACATTTACCATGTGGACATGCTCTGGATGATTGATAAATGTTTCTATGGTACTCATGGTAGGCGTCTCATTGGTATCTACCTAGATGTGTTCAATTTGATCGTTGGGCTGAGGTGCATAAGTAACCATGGCATTAGTTTTGTTAGTCATAGGATTAGATGAGCTAGTAGCAAGATTAGGGTCCATGTTCTTCCTCTTCTTAAGCTCACTTAGCTTGCATTTTAGGACCTCCCTTAGGTTGTCATCTTTAGAAACACATCACACACTCATCCCAGCATAATACTGCATTAATCCAAATCAATCCTAATTAGCCTAGCATCATCCTAATCATCATACAAAACATCCTTGATCACATCCCTCACTTGGTATTGCATCCCCTTTTGAGTTGCTAAAAACCTACATCTTAATCAAACCCCCATCCTTAAATGTCCTTAAACTAAGCATTTTTTAGGATAATCCCCTTTGTCTTTTGCAACCTCATCACCTTGATCAAAAGGTTGGTTTACATTGATAGAGAATCTCATCCACCGAAGACCACAAGTCTGTCTTAGGTAGAAAATCACATCCACTTGATCTTACACTAGGGAAAGCAACCCTTAATCCTTGCATGCATCAAGCTATCCTTAATCCTTAGGAGCATATCCATCATCCTAAACACATCCTAGTCCTAGCTTCATCATCCTTAGCTTCCTAGGCACATCCTTGCATCACATCTTGCATCTCATATTCCCTTAGGGTAGTCATTTCAGTAGTATGAGGAATTCTTCAACCTATTAGGAGCAAGCTCAAACATGCAATATTAGTGGGTTAGCACATATAATCAATTCAAAATCATATGAAAGAGCAAGCAAGAAACAAAGAACACCAAATAACATCAGATTAAGCTAAAACAAGTAAGCACCCTATTTAACTTGTTTGATTTGCTCATTTTGATAGATGTGGGTGTGATCTCTCTCAAACACACAAAATGCAATGGATCCCAATGCAAATGCAAGATTGTAAATAATGAAGGAATTCAAGAACTAGTATAAGGAACTAGTCTCAAATCCTTCAAAAGGATGATATTCTAAGCTATGAAAATGATATGCAAGACAATTGAAAGAAACTATGATTCATTAACCATTAGCCTAGCATGTAACTTCTAAATGATTTAAGCATGAAAACATGAAACTAGCAATGAAAACATGAAATCTAGAGCTATGTTAGCATAATAACAATGCAAATATGAGAGATGATAATGCAAGAGGAGAAGGCCTCTATTTATAGATTTCTGGAGGAGAAGAAGAGGGCTTGGATGATATGGCATCTATGTGGCATCCACATAAGAGCCACATAAGGGACACATAGGCTTGAGGGGATGGCTAAATTTGAGTCAAACTTGGCATTAAATGTTGAGTGGCTCAAGGTTTCCAAGTGGGAGACAAAGTTGTAAGAGGAATGGGTGACCTTTTTGGAGATAATTTCCCCATGTGGGTGAGCATTCCATTAGCCTTAAAAAGGTTAGGAATCACCCTTTAAGCATGATTAAAGGGACAGTTAGGTAGGGAAGCATGCTTAGGAAGTGAGGTGATGGGAGTAGAGTAGGAATAGGCTAGGCTTAGGGTAGGTTTCTAGGTTGGATTAATAGGCTCCTATCTAGGGTTTAGATTATGATTCAAATTAGATTTGAATAAATCATAGTTTAGAAGAATTAGGAATATGGAGGGATTTTAATAAATATAAATTTATTAAAAAGAGGATTTTGTGAGGTAGATGTATTTTAAATAAAATACATTGGAATAGTATTTGATCATTGATAAATACTAGCAAATGAAACTATTTAATTGTTTGAATTAAATAGTTAGAGGAATAAGAGGGAATTAATATTAATAATAATATTAATATTTTTGGACGTATACACCTAGTCAACAAGATCTGATTTGTTTGCTATGATTTTGGCCCTAAAAATAGAAATACAAAGAAGAGACCACTGCTAAAAATTTGAGAGCTTTCCAAAAATGTAAATGTTTTAGCAATATTTTCTGATTTGTGCCCTAGGGACCCTATTTATCAAAATCAACCATTTTTTAAAGATCATATTGTTAAGCCATTATTTGTCATCAAAACAAAAACCATAGAGAACATACCCTGTGTAGAATTCCAAGAGATTTCTAAAAATGTAATTTTTTCTAAAAAATTCGCTGATTTGCAACCAGAAATGAATTTTCATGAAAAATCATAAAAAAATTATAAATCACAGAAAAATTATCTGAAAAATCTAATTTTAAAATTGAGACACCTTTGACCTAATGCCAACTTGCACAAAAAAATTCAAACCAAAACTCCAAGCCGTTTGGGAGATATGATCAAATCTTTCAAAAAACCCTAGGTTTTGTCTTCAACTCATCCTACACAAGGGTTAGGCTTGAAAAACGTTAATAAAATAACCATGTAAAGATTAGAAAATCTAAAAATCTAAATAAAATGAAGGAAAATCAGGAAATAAAATGAAGAAAAATCAGGAGCATCATGTCCCACGATGGGCGCCAAAAATGTGTGCCAAAAATGTGTCACACTTCTATGAGCCATTATATCCAAGATTGCTCAAGAATGAGATCTCGAATGGCGACTCATAGCTCTCTATTCATGGAGTGCAAGGGTTTGTAATGGAGGCCCTCAGATTGACCTAATTTGTGCCCATGCAAGTACACCATAAAATGAGAGATTCAAATAGGAAAAGAAAGAGTGCTAGTCTCCATGATCATCAAGTATGCATGCAAATGAAAGCTATTCTATATGATAACAATGCAAGAAAGGAAATTAATCTATATGATAACAATGCATGATTATTATATGAAAGGAAATACAAATGCAAGATTAATCTATGAGAGGAAACATGAATCTAATCTAATATGCAAGTGCAAAATTAATCTAAATGGATTGTCATGGGGCATGCAAGAAGAAGACAAGAAGAGAGAAGTTGCAATATCCAAGCTCAAGTGCTCAAAATCTCCTCCAAAATTGCTCTCCAAACCTGCAACATAACAATAGCCTAAAATATTTTATTTTATCAAATGAGAAGGAGAGGTTTCCTTATAAAGAGCAATGGACAGTAGAGATTAAGAGGCAAAAAGAAAATAAGCAATGGTGGAGATTAAATCTTGGTTGATCCATGTGCTCATATCTTCGAAAGGCAAAATCAAAGGCTATAATTAAGAGGCAAAAATCCCACCACTTAGGAAGAGTGTGAAGAAAATGAACTTTATTTATTTTTATTTAATTTATTTCCTTTTTCAACAAAGAGGGATTTAAGTGGGGGTTTTATTTAATTAAAAGAGATATTTTCTTTTGACTAAATAAGATTATTTAATTTAATTAAAAGGGATATTTTAATTAAATGAGATAATATTATTTAATTAAGAGAGATTTTAATTAAATACAATAAGATTATTTAATTAAAAAAAGAATTTTAATTAAATAAGATTAGTTTATTTAATAAAAAGGAATTGTTTTCTTTTAATTAAATAAGATAATTGATGAAATGATCAAACCTTGGGAAATATTGAAATAATTGAATTAATCATGATTTGATCAAGGAAATTGATTTGAATTGAAAATGTTGCAAAGCATTGATTCAGGAATTTGATAAATTGATAAAATGATAAATGGGGCCCATAGTCCAGATGATCATTTTAGGGTGCATACAATAATAACTCAATATGAATATTTATTGACATTTATTAAATAGATTTATATTGATATCTATACTAATTATCTCAAGATTTTATGAATATATAATTCAAATTTTTAATATTTAATCAGTGTATTTTAATCATTTCAAAATAATTTATATAAATATGTTATTAACATATACTGATAATTGAAAATTAAATTTCCCAACTTAACATATAAAAACTGTTAAACATTTATTAACAAAAAAAAAAAAAAAAAAAATTAAAAGAACATGAATATCTATTCAATTATTTTTTTTATCGGCGATAAAGTTTTTATATTAATATTATGAAAAAAGTAAATATATTTAGAATTCAGATTTAGGGCATCCATTTTGCCTATAAACAATCCACCATTAACAAAAAACTTCAACTATCTGAGACTACTAACTACTACTGCCTACTTCCTCACCTAATTTACAATATTAATCAGTTCATTATCGAAACTAGGCGATGAGAATACTAACTACAACTCCTGCTTCCTTGCCTAATTAACAATTTAAGCCCATTCATTTTACAAAACTGGGTGTTTTCTATTACAATATATGTATATTAATCATGAAATAGAAAACTAGTGTGAGAAAACCTAAACAAGTAAAACATGACCTTGCCCTTGAATCCAAACCCTTTCACATCTTTAGGGATAAACATCCCACCTGTGGTATCCAATTGAGCTTTTTTAGCTTCTCGTCTTTCCTTTTCCCTCTATTTTTTCTCTTCTTCCAACTGTATCAAATGCTCCATCAACAATTCCCAACCTGCACATCTGCCTTCATCCTTTCATTTCTCCTTGCTTGATATTGCACTCCATACCAAGAAAGTTTTGGAACCCTTCAATGTACCTACAATTTCTCTCTAATTCCCTTCTTCTGCCCTGAAACCCATGTCGGGCTCAACCATTACAAGCATCAACATCATACCTCCAACCCATTGCGACTTCACACATGATTGCATAACCCATAATGCTTCCTCTTTCCTTCCTAGCTCAAGAGCCCAAGCAAATATTGCCGAAGTAATATCAATATTCAAACAGTATTGGTGCTTTGTCACCATGAATTCCTCACTTAGTAACATGTCCATTATCTGTCAGAACTGGGGGTTATCTATCAAGAAAATTTCCTTCATCCACTTTCTGCTCACTTCCCTCAGAAATGTTTGTTGTTGGTTGGCCATCTTCAAGTAGAAGTTGGCCTCCATTTCGTTGCCTAAATAAATACCAAGCTAAACAAACAACCTGACGTAATGTCTTGCCACCTACTGCATAATAATTCACAAGTGTCCCTCCCATTTCACCTCATGAACTACCCAAAACTTCATCTAGATGCATCCTTCGACAATTACTAATGTAATCATAGTATTAACCATGTCAGCATGAGTACTCAACTAATATTGTCTGTACCAAATCATTATGATAAATTATGTACTTACCATTCTCCAAAATAATTGCTCATTGTAATTAAGTTTTAATTCTTGAGACAAGCACCTGACCATTAATGGGTAGATGGTGGAGGGAGAAACCATCTATTTAAATTTGAATCCTAATTTTAAATTGATCTCAAGAGATGCAAGAAAGTTTCTATTTCTTACCAACTCCAAAAACTCCTTTGGCAGGTCAAATTTCACCTTTTGATGCTACTTCATCTCCAACAAGGATTTCAAGAGCGTTCCCATCAATATCTTTAAAATCCTCTACCATTTCCACCTTTCATTTCTTCTTCAAAGTGACTCCGAATTTAGACATTAAATTTGCAACTTCATTCCCTTCTCTCCTAACATGAGTAATTTTTAAATCTTCAAATAAATCAGCAACAAATTAATCCTTTGAATATGCTTATTCATATACCACACACCTGACTCCCCTTGGATTATGACATTGACTATGATTAAAGAATCCCCTTCTAGATGAAGCTTGGAAACCTTAAGAGATTCAGTAGCCCTAATTGCAATGAAAACTTCTTGCACCTTAGCCTCATTGTTTGTCCCATTCATCAATCTATTTGCTCCAATCAAAAGAATATTGCCCAACTAATTACGCACTACAAACCCAGCCCTAGAGGATCCCTGGTTGCCCTTTGAGGCCCCATCAAAATTGATTTTTATCCACCATTTATTTGGAGGTATCCAACACGCCTTCGTGGCCTTCAGTGAATAGGATTAACCCACTAATGCCCCTTAGCGGGCCATCTATTCAATTATTATTAATTAATAGATAATATTTAAATAAAGTAGTTAAGAATAGATACAATCCATGCAAGACATTTTTCATTTAAATTTTACTTTTTGTGTAGTTAGAGTTCACATGACATGTCATAGGTAAAGTTGGATAAGGGATTGTAATAATAATAAAAATTTGATAAGTAGGAAATATTTTTCACAAGTCAAATTGTGATATTGCTATCAGGATTCAACTAAGTAGTTTTTGATTCAAACTCGTTGACCCATGTTTCATGAGTAGTGGCTTACAAGAACCCATCTCTTGGGCAACCTCCCAGGAAGTCCCAATGCTTCACCTCTATGAGAATCACCTAGATTTAATGAGTGTGCTAAGTGATATGGATTCAATCTCATGAGAGATGGGTTCTTGTGAACTACTACCCATGAAACATGGGTCAATGAGTTTGACTCAAAAACTACATAGTTGAATCCTTATAGCAATATCACAATTTAACTTGTTGTGGAAAATATATCCTACTTATCAATTGATGAGCTTAAGGGTCTTTATAACGAATGGTTCATAAAGCACAATAATTCTTGAAGGTTTTACAAATGGTGTTGCAAACAAGGTGGGATTAACCTTGGAGGAAACACTAAGGTTAAACATGCTTGAGCTAGAGTACTAGTGGGATGGGTGACCTGTCAGGAAGTCTCGACGCTTCACCTCTTTGAGCATCACCTAGATGCAATGAGTGCTAAGTGTTCCATTCATTCTCATGAGAGATGTGTTCTTGTGAACTACTTCTCTTGAAACATGGGTCGACGAGTTTGACTAAAAAACTAAACAGTTGAATCTTGATAGCAATATCACAAAAAATGTTGATCTTGAAAGGTTATTTATAAATTGTTTAAGTTTAATTGAAGATAGTGATGATATGCTCATTGGTTAGTTGTCTATTAACACACACACACACACACACACACACACCAAAATATATTTGACCATTAAATCTTCATAAATATGATTAGATCAAATTGAAAAGCACCATACTCATGATAGATTAATTAAGAAATATCTTATAATTTAAATATATACTCTCTCATAATATTAAATATCTTATAAAGAATTTAAAAAGTATGTAAAGTAGTTAAGAATAGATACAACTTATAAAGACATATCTTTCATTCTGATTTTACTTTTTGTTTAGTTAGAGGTGGCATGATATGTGATGGGTAAAGTTGGATAGAAATTTGTAATGATAAATTTGAATGTTGATTGAAGGGTTATAGAGTTGAAAAAACTTGATTATCTATTCAATTATTGTCATTTCTAATAGATAACAAGTTTAAAGTAGTTAAAATAGATACATTATGAAAGACATCTTTCATTATGATTTTATTTTTGTTTAGTTAAAGGTGACATGATATGTGATGAGTAAAGTTGGATAGCAAGTTATAATGAAAAACTTGAATATTGATTGAAGGGTTATAGATTGGTTAAGTTTAATTGACGATAGTGAAGATAAACTCATTGGTTAGTTATCTACCAAGGTTCAATCTCCTACAAATAAGACTGAATCATATTATTTAAATCCCCATAACTATGATTGGACCAAATTGACCATCATCATACTCATGATAACTTAATTAGGTAATAACTTATAATTTTAATACATACTTTCTCATAATATTAAATACATTAGAAATAATCAAAGAAAGTATATAAAGTAGTTAAGAATAGATAGGTCAAGTCTATGTGAGACATATCTTTCATTTTGATTGATTTTATGATTTAGTTAGAAGCGTCATGATATGTTATGAAAAAAATTATAATAAAAAATTTGAATGTTGATTGTAGGGCTATAGATTGAATAAGTTCAATTGAAAATAATTATGGTACCCTCCCAATATGATTAGATCGCCCTACAAATTCCCACAAATATAATAAGAATAAATTAATCAATAATATCACTCTACTCATAATAACTTAGTGAAGAAATCTTATAATATTAAATATGCACTCCCTTGTAACATTAAATACATTGTAAACAACTTTAAATTTGAATACAAACCCCTCACGTATTATATTACAGTCCATTTAGAATCCATTATATTATAATAAAAAAACAAAATTGTCGACATTTATATAATCAAATAATTTCCATGTAAGGTTGACTGTCAAGTTATCCCTACAATTCTCAGCCCTAGTCACATCACAAACATTTCCTTTCAAGTTCACTGCACTATGTCAGACCTGCTGCTCTAACAAACTGGCTAAAGAGAGGGGGAAAAATACCATAAATAATATGTTAAAAATAGAGGAAGCCTCGATGGAGTCTAGTTGCAAAAAGGGCACTGAAAGCAAACTAAACCTAAGCAATGACATCATGGAAGAGATCAAGAAAAGCAATGTTAGCTCTGGTGGCGTGGTGAGCAAGTTTAAACACCAAATTGTTGATATGGAGAAGATGATTTTTTAGTTGAAGGAGGAAATGGAGGGTTTGAGCAACCGTCTCAGAGATGTTATCAAATTTGTGCTCAAATTCATGCATGCCTCCATTACCACCCTTTGTCTACTCCGTGAGAAGGAGTTTGGAGGTAACGTTTTCGATGAAGATGATGCTAGGGAGATTTTCAAGTTCCTTCGGGAGGATTGGGTAGACATTCTATTGTCAAAGCGGCTGTGGAAAGGCAACTGATCATTTTTATGTGTTATTTGCTGGTTAACTTCACTAGCCCAAGGGGTTGTTTTTACCTTTTCTGCTATAGCCTTAGGACTAAGACTGTTACGGTTATTTACAGCCCTACATGGCACAATGTGATATTACCTTTTTTGCTAAGTATTCTAATTTGGACTTTGGTAAGTCTGGTTTTGTTGATAAATGGTGGTAGTGCTCTGAATTTTATAAGTTGGTTTTTGATAAGGGTAAACATACTATTTTCTTCTTCTTTGCTCTGTGCTCTGGATATGATTAATATGTTGTTAATGTTGTGCTGTGATTGTACCACAGGCCAACATCCTCTTGGTTTTGCTTACTATAAAATTTTATTTTAAAGTAGTTAAACTAGATATATTATGGAATACATCTTTCATTTTGATTTTACTTTTCATTTAGTTAAAAGGTGACATGATATGTGATGGGTAGTATTGGATAGAAAATTATAATGAAAATTTTGAATATTGATTGAAACATTTGAATATTGATTGAAGGGTTATAGATTGATTAAGTTTAATTGATGATAGTGAAGATAAACTCATTGGTTATTTATCTATCAAGGTTGAATTTCGTACAAATAAATACTGGATTGGATTTTTTAAATCCTCGTAACTATGATTGGACCAAATTGACCATCATTATACTCATGATAACTTAATTAAGTAATAAGTTATAATTTTAAAATATACTTTCTCATAAAATTAAATATATTAGAAAGAATCAAAGAAAGCTTATAAAGTAGATAAGAATAGATAGATAAAGTCTTTGTCAAACATATCTTTCATTTTGATTGTACTTATGATTTAGTTAGAAGTGTCATGATGTGTAATGGATAAAATTGGACTAGAAATTATAATAAAAAAATTTAATGTTGATTGTAGGATTATAGATTAATTAAGTTCCATTGAAAATAATTATAGTACCCTCCCAATATAATTGGATCACCCTACAAATTCCCATAAATATAATAAAAATAAATTAATCAATAATATCAGTTTATTCACTACCCTTCCCAATATGATTGGATCACCCTACAAATCCCCACAAATATAATAAGAACAAGAATAAATTAATCAATAATATCACTCTACTCATAATAACTTAATGAAGAAAACTTATAATATTAAATATACACTTCCCTTGTAACATTAAATATACTGTAAACAACTTTAAGTTTAAATACGCACTCCCCTACAATATTATATTACAATCCATTTAATCAAAATTGTCAGACATAGTTGAATCCTGATAGCACTATCACAATTTAACTTGTTGTGGAAGATATATCCTACTTATTAATTAATGAGCTTAAGGGGCTTTATAATGAATGCTTCATAAAGCACAATAGTTGTTGAAGGTTTTACAAATGTGGTTGCAAGCAAGGTGGGTTTAACCTTGGAGGAAACTCTATGTTTAAGCACACTTGAGCTGGAATAGTAGTGGGATGGGTGACCTCTCGGGAAGTCTCGACGCTTCACCTTTGTGAGAATCACCTAGATGCAATGAGTGCTAAGTGTTCCATTCATTCTCATGAGAGATGGGTTCTTGTGAACTACTGCTCTTGAAACATGGGTCAATGAGTTTGACTAAAAAACTAAACAGTTGAATCTTGATAGCAATATCACAAAAAAATGTTGATTAAAAAGTTATTTATATATCATTTTTAAGTTTAATTGAAGATAGTGATGGTATGCTCATTGGTTTATTGTCTATTAAGACACACGCGCGCGCGCGCGCGCGATGAAATATATTTGACCATTAAATCTTCATAAATATGATTAGATCAAATTGAAAATCACCATACTCATGATAGATTAATTAAGAAATATCTTATATTTTAAATATATACTCTCATCTTAGAAAGAGTTTTAAAAAGTATGTAAAGTAGTTAAGAATAGATACTTGACTTATGTAAGACATATCTTTCATTCTGATTTCACTTTTTGTTTAGTTAGAGGTGGCATGATATGTGATGGGTAAAGTTGGATAGAAAATTGTAATGTGAAATTTGAATGTTGATTGAAGGGTTATAGACTTGGAAAAACTTGATTATCTATTCAATTATTATCATTTCTAATAGATAACACGTTTAAAGTAGTTAAAATAGATACATTATGCAAGACATCTTTCATTATGATTTTACTTTTTGTTTAGTTAAAGGCGACATGATATGTGATGAGTAAAGTTGGATAGAAAATTATAATGAAAAACTTGAATATTGATTGAAGGGTTATAGATTGGTTAAGTTTAATTGATGATAGTGAAGATAAACTCATTGGTTAATTGTATACTAGGGTTCAATTTCCTACAAAAAAGTCTAAATCATATTCTTTAAATCCCCATAACTATGATTGGACCAAATTGACCATCATCATACTCATGATAACTTAATTAAGTAATAACTTATAATTTTAATACATACTTTCTCATAATATTAAATATATTAGAAAGAATCAAAGAAAGTATATAAAGTAGTTAAGAATAGATAGGTAAAGTCTATGGGAGACATATCTTTCATTTTGATTGTACTTATGATTTAGTTAGAAGCATCATGATATGTTATGGATAAAATTAGACTAGAAATTATTATGAAAAATTTGAATGTTGATTGTAGGGCTATAGATTGAATAAGTTCCATTGAAAATAATTATGGTACCCTCCCAATATGATTAGATCACCTTAAAAATTCCCACAAATATAATAAGAATAAATTAATCAATAATATCACTATATTCACTACCCTTCCCAATATGATTGGATTACTCTACAAATCCCCACAAATATAATAAGATTTTAAGAATAAATTAATCAATAATATCACTCTACTCATAATAACTTAATGAAGAAAGCTTATAATACTAAATATACACTCCCTTGTAACATTAAATACATTGTAAACAACTTTAAATTTAAATACAGACCCCCTCACAATATTATATTGCAGTCCATTTAGAATCCATTATATTATAATAAAAAGCAAAATTGTCGACATTTATATAATCAAATGATTTCCATGTAAGGTTGACTGTCAAGTTATCCCTACAATTCTCAACCCTAGTCACATCATGAACGTTTCCTTTCAAGTTCACCGCACTGTGTCAGACCCGCCGCTCTAACAAACAGGCTAAAGCGAGGGGGAAAAGGCCATAAATAATATGTTGAAAAGAGAGGAGGCCTCGGTGGAGTCTGGTAGAAAAAAGGGCACTGAAAGAACACTGAACCTAAGCAATGATGTCGTGGAAGAGATCAAGAAAATAAATGTTGGCTTTGGTGGCATTGTGGGTAAGTTTAAACACCAAATTGCTAATCTGGAGAAGACAATTTTATAGTTGAAGGAGGAAATGGAGGGTTTGAGCAACCGTCTCAGAGATATTAGCAAATTTGCGCTCAAAGTCATGCACACCTCCCACTACCACCCTTTGTCTGCTCCATGAGAAGGAGTCTAGAGGTAACATTCTCAAGGAAGATGATGCTAGGGAGCTTTTCAAGTTCCTTCAGGAAGAGTGGGCGAACATTTTGCTATCAAAGCGGTTGTGGAAAGGCAATTGATCATTTTTATGTGTTGTTTGCTAGTTAACTTTGCTAGCCCAAGGGGTTGTTTTTACTTTTTCGGTTATAGCCTTAGGACTAAGATTGTTATGGTTATTTACAGCCCTGTGTGGCATGATGTGGATATTACCTTTTTCGCTAAGTACTCTAGTTTGGACTTTGGTAATTATGGTTTTGTTGATAAATGGTGGTGGTGCTCTGAATTTTATAAGCTGGTTTTTGATAGGGGTAGACATATTGTTTTATTATGCTCTGCTCTGTGCTCTGGGTACAATTAATATGATGTTAATGTTGTGATGTGATTGTACCATGGGCCAACACCCTCTTGTTGTTGCTTTCTATCAAAAACAAGTTTAAAGTAGTTAAAATAGATATATTATGCAATACGTCTTTCAAATTGATTTTACTTTTTGTTTAGTTAAAGGTGACATGATATGTGATGGGTAGTATTGTATAGAAAATTATAATGAAAAAATTGAATACTGATTGAAAAATTTGAATATTGATTGAAGGGTTATATACTGGTTTAGTTTAATTGATGATAGTGAAGATAAACTCACTGGTTAGTTATCTATCAAGGTTCAATTTCGTACAAATAAAGACATAATTGAATTTTTTAAATCCCCATAACTATGATTGGACCAAATTGACCATCATTATACTCATGATAACTTAATTAAGTAATAACTTATAATTTTAAAATATACTTTCTCATAATATTAAATATATTAGAAAGAATCAAAGAAAGCTTATAAAATAGTTAAGAATAGATAGGTAGGTAAAGTCTATGTCAAACATATCTTTCATTTTGATTGTACTTATGATTTATTTTGGTTGTACTTATGATTTAGAAGTGTCATGAAATGTTATGGATAAAATTAGACTAGAAATTATAATAAAAAAATTGAATGTTGATGATAAGATTATATATTAATTAAGTTCAATTGAAAATAATTATGGTACCCTCCCAATATGATTGGATCACCCTTGAAATTCCCACAAATATAATAAGAATAAATTAATCAATAATATCACTCTATTAGCTCTATTCACTACCCTTCCCAATATGATTGGATCACCCTACAAATCCCCACAAATATAATAAGAACAAGAATAAATTAATCAATAATATTACTCTACTCATAATAACTTAATGAATAACTTATAATATTAAATATACACTCCCTTGTAACATTAAATATACTGTAAACAACTTTAAATTTAAATACGCACTCCCCTACAATATTATATTACAATCCATTTAGAATCAAAATTGTCGGACATTTTTTAAATACGCACTCCCCTACAATATTATATTACAATCTATTTAAAATCAAAATTGTCAGACATTTATATAATCAAATTATTTCCATGTAAGGTTGGCTGTCAAGTTATCCCTAGGACACTCAACCCTAGTCACATCGGGGAGGTTTCCTTCCACTTGCTATGTCTATATTAATAAATAGTACGTAGTTTGCAGCAGCTGCACGTTTTAGCTTTCAGTAGAAGATTCAAATAAAAAAAAAAGAGTGGGGTCCACCCGTGAGTGAAGTAAACGTGCCCTTAACTCCGTCCGTAGATGAACTTACAGCTCACGTTGATGCTCTGACAAGACGACTCATGGACATGCCAGCTAATATTCCACCTCGGCAACTGTGACGGATGTGACCCGCCAAGTGTAATCACGTTACTTTAACCCAACCCCAGTAAAAATACTTTCACCAATTCCAACAACTCGCAGGCCCGCTTTGGGAATGGCGGGCCCGGGTGCGCTGCATCTTTCACATTTTTCATATCTTTTTCACCGCGGTTAAGTCCAGCCTGAGTTAGTCAGTTGGCAGTGGTCACTCGGGGCACGTGTCGGAGGACGCCAGCACAGCTGTCACCAATAATGGAGAGCTGATGGGAATTCGCAGGACCACGGTAAATAATAGCTGCCAGCAGGGCGTTCTCTGTCAATCGCTTTCAAACCTTAATCACCGCCACATCCTGTCCTATTTAAGCCGTTGCCCGAACGTTACAACTCACTTGTCTGCAATTACCTACTGTATTATTTGAGAGCCGGAAGTTTGCAAGAGGATATTTTAGGGTTTCGGGGTTTAGGGTTTGTTTCAGAGAAATGGTGAATTCGGGATTTACAGTGGCCGCGAGGCTTCTGTTTATTGTCTGTGTTCTGGAGTTAAGTTTTTCTGCTCAAGGGAGAAAGCTTGAGGCTCTGGTTGAAGAAGAGCCGCTGGTTTTGACCTATCACAATGGTCCTCTGCTCTCCTCGGCCCCCATTGATGTTCATTTGGTCTGGTATGGGAAGTTTACCCCTGTTCAGCGGTCTATTGTGGCTGATTATCTGCAGTCTTTGGGAGCACATTTGCACGGAAAGGCTAAGTTGCCGTCTGTTAATTCTTGGTGGAAGACTACTGAAAAGTACCAAATCGCTGCCTCTAATCAGGCTTCTGTGAGCATTGCAAGGCTTGGGAAGCAGAAGATTGATGAATCATATTCCCTGGGGAAGTCATTGAAGAGATCTGATATAGCTGCTCTGGTTGAGGGATCTGTTAAATCCGGAGCTCTGCCTCTGCCGAAAAAGGACAATGCGGTGTATTTGGTACTTACTGCAGAGGATGTTCTTGTTGAGGGTTTCTGTATGAATTCTTGTGGTTTCCATGCCAATGTTTTGCCGTCCTCTGTAAATGGACAGAAGGTTCTTTCCTACGCCTGGGTTGGGAACTCTGTCACTCAGTGCCCTGGTCAATGTGCTTGGCCCTTTCATCAGCCTCTGTATGGTCCTCAGTCTCCTCCTCTGATTGCCCCCAATGGAGATGTGGGTATTGATGGAATGATCATCAATATTGCAACTGTTTTGGCTGGAGCTGTGACGAATCCATTCAATACTGGTTATTTTCAAGGCGATGCTGCTGCTCCATTGGAGGCTGTTTCAGCTTGCCCTGGAATATATGGAAAGGGTGCTTACCCTGGTTTTGCTGGGGAGCTTCTGGTGGATGGCACAACGGGAGCGAGTTACAATGCCCATGGTCTCAATGGGCGCCAGTTTCTGCTTCCTGCTATGTGGGATCCTGTAACTAAGTCATGCAAGACATTGATATAAACAATTTTGTAGTAAGATCAGACATCGAGATTAGAGGTGGAAAGAAAGATGGAATCTGCACGTAGTAATTCTTTATTCTTTATACAATGATGAAGCTTTGGTATACTGCAACTCTTTATTTTGTCTGACCATGTGCACGTTCTTATTTAACAATTTGTTTTTCAACTGCACTTGTCTTTGTCTGTTGTTATGAGGTACAATGGATCGATTAAAAATTTACTCTGAAAGTATAAGAAAAATCTGCTCGAGAATACACTCGTTAGGAAAAAATGATTGTCTTACATTATTAATAAAAAATGTATTAATAAAGTAAATAAGCGATTAGCCAATCGATCTCTCTCATGGCAGCTAGTCGAGTCAAAGTATTAAAAGTATGAAATTTATTTAGCGAAATAATTAAGAGATTAACGAGTCGAACGAAAAAACAATGTCTCTAATGGCCGTTAGTCGAGTTAAAGCTCTTTTACAAATTTGAAACCTCCACAGTCCATAATAATTAGGAAACACTGATTTTAGATTTTTCAGTCTACAATAATAATTGAATGTTTATAATATTGGCAATTGTATGGAACATCAAACGATGAAGCCTTCTCATACCTATGTTAGAAAAATTAAATTGATTAAAACAAATTTCAAATTTGAATTAAAACCCACTCTACTTGAAAAAACTATATATCAGAGAATTTTCTTTCTACAACATTTTCAAATTTGACCTAAAAGCATTAACGACGTGTTGCTTACAACTAGCATACTTGGTGTTAAAAGAATTAAATTTATTAGAACATTTTCAAATTTGTATTAAATGCCCATTAACTACCATTAACTACTTGGAAAAACTAATTACAGGATTTGCTTTCTAGAGAGTATTTTCAAATGTGTCTTTAACTTATAGCATTAACGACGTGTTGCTTACAAACTAGCATACCTAATTAGGATTTTCTTTTTTATGACAATAATTAGGTTTTATTGGTCTCGAACAAAGCATGGAAAATAAAGAGAGCAATCTGAACCACAAAAGTGGAAAATAAATATAGAGCAATCTGAAACACCAAAGCTTAGAATAAAAGAAAAGTTAAGAATGTAACAACAAGAAGTTAGAATGTAAGCATAAGAGCAATATACATATGTTGGAATATGCACAAAATACATATGAACAACAAGAAAATTATATAACAAGATCATTTATAGAAATTATCTATGAACAACAAGAAAATAAAATTATATAAAAAGATCAGTTATAGCAATGATCCTTGAATTTTTGTGGAACCATATCAAACTTAGAACTTGAGGAGTATCTGCATTTGTCTAGTTCATTTCATCTCTCTTCCATAAATTTGCAAAAATGATACATTTCATCTCTCCATAAATTTGCAAAAATGATATAATATTTGATTTCATCTGTCCTCCATAAATTTGTAAAAATGATATAATATTTGATTTTATTCAAGTGTTTATTATATCTGTCACCATTTCTTTGACCAATCTTTTCTTGTGATCATAAGAAAATTAGTGTTTGACCAGTCTTTAGTCTTTAGTGTTTGATGAGTCTTTAGTTGTGAACATAAGAAAATTAGTTGGATTATAATTTCTAAGTACAACATTAATATTGTTTGACATCTACTTTTTCAAGCAGAATATGATTAGAAATAATTGTTTGACATCTACTTTTCCATATGTACTGCAAAATGCATTGTCTTATAGAATCTACGACCACATTCTTATGAATACTGATACCTAAAATAACTTCATTCCATCTCAAAGTATGATGAAAAATAGCTGGGAAATGTTTAAATATGATATTCCATTTCTTTCTAACTCTAAAGCAACCCTAAAAATACATTTTATGCTTTCACTTTGCTGACAATATAGACACTTAGTTGAAGTTGAATGCAATGCTAGAAATCTTAATTCATCTTTTATAATGACAAAATTTGAGCATTTGCCTTAATACTTTATTATAATAATGTTTTAGAAGTTGATAATTAAAAGAGTTGTGAACTGAAGCTCTTTTTGGGAAACTATGACCAAGGATGGATTATAAATATGAGCTCATTTCATTGGGATTGGCATTCGATTATTGATTAAAATTTTGACTTTGTGGCTCTATGCCGACATTTATGAATTGTGCCCTTGCTGAAGTATAAGGAATTCTTAGTTCTTCACTTCTGCTATTGTGCTGAGGTAAACAATTGCACGATCTCTCTACTGTTGAATCTGTGGTTACGAGAGGAAATTTATGTTGAGTTTCATCATTATTGTTTGGAGTTCGCTGAAGGGTTCAATTACATGTACTGAGGGTGTAATTGTTTCAGATTTATCATCATCGAAGCTTTAGATTGTTAAATTTGAGTGCTTAAGTTACTCCATTTCCTTTCTTTAAATCTGCAATTGCATTTAATGTTGTGTCTTGGATTTAATCTCATTGTTGGCAAAATTTGTAGGTAAATCTTTTTAAATGGAAAGCATAAAAAATAAAATTTTCCCATTCATAACCAATCCTTGAAAATGTTGCACTATAAAAGAGTACATAACTTCATCATTAGCTTCATAAGAACTGAAGACTTACCAAAAATTAGAAATCCCCTAGACTTATTATTTAGAAGAAAATAATCCTTAACACATTGCCAACTAGTCCAGTCAAGAGACTTGAAGTCTCAAATATTACAGAAGTGTTTCAACCCCTTCTTGTAAAGATGATTAGCCTATTTAGGAAATGAAACAGCTAGTGGTTGCCCATGATATTTCATAAGTTGATTCCACCAAATAGATGAATTAGAAAAGTTGAATCCATGATGTAATGATTTTCTTCTCCAATCAAACAATTACGTACAAATGTTCAAGCCTTCCAAATGTATTGCAATGGAGTGGAAGCTTTAACATGAAAAAATGGAGCAAGTAAAATCTTATCTAACCAATTCATCGATTGTCATTTTTTATTCATATCAACGAGAAATATCATATGTCGCACTAAGATTTTCCATTTTTCCTCTCTTGAAATATCTCTTATTATCCACTGGGTAGATAAACAGACCCCTTGAATCCTGGGATTTTCCATTATTCCTATCTTGAAATAGCTCTTATTATCCATCAATTCTAGGGCTTTTATTAGGACCATTATAACCTAGCATGAGTTTTTTCTCCTTGTCCTCTATAATGATCTAATCTACGTAGTTGGGTTTCTATTGTAGTAATGGAATATTGAATAACTACATTGTTCGAACGATCATTAAGATTTTTTCTATGCAAAATCAAGCTTCCCCTGTAAAGATTTTTCTTTCATTTTTCATTACAAAGCTAGTCTTTTACCAAAATAACATAAAAAATTAGCACATTTAGAGATAGCAAGTTGCCACCAAGCCCTACAAGGCTACTCTCTTCCAGGCTTGGGATAGAGTTCCAAATGCCGACCAACATCGACACAAGAATTCATTTTAGATGTGAAGTATTAAGCTTAAAAGACAACTATTTATCTATAGATTTAGAATTTTTCTTCGCAACAATACAAAATTTAGGGAAGTAGTCTAAAAGAGTAGTGGAGTAATCAATCTTTACATAATTTCCAGATGAATCTTGTACTACTTGCAAGCTAGGAGAAATATAAAACCTATCAATTCTGCCGAGTTTTCTATCAACTCCTAGCCTGCAATTGGTCCAAGTTAACCAGTTATGCTTATGGCAAGCCCTCTTTTTATATAACGGGTCAACAACCCCCACAAAGTTACAACAGAAGAAACCATTTGTCTTATTCCTCATTGTCGAGTTTTAAATGATTAGGTCAGTTGCAATCACTATAATGTTCTACCATGTTAAAATCATCACCAATAATCCAATCAGCACGAGATAAGTGATTGGATATTCATTCCCATAAGTAACATCTTTATTTTGCAATGTTAGGGGCATAGATAGAACAGAAACTAATAGGTTGACCACTAATAAATGTCAGGACCTACACACAGTTGTGTGATGTATCCTCCCCTTATCAATGAAAAACCCGTTGAGCCATGATGCCAACCCAATTACAACCCCTCCCCTGCCATCACTATGCAACGTGTGAAAAAAGGTAGCATCTCTCCATATGTTGAATAGTGACACAACAAAACAAGGACCATTAATTTTAACCTCTTGACAAAAAATAGCATTAATTTCCATTTGACAATAGATTTCTTGACTTCAAATTTGCGGTGAGCGAGTGATAACCCTCTAAAATTTTAAGACAGTTTTGTAATCCATGATTTAACAATATTTGAAGAGTCTCCCTCCTATGGCAAAACATCAAAGGGATTGACAAGCTTAATTGAATTCTCAAAATTCTTAGGCTCCTTAACATTAGAAATAAGGCCCCGTTTGTTTCGCGGAATTGGAATTGAGTCAAAACCTTATTATCACAAACCCAGGTTTTGAAATCCCGATTTTGCATCTTCGGGTTATAATTTGGACCGTTTGGTTGACCTGGAAGATGGATTAGTCAATCCATCTTCTGCGTTTGGTTGCCAATTTCAAAAATTGGAATTGGAATTGACAAATTCCAACTTCCGCGTTTGGTTCACAATTTCGAATTGGAATTGGAATTTGACAAAGACTTTATAATTTTTTATTGTTATTGAATAATGCTTAATTTATATTGTGATTGATTTT
Organism: Thuja plicata; assembly: GCA_018584345.1. Taxonomy (NCBI): domain Eukaryota; kingdom Viridiplantae; phylum Streptophyta; class Pinopsida; order Cupressales; family Cupressaceae; genus Thuja; species Thuja plicata. The sequence continues at coordinate 360 of MU220644.1, read as the reverse complement.
GTCCATTTTTTTATTTTTTTTTATTTTTTATTTTTTTTATTATTGAATAATGTTTAATTTATATTGTGATGTCCATTTTTTTAAATTTATATAAAATATCATATTTAATCTTTCACAAATGACAAATACATCATATTTTGTTTTTATTTGATATGGAAATAGACATGCTGATTGTAAAGTTATATGACATCGAGACTATATACCAAATAAAATTAGGAATGCACAATGATATTGTAAGGATGAGTTCGAATTGAGACATACAAGTGTTTGCATAAAAATATAAATAGTCATTGAATTGCTCGATATTAAATAAGTCTTGTAGTCCTCATGACAATATATATATGGCCCAACAAAGTAGTG
>MU220626.1:7741-22424 GCA_018584345.1 Thuja plicata | reverse complement strand
CAAATCGTCTCCCGAAGCGTTTGACAAGCAGAAAGAAGCATATCCGAGAGAACCAGACCACACAGGAGTCAGCCCGTAGCCTTTCATCAGTGGTGTCGTGTGTGCTTTGGAAGGAAACCAAGCCGATGACCTCTGGGAGGAATAGAGAAGCGGTGCTAGTTACATCGAACCAGTCATCAATTTGATTGCTTCCCCCCGGAGACCAGAGTTTCGTCCAGCTCATCCTCTTATTATTTTATTTATTTCCAAGTGGGGAAGGCGGTACTTCTTTCACCATTGAGCCTAAGCTTAGCTAAAATTTAAATGGCGGTACTTCTTTCACCTATCCACCTATATTTAGATATTCAAAGAGGATAAAACCCCAGACCCGGGAAGAATTTCTTTGGATTTTCAGACGTGGATCAACCAACCAGTACAGCTGATCTACCCTTGACGTGTCCGATTACTTGTTCCTTATATTATTATTGTTCACTGATTGCCAGACTCCCGGAGACCACCAAATGGAGATTGCTCAAAAATGTTCCATAACCTGCAAAACAATCCCGGAAACCGGGTTGGTTCCACTGTGATAAAGATAGATTATAAAGTGCACCATGCCAGAGGCATTGCACTAGAGGCCAAATTTATGCGAAGCATTCCAGTTCCTACAATGTGGAGCAAAACGTCGGGACCAAAAGAAAGTCGAAAGCGAAAACAAAGACAACAAAAAAAAAAAGAAGGGGGAGACTGCCCCAGAGGACAGCCAACAAGACTATTTACAAGGGGATATTTACATATAATACAATTTTGGACAAACTTACCCTTATTCGAAGTAATGTTTGAGAAACTACCCATTGACAGGCAATGTAACAGGTTCTCCAGTCAAGGTGTTAAGTATTTGCCCCGCAGATTTCTGAAATTAAGTATGGTCCGAGCCAGAGCCGTTGGAACTTGGTGTGTTTTCCTTTCTTCTCCTGGGCCTTGTCTCACAACAGGACCAGGTCTGAAATCCTAAAAGCCTTATATTGGGCTCTTTTGTCAAACCACCTTTTTACCACTGCTTGATGACGCGCGAAATGTTCAAGGGCTGCGTCTCGTTGTTCCTCCATTCGCACGAGATTCAGGAGCCGAACCTCCACAATATTGTCCTTGTTATTGAATTTCTGCATGAACTGTAAAACTGGGATTTGTAAGTTGACTGGGAATACAGGGTTCTGGCCATAAACCAGGTGGAATGGTGACGTCCCCAGGGCGGCCTTAATACGAATACGATCCGCCCAGAGGGTGAATTTCAGTTTTTGGTGCCAATCCCGGGGATTTTGTTCTAACAGATGTTTGATCACCTCAAGTAGATTCTTATTTGTTGATTTAGCAACGCCATTCCCTTGGGGGTAATAATTGCTGGAGAACTTCAGTGTGATCTTTCGATTGTAGGTCCATTCGAGTAATTGTGCGAAAGAAAATGCCAGACCATTGTCACATACTAAAACAAAGGGCATTCCAAACCTTGTGACGATGTTTTCCTCCAAAAACTTGATAACTACGTCTGCGGTTTTGTTTTTGCAAGGTATAGCTTCAGACCACCGAGTACAGTAATCAGTCGCAGTGAGGATATATCGATGGTTGGCAGACGAGTTGGGGTTGATTTCCCTGATGAAGTCAAATGCCCACTAGGCAAAGGGTCTAGCCTCGTAGACTGGTTGCAGAGGCATGGCTAGGTTATGCTCACGATGCGCTGCTGTTTGACAAGTATGGCATTTTCTGACATGAGCGTAAACATCCTTGAAGATGCAGGGCCAATAGTATCCGGCCCAGAGGATCTGATGGGCAGTGGAATCGGCTGAACCATGCCTGGTTCCAAACTGTCCATGGAATTCATCAATTATTTTCATAGCTTGGTCCCTGTCGATGCACCGGAGGTACATCCCCTCATAATTTTTGCGGTAAAGCGCGGAGTTTTTGATCATGAAATGGGTGCTTTTCATCCGCAGAGCACGGCGTTTGTGGGGAGGCAATCCCTCCAGGCATTTGTTGTTTAACATCAAGTACACTAGGTCGGTATACCATGGGTCTTGGGTAATGGACTCCACCGTATAAGTTTGACATTCTATGTGGGGAGTCTCTTCTGCCATTGTTCGACTTAGTCCCTGGCCTCAGACTATTTTCATGGGCTGCATCTCTAAGTCATATTCCTAGAGGATGGCCATCCATTTCCCCTGTCTCTCGCCCAATTCACTCTGCATCAGCAGAGATTTGACTGCCTGGTCTGGGATGATAGCATGCACTTTGCTCCGGAGAATATAATGCCAGAATTTCTTCACGGCATGAACTAGAGCAAAGGCCTATTTTTTCAGTGATGAATACCAGACTTCGACGTTCTTAAAGGGGGAACTCATGAAAGAAATTGGTCGTTCCTCCCTTTTAACCTTTTGGGTCAGTATTGCCGCGGCAGAATGCGGTGAAGCAAATGAGTATATGTAAAACGGGAGGGAATAGTCCAGACTAGCCAGGACAGGTGCCTCCATTATGGTCTGTTTGATCTGGGCAAACGCCCGCTTTGCTTCAGGACTCCACTCAATTTTGGTATCCTTTTTCATCATTTCATTGAGTGGTTTAACTATTTCTGCAAATCCTGTGATGAATCGTCGCACGAAGTTGATTTTTCTGAAGAAGGATCGCATTTCTTTCTTGCTACCAGGCATCTGTAAGTTCAGCAATGCTTCGACTCTATCAGGGTCTATGGATATACCCTTCTCAGAGATGATATGCCCGAGCAACTTCCCTTCGGTGACCCCAAATATGCATTTCTTAGGATTGAGGGATATTCCATACCGGCGACATCTCTCGTAGATCTGAGCGAGGTGGGCGGCGTGATCACGCCTGTCTCGGGAGAAGACGGTCAAATCATCCATGTAGATGATTATGCATCGATTCACAAGGCCCTCGAACGCAATGTCCATGGCCTTCTGAAAAGTAGCCCCTGCGTTGATCAACCCGAAGGGCATTCTTCTATACGCAAACGTTCCCCACTTGGTGGTAAATATTGTTTTCTCTTTATCCTCACACTTAACCATGACCTGGTTGTATCCCGAATATCCATCCAAGAAAGACATCATCTGAGATCCGTTTACTATCTGCAACACCTCATCCAAGGAGGGGAGAGGGTGATTGTCTTTTTTAGATGCCTTGTTCAAATTTCAGAAATCCACGCAAAGGCGGATCTCACCGTTCTTCTTCGTGATAGGAACCAGGTTGGCAACCCATGTAGTGTGCCAGATTGGAAAGATTATCCGGGCTGACAATAGTTTTTTCACCTCTTGACGGATCAGAGGCTCTATCAGGGGGTTGACCGGTCTTTGTTTTTGCCGAAAGGACTTAGTGTCAGGTTTCAGGGGAATGGTATGGGTCATGATAGATGTGTCATACGTCTTTAAATCTTCATATCCCCAAGAAATTACATCAATGTATTCTCGGAGAACCGCAAGAATCTTCTCCTTTTCTTCAGGGGAGCAGGAGGTACCTATGTGGATGATCTTTTCTTCACCGGGCTAGCCGGTGTTAACCTTTTCAAACTTTCCTCCCTCAGGGGAGGATGATACCTTCTCACGGGCCCGAGGGTTTGAATCGAAGATTCATTCTAATGCAACCATCCCCTTAGGGATAGTGTTGGTGGGCAAGTCCATGATCCCATCGTCTTCATTACTTTGCCCCGTATCATCGTGGTCTCGTTCCTCCACTATCTGATCCTCAAAAATACCAACATTGGCCATGAAGGCCAGAATATGCTGATCGTCCTCAAAAACCTAAAAGTGGGTAACATTATCTGGAATGGAGGGGGTGGAGACCATCTCAACTGAAAATCTTCTGAGTCGTGAGCCGGCCATTGGCTCAAGTGTGTTGGCAGAAACAGCTAGGGCATCCGGGACATAGTTCCGCCGCCGGGGAATGAGGTCAATGCCAAAGGCATCAAAATATTTGATAAGGCTCCAAGCCCGGTTGCGGTATGCGGCCAACCTTTTGTCATGACATGTGTATTGACTCCAGACTTGTTTAACAACCAACTCTGAATCACCCAGAGCCCGGAGGTGGGTGATACCTTTCCTTAGTGTGAATAGGAGTCCAAGGACCAAGGCCTCGTACTTCGTGACATTGTTTGTACAGTTAAACTGCAGCCTGTAGGATGCGAGGAAGGATTTCCCCTGTGGGTTGATTAATTCTACCCCGGCCCCGCAGCCCTGTTTGGATCGGGACCCGTCGAACTTAAGGGTCCATAAGTCATTGTTTGTAATTTGGGGCTGGGGAGGGGGAGTTTTCTTTGGATTGTTGCTGGGAGACTTAGGGATCTCTTCCTGGAATACCGACGTGAGAGTAGAATTTACCCCCAGAGGCATTTCGATTTGTGATTCCCGATGGGACGGCACTACAGGAGTGCATCCCACAGAAGTATTGGGTCCCGGGGGATCGGTTGTATGTTCACTCCGGAAGATATCGAGTTGCCGGGTAGCGATCGATAGACATGGTTCACACTCGTGCTCTGAATGTTTTTGGTAATGCACTTGGCACCATGTGCCAGACAGGATTGTGGCAAGGGTCGCTGTGGGGCCCTGAGAGTTAACTTCAACTTTCACCTTTTCTTCCAAGTCTTGTGCTCTTTGCAACACTACGGGGTCCTCTCCGGGGATGAAATCAAATGTTAAGATTTTAAGAGGTCGGTACACCCCCAGGGAGGATTCGAAGAAAAGGACTTCACTGACCTTCCCAACTTCTTTAAGGGCCTGTTTCATCCGAGGTTCACTTTCGACCCAGATCTGATTGGACTCTCCTTCCCATGGAAGCCATAAGTGGGTGAAGTCGGTCGAAAAGTATCCATTCAGGGACTTAGACCAATTCTAACTTAGTAACATCCTGTAAGTCTCTGGGATGTCCACCACTTGGATGTCAATGATGCTGGCTATCCTGGGGTCCTGGATAAGATGTATTCGGACATTCTTCAATTCCCCCACCATTTTCACAGCAGTTTTATCCAGTTGGATTACTACGCCATTAGATGGGGTGGGGTGGAGTCCGAGCTTCTGACAAATGGATAGTGGCATGATGTTACCCAAAGCTCTGGAGTCTACTAAGCAGTTGTGTATATTTTTTCCGTAAATGTTTAGGCCTAGTAGGAAGGGAGGATCCTCATTATTCCCCCGGAAGACAGCCGCATTAGCATCTTTGAATGAGACAGTCTTGGGTGGGTGGCTAACTACTTCTAGGTTCCCTAAGAGATTCAGAAGGGACTTCTTCTGCTCGGGACAATTTAACAAAACCTCCATCAAGGTCATGGAGGTAGTGGTTTGTTCTAACGCCTTCGTGATGTCAAATCTTCCTCCCAGGAACTGGTGATTTTCCTCCGTGAGATCTTTTGCTTGGTTAGGGCTAGGACCTTTTGGAGGGACGGGTCTATCAATTGCATTACCCCAGGGAGGAGGAGTATCTTTGGTAGGAGGTATAGGCGTGTAAGCTGGTCCTTTACTCGCCTGGCTCCGGGTGTTGTATGGAGCCCGCGGGTTAGTAAAGGTGTTGGCCTCGAAGGGCATGATAGATTCATCAAAGAATCCCTGTAGTTTGAATTCTTCTTCATCTTCCCCAGAAGTTTCGAAGAATATGGTATCATAGGTGAAGGCACTATGGGTTTGCTCTTGGACAGGGGGCTCCGGGGGAGCGGTATCATGTGATTGCTGCCTGTCCAGCTGGGAGATCATTATGACTTTCTCCAAAGTGGCACAATTCACCTCATTGTGCGAACCTGTGTCGTGTAGTCTACACCAGTTAGTCATGGGATGGAAGTTTGTGACTGGCATAAAATGGGATGGTCCAGCACCATTCTGGTTGGTGTTTTGGTTTGGAGGTGGGCCTCCGGTGTTAGCATTATTATTCCATTGTTGTTGGTTGGGTTTAGGCCCGTTGTTGAAGTTTCTTCCCCCGACGTTGTTGTTTCATTGGCCGGAGAAGATATTCCCTCTGTGGGAATTTGAATTTTGGGGTGCGTAGGACCCCGCCTTCAGTTGACCCATGTCCATAGTCAAAGTGGACAGCATTCGCCGGAGGGATTCGACCTCGGTGGTCAACTGAGTGTTAGCGTTACAATGGGATGGTTGTGGCTGTTGTTGGCTTCCCGAGAAGGCAACAGGATTAACCAGAGTCGAGGGCGGCAATCCTCCAGCCGCGGAAGACTAGAAGAATGACACTCTAGACGGTTGTGGTTGAGTCTGTTGTGTCTGCTGTGGCTGGTTCCAAGGGAAGACTTTTAGACCCGGCGTTATCTGGGTCTGGGAGGGGTAAACATATCGTGTCTGTTGGTCTATCAAGGGTTGCAGGGAATTCACCGCCATCGAGGGGGCACCTATTGCCAGATTGGGATTGTAACCCCCGGCATAAGAAGTTCCACCGGGGATCATATTGAAAGGCGTGTTCTATACAATCCCGCCTGGAGATTTGTTGAGACCACGAGACAACTCTAGGGCTAGGTTGTAGACTTTCACCAAAGTATCCCGGTCGCCTGGGGCGGTTGTTCTCCAAAGGAGGGTGGCCACGAAAGGGTCCATCGCATTAAGGTATGTCTGTATGGTAACGTCTGGCGATGGGACAAAAGGGCCCGTGCACCGCTTCAAGGCACGTTGGAACCTATGATTGAAAGCTGTAAGAGGTTCATTGGGTTCCTTTCTGATGGAGATGAACTGGCTGTGGGACCAAGCTGGGTCCACATGCACGCGAAAGGCAGCCAGGAAGGCGTCCTCCATATCCTCCCATGTGTTGATGGAGTTGGCAGGTAAGTTCAGGTACCATTTCAACTCGCTTTGTCCTAAGGACAGGGGAAACATGCGGGTCACAACATCCTCATGTTGGATCCGGTGTCGATTCATGGCATCTTTGTATGCCTGTAAATGTTCTTCTGTGGTCCGTGAGCCTAAGTGCTCATATCGCGGGAAAATCTTCTCCGGGTGGGAGGGTAAGTCGTTGATTGCGCCCGAAAAAGTGCCCATTGGGGATCCAGGGTTCCCAAAATATGTAGCCATTGGGGGAACTGTATGTTGGGTAGTTTGGGTACTGGTTCTCAGGACTGTCTGGGGAGTTTGGGTATTCAGAGATATGGTAGATCCCCAGACAACAGTGGCTGGTAGGACTTTCGATGTCTGCTTCTTTCGAGCAGGAGGCTCGAGTTCGACAAACCTTCCAGGATTCAGGGCAGACCTAAGGATTCTTTCAAATTTAGCTGGGGAAAATGACCCAATCCCACTAAAGGCTGATCTCCTAAAACTACAACTCGGGGAACCCTCAGGGGGTGTAAAATTAGAATCTCTAGGAGGGGGCGAGTTCATGCCCTCCTTCTAGTGCCAGTTTTTGTTGACGGGGTTTTGCTGACCGGGTCCGCCAACAGTCATAAGTTGTCACCGGGTTCTGGGAAAATCGGCCAACTCTGCCTGCAAAGGTTGTCTGGGGGAAATGAATCCTCCGGGCCTTCAAGCACCTGGGTGTCGGGTCACGACGGTGTGGGGCTCGGTTGGGAGAGGTGACTATTTTTTAGGGGGATAGCTAGTTACTTCAACTCATTCTTCCAGAGATTCGGTACACTAAGGGTTTCCCAGAGCATTCTACACTTAGCAAATAAAATGAAAAAAAAGATCCTGCAGGGTTAGAAATGTCTATCTAACTACAGTCATGCTGAAATGTCTGGAACATCAACAATACTTTGAAAGACTACACTAAATACTGAGGAAATACACAACCATCAGTTAGCATTTTATCAGTAGCAGAAATAAAGAGGTCGTTAATCTACTTTAACATATCAGAGTGAAGGACATACAGAACATTAAAACATGAAATACCATTTAACTCAGAAGCAGGGACGTTAACAACATCATTACCAAGAATCCTTCCTTCTTCATTAATATTTAGTCCAGCAGGCACTGGCGCGTGATACAATGGTGGCTCCAGGGGAGCATCTAACTATCAAGAACAGAACAATGGAGCATTGAGCTCTGCAACTAAAACTAGAAATCACTTTTCTATTGCTATGGATAACAAAATCATCAATTTCGTCGACCCTTGGAAATGGGTCGATTTGCCTATTTATACAACTCTTTGCTAACCCTAACCCTATTTTACATATTTTAATAAAATACAATATCCGGGGGCCGGTACTACCTACGCCACCCTAGAAAAGACCTGGAGATGGAATAGGTCTTCCCTGTCAGAAGAAGAAGACAAGAATATACATCAAAAGAATCAGCCTCGGGAAGAGGGCCAGAGAAGAGAAAGTAGAAAGTAGGTCCCCCCGGGGACCGAGGCTACATGCCTCATAAATGGGAAATGCGGCGCCCTGCTTCCAATGTGCCAGATGTACCCTTGAACGGCGCCTCGAGAAGACCACCTTGTCAGAAACCAACTACCGAGCCAATGCCCCTTGATGTGGCCAACTTCCTTCTGACAGTCTTATTAACCACTTCTGAAAGTGACCGGTCGGCCTCGGGGACCGGGACACAGACCATCTTTAAAGAATACAAAATTTTGGATCCTGGACTCCGGGATCTGGGAACTTACGTCCCCAAAAGCATAAAGAATACATAATACTCAAGTTTCCCCGGTTCCCGGAGTACGATCAAGGCTGCTTATTATCGTTGAAGCCCTGAAGGAGGTGAAAAATGGCATCTCATCAATATTTCTTAGGCTGGCCCTTCAGTGTCTGGCCACATCAACTAGTTCCCCTAGGTCCGGAATATTATTTCTGAACTCATCTGCCATCCTTGCGGCATCATGGCCTTTAAGCACCATTTCGGTAAGTTTTGTCATTTGGGCCCCATCTATCCCCTCCGGGGATTAATACCGAGATGCCATCATTTCATCAAAATTCCCCAAAATTGACTCCTCTGGGGTATAAGTATCTGTACTAAGAGGATCTACCCCGGAAGCCTTTATTACAAATGACATGTAAAAATTGGAAGAATACTTCATTGTATTTACCTTTTCCTGTAAGGACTCTACCAGTTTCTTGGTTACCTCCAATGTGAGGTCCAGTCTGGAGTACTGAGCCCTTACAAAATCAAATGATTCCTCACCTAGAATTTTGGATTCGGAAATTATGTCTTCCCCCAGGGTGAGGAGCTCTTCGAGTTCTACCTTCCACACCTGGTAATTCTTGGCATCACTCTCCCATTGATCAATTAGTGCTTCTGCCTGGTGAATAACCTGCCGGGCCGTATATAAATCGGGGAGAGTGGACGCTAGGAAACGCCGCGTGTTTCCTATCTGTAGAGCGACCCATTCGTCTGCTGCTTGGGCCTTCTTTTTCATTACTTGCAGGGAGTCTATGTCGCTCTACGGTAATTCTTCTGCTGTGGAGGTCTCCAGAGGAGCGACATTGAGGGGTCGGGCCAGATCTGTAAGCAACCCCATAAGGTTTGCATTTTTCTCTTTCTCAGCTTTGAGCCTCTGGGCCTCCTTTTCGTATCGGGCCTCCACTGCCCTTGCTGCCTCCTTCATAAAGTCTACTTCACCCTGCTTTCCCCTTTTTCCCAAGGATACCTCTGCAATATTGTAATCTGCGGGATTCGCGGTCACTTCATCGGCGTCTGGGAGAGGCGTTACCACTACTGCAATTATTTCTCCGCCCGGCCCAGTCCGAAGGGTATGAACTGTCCGTGCCTTCTTTACTTTTGGCGGGGCCTGAGCTAAGGCCATCATTTTGGCCAGGGAGAGAGGGACTGTAGGAGTGGATTGGGCTTTTCTTTTTCTATTTTCTACCAGCCATGGAGGTGGGAGAGGTGGCCTTCCCGCCAGAGTTTTCTCTTCAGATTCTCTCCCGGTGTCCGGTGGCGGCTGCTCATTTTCAGCATATACTTCCTCTGTTCCTCTCTCTGCCGGTACTTCTTTTGCAGCAATCTCTTTTTCAATTTCTATCTCCTCAGCCTGGTCCCGGATGTCAATTGATGTGTCTGGACCCTGGTCAGCTTCCTTGGGGATTTCTTCTTCATGCTGCTACACTTCTTCTTCCTTGTCTGTTGGCAATAGGGGAGGTATCGGGCCAAGATTTAAAGTTTGGGCCGCTGTGATCACCTGCCCGAAGGTTTCCCCCGGGAGTGGCCTTGGGAACGCGACAGCTGAGGTTACGGTTGATCCTGAAGGTCTGGGTCCAGGTTCCCCAGCGGCTGCCATTCGTTCGCCTGGTGGTTGTTGGTCCACTCCTGGACCTTGCACTGCTTGAGCCCCGGAAACAATCTCCAGTTTTGGCCTCTTCTCCTCTGTCTACTGCTCTTCTTGTTCTGCAGCCTTTTGCTCCAGGTCTTTTGGATCCACAGCCTCTTGCTCTTTCTCTGGGACCTCTATTTCTGCTTGTGTGTCGTCCCCTTGCAGATTCCCGAACTCATCGGCTGCAAATACGTCGAATTCCTCCTCTGGAGGAGGACTGGTTGGGTCTTCCGTTTGTTCTGCTTCTTTCTCTGATTTCGGAGAACTAGAAGAACGGATTTCCACTTCTTTTGGGAGGGAAGCCCTTGGCGCTAGTTCTGACTTAGGTTGTTTGATGTGCTTTCTCTTCCTCCAGGTGATCAGAGGCGGCCCCGCATTGGCTATTGCTGATGCCTCCGTGGGATCCACCCCTGTCGCCTTGACCATCAAGGCTGCCAGCGATGGGGAGGAAGGAGGGTGAATTGGTCCGGCCATTAGCGGGGGAGTGGCAAGCCTCATTATCAACTGCTCCCTCATTTGCTGGGAGGCTGCTACAGATTGCTTAATCTGTTCTTGAATGGGGACTTCCTGCGTGGAGGGTGTTGTAGCTATCCCCTTTCCCTTGTCTGCGCCTTGTGCGGAAGTCCCGGCCCCCGGGGTCAATTTTAGTACCGGTGGTGGTGTCACCCTTGGTGCCGATCGGGGAGTTTGGCGCATACTCCCGGGGCATACCTTCTTAAAATAGGCATGACTTCTCTCAACTACTTCCCGAGTGAAGTCCTCGATTGTGGGCCCCTCTTGGGTGGCCCAATTCATTGTCGGTAGTGGCATTTTGTCAATCCCCTTTTCTTTGTACTAGGGGTCTGTGGTGGGGGCGGTATTTGAGAAACCCGCCGGGAACCTCTGGAGCTTTAGTTCCTGCATCATTCCGGCTATCATCCTGTCGTAGTGCCTGCTCCAGACATCTACATCATCTTGGCAATCTGCCCAGAAGTCTTCCATATGTATTTGATGGGGCTCCGAAGCCCAGGGCAGTGTCGTTGCAATTCTGCCATGCAGATCAAAGTTCTTTCGCGCCAGATAGAATTCCTGCAAGTTATAACATTTCAATTCATTGTCTGCCTCCCTCACGGCAGCCAGACTGCAGGTGTAGTTCCCACAGAAGATTGGGAGCAAAACGTTGGGGACCTTCTTGTGGGCCAAGAAGGTATGCAGCTCCAACATTTGTCTGCAATATTCCAGCAGCACGATCTTGTCCCCATAATGCTTGGGCAACAAGTAGGGTTTCCCAGAGAAGCCAGCGACGCTAATATATGTATGCTGCTGGAATTGGATATAGTAGTGCCCATAACTACTAACCAATTTCATCGCCTCAGTGGATAGGCAGTATCTGGCATCCCGGGTGGGCGTGAGCAGATGGTAGTAAACGAAGGAATCGTTTACCCGGTAGAAACTGGGGAAGCTAGCTTCCCATTGAATTTGTGGGAAATGGTCCCACGGTGATTTTTGTCCCAGGCCAAGCCCGAGAATGCCATCTGTAAGCAGGCCATTGGAGTGGGGCCTCTGTTGGGCCAAAGCCCAGAAAACATAAGAAGTCATGTAGAACTTCTTCTTATCGTTCAACTGCAGGAACTGGGAGTCGACATGATTGGAGATTATTGTCGCCCAGTCAAAAAATTCTCCCTTAGTGGAGATGCCCAATAGGAAATAGTACATCCATTTTGCAAATTCCTGGGAGGAGGGTTGCCCAAATACCCGGGCCAATGCTATCATTCCCATCTGGATGCTCTCCTTGAATTCAGAGCGGGGGATATCTATCTTCATTCTCTTTGGGTCCCTCTTCGAGACCTTGAGCTAGTTGGTGTTCATGTACACCCGGGCGACATCCTCCAGTTGATTAAATTATTTCAAGGCCTCAGTCCTTGTAACCATCATGGCCCTGTCAAATTGTGGGATACCCAGGCCTACTTGGAAAGTGACTGGGTTGAGGGACACCAGTGGAGTGGGGTATCCTGTGGGTTTTGCAGCTGCGAGCATGACGGCCCAGACAAAAGAGTTATAGTTGGCAGCCAAGGTTAGGACAAGCTCCGGAGACTGCACGGAGCATGGGAAGCAAGCTGCCCGAAGGATTTTGGAACCTCCGATGTTGGTTGCTAGTTTGTCTCCAGCCTGTCGCTGGATGTGCATTATCTTTACCAGGGCCTGCATTTCTGCCCAGGTCCCGACACTGGCGTCAGTCATCAGTTTCACCCCGGAATCAATCTTTGAGCCCACAATCTCATTATCCTGCACAAACTTCATGGTGAGGGGCAGCTTTGCCAGGGCCTTCTCCATTTTTGACTTTGCTGCTGCCCTGGTCTCGGTTGTAGTTGGTAATTTCAGACTTCCGGGAGGAGATGATGCAGATGCCTCAGACATGTTTGTAAGATGAAGTTTGGACTTGCGAGACAAAGCGACCATCAGAACATACTCATCAAAATTAAAACAGTTATTCCAGGGTCCGGAGATCTTACCACCGCGTCGTTTGCTTTTCCTGAAAAGTTAGTTTTATACAAAGGTATCCGAAAAGCAAAACATAAACTTAATGTTCATTATATCTCTGGGTCTGAGAAATTTTATTACACTTGACGAAGACATAGGATGAATGGTGGAAAGAGGCCTGAGGCCCGGAGAAATGACCGTTAGCAAAGAAGAATGTGGAGGCGGGTCCACGTGGACGCCACGTGCGTTAGCATTGAATGGATGTGATGGTGATGATGGCGGAGCCAACTGTTTGAACGCGCGAAAAAGGAAAGCCACTTGGCTGGAAGTAATTATGCGCATGGGAAATAAATGAGGCTCTGAAATCCTTGATGGAGGAGAGAGAAAACTTCCTGTCTGAAACCGGCCGAGAGCCGAGTTTCAAACAGGTGGTTTTCTGCCTCGAAGCAAGCTTGGAGGCAAAAAACTAGAAGCGAAGGCGACTCGACCAGCTCGTCGAGCCACCTGGAAGGATACACACAGAGCTGAAGGATATATACATGGAACGGAGGAGATATACATGGGTTACCTATAGATATACACATATATGCATGAATATACTCACGGAATGACTCCCGCGGGAAAAACCAGACAAGGCAGAAACAAACATATATAGCCATTTACATTATTTACATGCTATTTACAGACAAACAACCGCTGCACAGAGGGTGGACAACTCTCTGGTAGAGCTGACCCACCAACGGGCGGCAAAACTAGAAGACAAAAGAACGAACACGACAGAGAAACAAAGCAAAATGAAACAAACAAAACTGAGCAAACCCAAAGACAAACCAGAAAATGGAAGCAAAACAGAGAATGGAAAAGGCGAAACACCAACCTGAAAACGCAGAAGGCGGAGGAAAGGAGGGATTACCGAAAGAACTCTGCAACAACTTGGGTCGTTAGGCTGCCAAGATCACCACCACGAAGCACTTGCGTTATTCTGAGAACAACAGAAGGTGTTAATCTTTGATTATCACAAATTCTCTGTAAATGCTCTGCTAATCGCTTTGAAAATGCTCTATTTCGCTCTAAGTGCTCGAAGGTTTTAATCGCGGTAAGTGTGAAAATGACAGGTAAGTCTATTTATAGCCGCGGTGAAAAGTAATCTTCTTCCTTTCGGAGATTTCAGGTCAGGCGCAACCTCCGGACTCCGGGCCCGGGGATTCCTTATGGTGATATTCTTAAGACTTAAGAACATCATAGAAAAGAATCCCGGAGTCCGGAATCCGGCTTTCAACAAAAAGGCAACCTCCGGGATCTGGGATCCCGGAGGGGAAAACCAAACCGAGAAAAAAACACACACCAGGGAAGAAAAACCCTAGAGAAAGAAAGCAAAAAGGAAAAGGAAGACAAGGCAAAGCCGCAGCAAAAAGCAAAGCAAAAGAAAGAAAAAGGGGAACCAACATTTTGCACACAAAATGTAGGGACGGGGATGCAGGGCATAACAACACCTTTTTTGTTATTCGATCTGTTCGATATCTACTCGTATGACATATTACAGGGCATTGTGTTGCAAATTCATGTTATTTATAATATATAATATGATCATTGGGACAAGCATGTATTGCTTGATACTCCATTCCAATATCTTTCATAACAGTAGATAATTCTCAATATGAGCAATGTAGAATATTTGATGGTGGTAACAGAAACTCGCCTATCAATCTACAGCAAAAAATATAAGTTGTTAATATAAACAATATTAGTGGTACATTATTCACCCTTTGTTAACTATAAAGACATATATGACATACCTTAACATACGTGACATTGTTATGTTAGATAAACCATTCATAACCTTCAAGTTCAATAACAACAATACAGCAGAGAGAAGAGTTGTTTGGGAGTCTTTGTATAGGGGCTCATATGCCTTCTCAAGTAGAGGTACATCAAGGCTATCATCATCATCATGATCAGATACGCTTGGACTAAATGTGTCATGGATCAATGTATTTATACCATCATCTTCAATTGT
>MU220623.1:0-23063 GCA_018584345.1 Thuja plicata | reverse complement strand
GATTTGAGAAATGAATTTAGAGGAAAATAGATGATTAATTAATGATTAAAAAACCATTAATTAATAGATGAAAATTAGTGTTTTTAATGTAAAGTCGCAAGCCTGTCCATTTTAGGGTGTCTACAATGCCAAGTAATTAGAGTTATAGGGAGAAAGTCAAATGTTTGTGACTCTGCAGCTCTGGGAGAAGGAACCGATCTTAAATCATTTAAGGGTACTTTCTTAAAGTTACATTTTAGATTAAGATCTAGAAGCAGAAATGTCTAGATAGAAGTAGGATATAAGGCTTTAGAATTTCATTTTAAGTGTATGTTCCATGATAATTGAGTCTAAGGTTGAGAACCAAAATATAACCATAAATCTTCTGAAGTTAAAATGTACACCCACCTAGGCCTTGCAAAACCTAAAGAGTAGGAGACTCTTTCTTCGGAAGGGTTCTTTTTCATTAGCTAAAATAATTTCTTAACTTGATCATAAAAAATGGCACACTCTTAGGATTTTTTAAATTTGTGGTTTTGGGAACCAACAACTAGTGAAGTAATTTTTGCATTCATTCCTCCACCATGTTGTTGCACTATTGCATTGGAATATATGACAGTTAGTATCTAGGTATTTGATGAGAAATAATTGTTTATGTTTGAAGGGGATATCATAATAATTAAGTGGTTGATTCTAAGGCCTAATTATAAAAGTCAAACCTTAATTGTACTTTAATTCTCCTTTACCATAATTGTATATTGGTAATAATGTTTATTATAATTATATTTCCAATTCTAATTTTAATAGAAAATTTATTATTTAAAATTAAATATATTATTTCTAAAATAAATAGTATATAAAAAATATACAATTTAATGCTCAAATTTGATATTTACATGTATGCAATTAACACTAGTTCCAAAGAAAAAAAATTAAAATAAATAGAATAATTCTAAATTTACCTTGACATATTTTCAACATTTTTAATTTTAGATGATATTGACATGATTAAGATAAAAATAATAATAATATGAAGACCATATCAAATCTTTTTTATTTCATCCTTTTCTCAAGATTGTGCTTCCTAAGTGATCATTTTTTATTAAATATTAATGTTATCTTATTTCGTCAAATCTTTCTCTTTCATATATTGACTTATATATTTCCTATCGGCTATCCCTTGCACCTCTTTATGTGCAAGCGCTAGTTTATATATATAAAGAGGGGGTTAATGTTAAAAATAAATAACGTAAAGTAATTATTTTAAAATAAAAATAAATAAATAAAACAAAAATAAAATAACCTGCGGGCTGGGCGGGAAGCGCAGAGTACTTTAAAAAAAGAAATGTTTTGTTAGGGTTTGGGGAGTGGCTGAAGCCACCCCCGCACCCTCCCTTTTGAAGTCGCCCCCCACACCACCACTACTGTATTTGCAGTGGTGGGACGGGCAAGGCGACAACCACGCCGCTTCCGTGCCATCCCCACTACTCTTTCCCCCTTCGACCACAATGGGTGGTGCCGCCACTTGCGGCCACCACCGCCATTCCATCTGCCCCCTGCGGAAAACGAAGCCTGCTCGGCCCTCTCCCTTCACCGCCGCCTCCTACATCACTAACATAAGGATTATGTTAGGGTTAGCGTAAATGAAATAATAAAAACTTTAGATGTTTTTTTATTTAGATTTGAAATCATTAAAGTTAGAAAGTGTTTATGTTAGTTTATTTAGGTAGAAATTATAATATTTAAACATCATTTAATATTCTTTAATTTTATTTTATTTTAAGATAAATATAACTTAAAGTAGATTTGATTCTCTTAAATAAATTAGATTAGATTTAAATTATAAATACATTTTCATTATAGATTGGATTGAAAAATGCATGTAAGAGTTAATAATTTAAATGATTGTTTTGAAAATTAGATTTGAAGTCTAATAAGATTTAAAGATTATATAGTATAACTTTTTAATGTTTTAGCATGTGGTTTTATTTATTTTTGTATATAAGAATTAAATCATATCCTTAGTATTCTTAAAGAAAATATATGATGTTGATATCTTTTTATTAGAAAGGATTTATAAAGGACTTTATAATCTTATTTTTATAAGATGTTAAGTTGATTAAGTTGACTTCAGGAATTTTCTAGAAGATTTAAATTTTATTATTAAATTAGATTTAACTTGTTAGTAGATTATCTATTTGTTTAAATATTAGATTTGATTTTGGAATTAATGTTTTAAAATAGATTTTATATTAAGTAGTTAGACTTGATTTTCTTCAAGATAGATTTTATTTATGAATAGATTAATTGGTGGGTTATTAAATTTAAGTAAATATAAGTTAATTATTGGTTATTTTATTTTATTTAACTCAAGTTAGGGGTATTTTAGAGAATCTTTAACTTCAGTTATTCAGTTTCTTTTATATGTTAGGTTTCAACGTAATTTGTTTAATTAAATTTATTCATTTTAGATTAATAAGCACTTTGACGTTATATCGATAAGGGGCTCATAACAACCCCTTACCCCCGCGATAACATCTTCTAAGGTTATTATTGTCTCCTTTGACCGGTATTGTGCACGGTTGACTTTTGGTCAACCATGGTCAAACCTAGTCCAACTGCCCTAATTATCATGCCACATGTTCCATGTATCTCATGGACACTAGGATCTTAGTTTTTCACTTTTCAGAGATGGTTGACTTTTAGGTCAACTATCTCGATTTGCACGTGTGAACCTTCCTAAGGGCTTAGCGGACCCTAGGAACTTCTTTTCACATTATTCAGAGTGCAATTGACTTTTGGTCAACTCTAGTTGACTTTTAGTCAACTTTGGTTGAATTTTGCTCGACTGTCTCAATTTGTGTGTCAATCAAAGAATGTAGCTTAGGGATCCCTATAGGATAGTTCTAAGAGCTATCCTACCTCGTATGACCTTTCCATTTACTATTTTTCTTTTGCACCATTTTGCGTGCAAGTGTTACCTTTGAGGTAGTGTACCCTTCCTTTAGCGTGTTTTCTAAAAAAAATTTGGTGTGTTTTTGCCCAAATTTTCAGAATGACACCCAGGATGGCAAACCCTCCTACCTTTCCATTTCCCATTACTGACTAGCTTGATAATCACAACCTCAAGAATATTCCCTCTTCAACACTTCCAAAATTGTATGGCCTGGTGACTGAGGACCCAGATACCTTTCTCTTTGAGTTTGATATTCTATGTCGTAGCTATGACTACACCACAGATGCCCATAGGCTCAAATTGTTTCTTGCAACTCTAAAGGATTCTACATTGAGATGGTTTATGGGCTTAGGCCAGGATGTTATTCATGATTGGGATGAAATGAAGATAGCATTCTCAAAAAAGTATAAAGACTACTGTAGGGGAAATGATGTGCGATGGGATGACATCTTCAAGATGACACAGAAGGAAGATGAGAATCTAGAGGATTATGTGTCAAGATTATTGTTTATCTTGCAGAAGAATACTCAACACCAGCTCAATGAGGAGTCACAAAAACTTATCTTTTTAAGGGGTATAAATGAAGGGTGCACTGAAGCCTTAGATCTAATGGCACTGGGGCCTCTCAGACAAAAATTACACATTTGTTGTTTGACTTCAAATAGGAAATTATCAATAACATGGCCACTCAGCTGGACACAATGCAAGCGAAAACAAGCATGAAGAGGTCAAAGCTATTATGGAAAAATTATGTCCACATTGTGACATAAGAAGAGAGATTATCGTTGCAAGTTGGTTTCCAATATGGAGACTGCACAGCTACCCACTGATTATAAGCCAGTTGAAGGAGATAATGAGCAAGTATTCTTCATTGCACAATGAAGACCATAGGCTCAAAGATAAGGTATGCCTCAGGACCCTCTTACTTTTAATGGTCTATTTTATAGTAGTCAATGGCAACCCCCTGTGAATAATCAATACTCTCCCTGGAATAATCCACAACCTTAGTGGAAAAATTACCCAAGTCCTCAATGGAAACAACCCCAAGGGAATTGGCAGCAAACCCAAGGGAATTGGTAGCCTCCAAAAGGCAATTGGTAGAAAAATCCACAGTGGCAGGGAGGTCAGTAAGGGCCAAAACAGCAACGGGGACTCCTATAGCCACCACTGCAGCCTCAATAGAAAGCATTTCTTCCACCTCCTATAGCCACTAAAACACCTCCTGAGCTTACTCAAATCCCTGCGCAGCCTCAACCAAATCCTAATAATAGGCCTCCAACACCTCAGCAAAATATCTATGCAACTGACCCAAACCAATACCTTACATACACAATCAATGACCTTCATTTGCGGTCAGGAACTACTCTACCAACACCTCCTATTATCACTTAAGTAACTCTAGAAGATCCCATTCCTCAAACTACTCGAGATACCAGTCCAATAATCCCAATAGTATTACCAGAAAGTCCAACTAGCTCCACCTCCCTTTTCACAAAGGTTGTAGAATGAAAATTATAAGCATACTGATAATGCAGCCTTTTACATCCTAGACCAACTCAATAGCATTAATGTTCAGATTCTGCTTTTTCAAGCAATAAAGGATGTTCCAATGTATGGAAAGGCTATCAAGGCTCCTAGGCCTACTTTAAAAAGATAGGTCGTAAGATAAAGGATCCCCAGAGATTCCATGTCCTCAGGAAACTTGATGATATCATGCTCAACAAAATAGTGGTCCCAAAGTATTCTTACCCAGGCAGCCCCATTGTCAAGGTTACCATCAATGGGAAAGCCATTAAAAATGATTTGATAGACTTAGGAGCTGCCATAATTGTAATGAATAAGGACATCATATAGAAACTCAGAATCACTAACCTCTGGGAAACACCCACTATCCTGCAGCTTGCAGACAGTTCCACAGTCAAACTCGAGAGGATAGTGTATGATATAGTTGTTGACCTTGAAACCTGGTCTTATCCAGTAGACTTTATGATACTCTTCCCTAAGGACACCTTGGGAGGCTATCCAATTATTCTTGGTCAGCCTCTGATAGCTACTTCTAATGCCTTTATAGGATGTCGCTCAAGTGGTATAACCATTTCTATTGGTTAGCATACTAAGACATTAGCCTTGTACCCACCTGCACAACCACAAATGGATTTAGCTTCACCAAGTTGACCTAACATTGGGGAGGAGGCTGAGGTAGTCAACTTAGTAGCCCAACTCATGATGTTAAAAAGGGATCCCTTCTTGCACCTACATGAGGAGGACACCATAATCACAAAAATTCTTCACAACCAGTATGGTCCAAATTCAGATCCCATGAACTATCTCAATCCCCATAACTGCTCCCTGCAAGCTTTGTACCATGATACGACTTACCTCCATCTACTGTAGTCAATCAGCTCTACCAATAATTTCTACCACATGAGGTCCAATAACCTCCATTGACAGATGCTTCTATAGAAGAACTCACAAAATAGTTAGAAGTCTCCCCTAACCGTTGCTTGTATATTAATAGAGAACTTACCAACTAGCAACAGACATCTTTGGATAAACTATTGAAAGACCATACCACAAATTTTGCATGGGACTATTTAGATATGAAAGGCTTGGACCCTAAAATGTGTACTCATAGGATTTTCCTAAAAGATGACAAACCATCTGTTAGGCAATTCCAGAGGTGTATAAACCCTGCGTTAAGAGAGATAGTAAAAATAGAGTTCCAAAAACTTCTTAATGTCGGTTTCATCTACCCCGTTTCTGACAGTTATTGGGTCTCACCTTTGGTCATTGTTCTAAAAAAGGAGGAAAATGGTGAGTATGTGTTGACTATAGGGAACTCAATAATGCCACCAAGATGTACCATTTTCCACTACAATTTATTGACCAGGTTCTTGATTCCGTAGTAGGGAAACATTTTTTTTCTTTCCTGGATGGATATAGTGGATACAACCAGATCAAGATCCTTCCTGAAGATCAAGAGAAAAACACATTCACTTTCCCTTGGGGAACATTTTATTACTCCATGATACCTTTTGGCCTCTATAATTCTCCAGCTATATTCCAACGAGCAGTTATCAATATTTTTGTTGATATCTCACATGATTGTATGGAAATATATATGGATGACTTCACCACTTATGGGGAAACCTATGAGGCATTGGTCAACTTGGGAAAGGTTATTTCTAGGTGTGAGGATCATAATATATCCCTCAATAGAAAGAAATGATTCATGATGATGTAGGAAGGTGTTGTATTAGGTCATTACATCTCTGCTAAAGGTATTCAGGTGGATCCTGCTAAAACTGAAGTCATAATGAACCCGCCTACACCAGCAAAATAGAAGGTTGTCCGCAGATTTTTTGGGCATGCTAGTTACTACCGACGGTTTATGAAGGACTTCATAAAAATGAAAAGTCCCATGTATTCCCTTCTCACTAAGGATTTGGACTTTTTATGGAAATAGTTTGTGAAGAATCCTTCCTGCAGCTAAAGACTGTTCTTACTCAGGCACCCATTCTCTAAGGGCCTAATTGCGCATTTCCATTCCATATCCATACTGATGCATCTGACCATGTCATAGGAACTAGCCTAGGAAAAAAATAAGCACCTTTAGAGCATGCCATCTACTTCATAATAAAAAATTTGCAGGGTGCAGAGCTGAACTACACAGTCACAGAGAAGTAACTTCTGGCTGTTATATATGCGTTGAACAAGTTTCACCACTACATCACTGGTTACCAAATATTTGTGCATACTAATCATGTAGCCATCAAGTATTTGGAAAATAAGCCTGATATCATAGGGAGGCTCACCATATGGCTCCTATTACTGTAAGAGTTCAACATCATGATAGTGGATAAACCAGGCAAAACCAATGTAGTTGTTAATTTCCTGTCCAGATTGTAGAATGTTGATGACCCGCGTATCATCAATGACAGCTTTCCAGATGAACACCTATTTTATATTTCATCCCATACCCCCTGGTATTTTGACATCACCAATTATATGGTCTCTCAAAAGGTACCACCACATTTCTCACCCAAGGAAAAGAGGTTGTTAATTAAGAAAACCTTCAACTTTTCTTGGCTGGCTGATTGGCTCTTCTATAATGGACCTAATTAGATTCTTAGAAAGTGTATTCAAGAGGATGAGACTTATGATATCCTGAATACCTACCATGATGAACCTTGTGGCGGACATTTTGTAACAAAATGAAGAACCATGAAGGTACTCACTACTGGTTATTACTAGCCAACTCTACATAAGGATGTAGTCAATTACACCAGCAAGTGTGATCGATGTCAGCGAATGGGTCGACCAACCAAGTCTAATGAAATTTCTCTATTCCCTCAAGTAATAGTCACTCTATTTGATAAATGGGGGTTAGATTTTGTGGGACCCATTAACCCCCCATCAAATGACAACTCTTACATTTTGTTTTGCACTGACTATGTCACTAAATGGGTTGAAGTGTGGGCTATGAAACATGCCAGGGATAACAAGGTTGCTCAGTTTTTATATGAGGAAATATTTACTAGGTATGGTGTTCCATGAGACCTAGTCACAGGTCAAGGAGCTCAGTTCACTTCTATTCTGATCACTGCACTTATGAATGAGTACAACATTCACCATCAGAAATCTAGTCCATATCATCCCCAGGCAAATGGTCAAGTAGAGATCACCAACAGAGAGATTGAAGCTATCCTGACTAAGAAATTTTAGGTTCACAAGACATACTAGAGTAGTAGATTGTAGGAAGATGTGTGGCATACCGCACAACATGGAAAAAACCAATAGGTTTTAAACCCTTTGAGTTGGTGTATGGAAAGAGTGTCGTAATGCCTATTGAATTTGAACATAAAACCTTACAAACAACATTACAACTCAACTTGGATCTTCCTATAGCTCAAAGAGAAAAACTCCTACATCGTAATCATCTAGATGAAATGAGAAAAGAAACCCTACAAAATAGAGTGTTGGTTCAAATGTAACAAAATAAATAGCACAACTCACATATTCAAAATAAAAGGTTTGCTACTGGTGACTGGGCACTTTTATATGATTCAAAATTTCAAGATAATCAAGGTAATCTCACAAATCGTTGGCTTGGTCCTTATGAGGTTGAAATTTTTTTTGCTAATGGTGCAGTCCAATTGTCTACAATCGACCCTATGCATTTCAAGTTATTGGTTAATGTTCACATACTTTGTCTGTACCATAAGCCAACCACTAAGGTTGAGTTCCTGCAGAAATTTGAGATTCCTCTTGACGCTGCTCAACTTCCTAGAGCTAATGGATCTCTTCCAGCTAAAGACTCTCCTATAGCCGATGGACCTCCTCTAGCTGAAGACTTTCCTGCAGCCAATCAGAGTGGTTTTTCAATCTGGTCATCTCTTTGACTCTATTCAAAAGTAATCATAATATAGTTTTCATTTCCCACAAAAATATTTTTTTCCACAATAAATCCACCATCAAATCATATCACATCAAATTTTTCTACCATTTCCACTCACTCGTCCCATCATCATTATGCCACTCATTACTTTTTTCTTAAGCCACATCATCTAATCTTTATACTCAAGTTACACATTTATTTAATGTTTGAAATGCTTCTAACTTCATTTAGAATTATTATTAGTTACACTGTAATTAATTTAGTAATTCATCCAAGTACTATTGTACTTCATAACCAAGCATGTGCAGACACCTATCACCTTTTTTATAGGGGGTAGTCTGTTAAGTTGCATTTTTTAATAATGACCCTCGCTTAAGCTATGTTGTACAATCATTTTAATTAATTGATGTGACAACCCAAAGCATACAAAATTCCCAGCTCTAGTTTTTCAAATTTCCTCCACCATTTGTCCATATTGCCCAGTAAAAAAACTAGAGAACTCACCATTTTTTTATCTGGCCTAAATTTGAGCAGAATATGGGGTGAAGAACATTAGGGATATAGAGGGTAGAATTATGGAAGGCAGCTGGAAGTTCTAGTAATTTCGAATTTCTTTAGGCTACATAATTTATCAGCAAAAGAATGGGTGGGCAACCCATATGACATGAACCAGGGGATCACTCATCCCTATTGCAGGACCAACCTAGCGTTGAAGCCTTTAACCGGGTAGGTTAGCTTACATATTTTGTCAGGCGACGTGGTTACAACAAGGTCGTAACACTGTAACTCTTGCGAACCTATAGAAATGGGGTTGCATACATCAAAGGGTTAAGAGTGAAGGCTTCTGAGGCACAAATTGTAGAAGTCTCTAGACTTCCTACCTCAGGAGAAGCCTTGCCACATGAGTACAATGCATGGACAACCATAGCTAAATTTTCTTTACCCACAGACGTTGAACTGGAATACAAACATGGGACCAAAAGAACATCTCTTCCATGTGATTAATCTCAGTTAGCAATTCATGTTATAAGGTACATTACCTATGAGGGACAATTTTCTTACTTGCATGCCATACATTTTAAGCTTTTGAGTCATTTGCAGAATGGCCACCTGGTAAATGTACCCAATTTTCTTTACTCTTTGTTAAAATTGAGTTCTGAGGAAGTTATAAAGTGGAAAACAATGTAGCCACCCACCATGGATTGATAATACTCTTGGTGGAAAAATATTTCTAGGATATCTCTCCTATGACCTAGGATGAGTTTATCACAACACCCCATGTACAATTACATGGTGAGGGGCCACAACCTGTGATTCAAGAAGAATAGGGGAAATGCCCTTAATGAGGCCATTTATGAAAATTTTGTAACTACTATTCCAAAAGAGTCACATAAAATATCTTCTCCTTCGGGAGCTGATACAGAGAAAATGACATCCAGTAATCCAAACCCTAGCTAAGGGGGTGGTGAAACCAAGAGTTCCATGGATTTTCAGACTCCATTAACGGTGAAATAGAGTGCCCAGAAGAAATAAAAGGGAAAAGAAAAAATGAGCAAAGATGCAATGGAAGAAACTCCTATTTTTCTTGAAACCCCTATTTCTCATGCAACCATTCCTATCAGAAAGCAAAGGACCTCACAGAAGTTCCCTATAGCACCTATTGACACTCCTCCACAATGAAGTTTTTATTTGAACACAAAACAAGTAGAAAAGAAGGACTCACCTGTGATGAATGGTTCATCTCCTAATAATCCTATTGAAAAATATTTGAAGGAACAACCACGAGAAGATAGCCCATGTACAAAGTGTCCTGATATAATGGAAGAGGATCCTATAGCCAAGAAATTGGACATGAAAATAAAGAACACAAAAACAACATACACAGAGATAGAGCACAAAGAATAATACAATATACCTTCTTCTCATCAAGAAGATGTTCGAGGGAATGATTCCCTAGTGCCAACCTCTGATGTGTTAGCAGTTGATGAAAGGAAATCAGTCAAAGAAGCAACAAAGTAGGTCACACCAAGAAAGAAAGAGTAGGTAACACTTCAATCCCTCTCCATTGACTATTTTACACAAATACAATATAAAAATTCAATGTGGGAATTGGAAAGAGATAAATTGAAAGGGGAAATAGGAAGAAAACAGTAGGAAATACAACTTTTGCAAGGAAAGTTAGATTCAGTTACAAAATTAATTCCTCAACTGATAGAATGTAGACCACCTCCTAGGGTCTATGCACTGTGTCTAAAAGAATAGTTTTTAATGTTTAAACTAATGAGAGTTCTTAGAGATTTACACACAAGCATTAGCTCACCACAGGAATTCATGGCTATATATGAAGGATCACCAGATTTCATTAGGAATTTATTATGTGAACTTTATTTGCACAACTATGTTGGTCCCTTCAATACCAACTGGAACCCTCTAATGTTTGTTGGTTACATTCACCTATCTTTTCTTCTTTCTTGGTCAAGAAACAAAATAAACTATGAGGGACAATTGAGTAAATATAGGGGAGTTGAGAAATATGTTACACTTCCATTATGACTAGACAGTGGCACTCCCCAAAGATTATATTATGAGTGGATGGAAATAGTTTATGTACTGCAGGACTCTACACACAAGAAAAGGATTCTAGGAAACCAAGAGGAGGTTTTTGCAGAATTTGAGAAACTCTCATTAGCAGAGGGAAACAGGGTAGTAGAAGGATTAAGACAAAGGTGGGATTGGTTAACATTGGCACTAAAGAAGGTTGAGCCTCATAGTCTCTTCAATATTCAATATGCAATGCAATGATTCCAATGGTATATATGCATGGGATGGCAACCATGACCTAAGAGGTGGATACCTGTTACCTTTCAACCTCCTCTTCTCTTATGACCACTATACAGCTATGTAGACAACAAGGTGGATGAGCAATTGGAGCTGATTTGACGGATCAAGGTGGAATGCACAAATGGATACTACTAGTGTGTGGGCACCTCTATGACTAGAGAGACTCGGGAAGGAGATATTTGGGTTCTTGCAAAGATCTGAAATGTCTCAATGCCCGAGGGCCGACACTAGTCTTTGTAGGGGGCAAAATGATGGGGCATATTAATTCCATATATTAGATACCCTAGGATAGCTTTTGCTTGGACCTTTTTCCTTGTTTTATTATACTTTCTCAAGGACTTTATGCTCAGATTTTCTATTATGTGATATGTTGTTGCTAGACCTATGTTATGGTTAAAACACACTTAATATACTATGCTTGGATAAATATGTTATGTTACTTACTTTAAAATTATGATTATATCTTTATGAGTGAATTAATTGTTTGAACATAGATAATGCATGTGTATTTTGGTGTTGATTACCATAAATGTATATATCCTAACATCTGAAGTATCATGCACCAATATAGCAACCATCGTCTTGACCAGGTAAAATGTGCCCATACACTGGACGCCTGACCTGGTCTTGCAGCACGATCACACGAAGAAACATTAAGTGCAACACCAGCAAGTGGATCCTGGGTGATCAAGGTAGAAGTAGTCGATCAAAGATCGACACAATGTAATGAATTCTCTAAAGAAATCTAGGAGAGAGTGGGAAGTTATATTTGTTGTCAAAAGCAGCTCTTTCCTCTTTCCTAACCTATTCTATTTCCAACTTTAGAGTTTCCCTTTCTATTGGTAGTATTGTAATAAAAGTTCCACCTATTTCTATGGTGTGATTAGTTAGTAGTTAGATTTTTTCCTATTTAAATAAATCCCCACTCCTGCGTGAGAAGGAAGGGCGTTATTAGTTATAGTTTCCATTCTGTTGTTTTACAGTTGTTACATGAATCTTGTACTTCCATTTTTCAATCAATAGCAAATGAAGTGTTGATATTTATTTTAGTGTAATTGAGTTTGGACACTCACTCAAGGGGGCCCACTTGGTGAGGAATATGTGTTAGTTAGTTAGAATGATTTGCATGTAGTTTCAATTTCCTACATCTTGGTATCATAATTTTGGTGTTAACACAGTTCCTGCAGTCATAGCCGCAGGATAGTCTGGTACTTCCTGCAGCCAAAGTGGCAGAACTGTTGAAGCATTATAGTTGTTTTTTCAAGTCTTTATGTTTTTAAGTCTTTGTATTCCTTTAGCATCATCACTTCTGCATTTCCTTTCCACTATTCATTTCTTGCAGCTATTAGACTAATTTATTTTCAAAGAATTTTTTTCCTGTAGCCATAGCGTGGTCTGAGTAGAATCCTTGGTGCATATCTTCCTTGCCCATTTCAAGTAATACGTCTCTGATTTGATAAATTAAATGATTTTTTATAAAGGAGGATAGCTTCTTGATAGGATGTCCAATCTTGAGTCATGGTAATTTCCTAGTTTTTGATCCCTTAATAGAACCGATCATATAGCAGTAGTGACCCATACGTTCATATCCTAGTGTAAATATTCAGATTGCATAGTGATAAGAAGTTACACAAAATAGACAAGTAGATGATTCCAACCTTACTGTAGAGTATAAATTAAGAGTATCGAGGTATGTGTGGCATTTTCACCTTGATATGAAGGCACTTATCACAAACACCCAGTTTATTTCTCATTTCTAGATCATCGAAACCATACCCATAAGCAGAAAAAAAAGAAAATTATTATGCCCCCACTCCTTGCTTCTCTAGTCAAGATAGACATCTTTGAGTCACTAAGAGATAATAATAAGAAAAATCCAATTGAAAATAAAACATATAAAGAAAATTTCAGCATAGCTCAAACAATTTTAGTAATTGTTTTTTTTTTCATGAATATGATTGTCTGCATGTTCTTGTGTGTTGTTGAGATGGTTGTGGAAATATCCTACAATGGTTAGGAGACAGGAAATTGACTTGGATTGGAAAACTAGGCGTAACTGACATAATGATAACTTGTTTAAAAATTCTAGAACATTGAGATTGAACAGTTTGATTTTCCTAAGACTATGATGTTGACCGGTTTAAAGCCATGAATTTTCTAGGAAGAACCAAGGTATCACAAAAGAGATTGAAAGATATGTACAAACTAAAATTGAAGCTTATGAAGGCAGAAAATGCCAAGAACTGTGTGGATAGATGGAGCGCTAAATTACAAAAGGTGCATGTTTACCAGGTTTTCATCTACTTGGCAGAGATTCATTTTTTTGTATTTTTAACTTTTGATTTTTTTGGTATTATCAAGGCACCTATTTCTAGGGTTTCACAAGGATAATAATTTTTTTTAGGGCTTTTTTCAATTTTTAGATTTTTTTTACAGGACTTTTGGAGTTGTACATGTTGTTGGATCATAGAATGCTAACTTTAGAATTTATTTAGATGGATGGTGTTGATAGGTTTACAGAGTTGTTCTCCTTCTGTGATTCAGAGTTG
The DNA here is from genome assembly GCA_018584345.1 of Thuja plicata. Classification (NCBI taxonomy): domain Eukaryota; kingdom Viridiplantae; phylum Streptophyta; class Pinopsida; order Cupressales; family Cupressaceae; genus Thuja; species Thuja plicata. The sequence continues at coordinate 9,340 of MU220623.1, read as the reverse complement.
ATAAGATCCAAAGCCAAAGACTATAGTAATGACATAAGGAACCTGCCAGTTAGGTTCAAACTTGCCTTTTTGTTCCCGATGTTGTTGGTTTCTATTATTCTCTCTTAAAACAAGGACACCAACCTGGAATTCTCTATGTCAAACTTTCTTGTTGTAGCCTCTAGATATTATCTTTTGGCAAGCCCTAAGGTGATCAAATGCCATTTTTCAATGTTCATCCAACAACTCAAGTTCTTACAATCTAGATATTTTGTAGTACAATACCCTACAAAGAAACTCTTAGAGACAAAATTTAAACTTCAATTGGTAATATTGTTTCTTCTCCATGTACCAAAGAAAAATGTGTAGCTCCCATAGGTGTTCTGATACTTTCTCTATAAGCCCATAGAGCCATTTTAAGCTAGATATTTCCATCCTTTCCTACTTTTTTTACCGTTCTCTGCAAGATAGTAAGTAGGGTTTTGTTGGAGGCTTTAGCCTATCCATTACCTTGAGGGTAGTAGGTGGAAGACCAATTTTGTTTGCTTCTAAACTTGTCACAGAGCTCATCCATATGCCTATTTTTGAACTTCCCTCCATTTTCAGTCATAATTGAGGAGGGTATCCCGTATCTACAGATAATGTAGTTGAGGATAAAAATAGCCACTTTTTTTCTAGTTTCTTTGATGAGTGTAACCTCTTCAACCCACTTTGTAAAGTTCTCAGTGGTTGTTATGATAAACTTATGACCAGTAGATGAAGAAGGATATATTTGACCAATGAGATCAAACACCCACTGTTGAAAGGGCTAATGAGTGATAAATGACATTAGCTCCCCTGTTGGATCATTCATCAGATTACCATGTAGTTGACATTTCTTATAGATCTTATCAAATTTGACAGCTTCTTTCTCCATATTTGACCAATAGTAGCCGACCCTTAGTAGTTTTTGGGGTAGAGTTAAACCATTAGAGTGAGATCCAAAAATTCCTTCATTGACTTATGCTAATGCATGTTGATACTCTTCACATTATAAACACCTAAGTAATATACCATATAAACCTCACCTATATAGGTCATTAGCTATGATGACATACTATGAAGCATTGTGAATCAAGTGTCATTTCTCATTTCGAGTAAGGTTATCAGGAATAATTTGGTCACATAGGTATGAGTAGACATGGATATATTGAGATGAGTCATGTCCAATGATAGAATAGACCATCTGGGAGTTAGGAGAGTTGTAGGAAGGATAGGGTAATGCTTCCACCAAGAACTCATAGCTAAACTCATTTTCTTGTAGTTGTAACATTGATGCAAGTGTAGCCATAGCATCAGCTACCTTTTTTCTGATCTAGGTATCTGCTGAAATGTGATGAAGAAAAAATATATCTTAAGATAATCAACCATCCTTTTGTAGGGCATAAATTTTTCATCCTTATTTTGATATACATCATTAATCTGGTTGATTATAATTTGAGAATCACCATAAATATTTAGTTCAAAAACCTTCCATTCAATAGCCATTTTCAATCCATTCAATAGCCATTTTCATTCCATTCACCAAGTCTTCATATTATACAATATTATTATTACAAGGAAAGAGGATCTTGTATGCCTTTGGGAGTGAATATTTCTAAGGGGTTATAAAGATAACTCCAACACTAGAGCCTATTTGAGTGAAAGATCCATCAAAGAACATTTTCCAAGACTATTTAGTAAGATTCATGATAGATTCATCTAAAAATTCAATGATCAGAGGTTGATTATCTTGAAGAGGAGAATCAACCATTTGATCATCAATTGCTTGTCCTTTTATATATTTTTCATTATACATACTCAATATAAAATTCACTAAGTATCATAACCCATTTAGCCAACATACATGTTAGTGATGCTTTACTTAGAAGATATTTCAATGGATCAATCTTAGGAAACTATTTCGATAGGGTGTGAAGCATATAGTGTCTCAGTTTTTGTGAAGCAAAGACCATGACTAAGAAATCTTTCTCAATAATAGTGTAGTTCATCTTATATGACACCAACATCATACTGATGTAGTATATAGCTCGTTCTCTTTTGTTCTCATCATGTTGAGCTAGAAGTGCCCTCAATGATGTAGTTGTAGTTGATATGTAAAGAATTAATAGATTTCCTTGAATATGAGGCATCAAAATAGGTGGATTTGAAAGATGTTTCTTTATCTATTTTAAATTCTTATCACATTCTTCATCTCACTTGTAGGTTAATCCTTTGTGTAATGTCTTTGTGAATGGTTGAGCTTTATCCACCAACTGATAAATAAATTGTTTGATTGATTGCAATCTTCCTTGTAGAGTTTTCATTTGACTTATGGTCTTCGGTGGTTGCATTTCCATAATAGTATTTAATTTTTTTGGATCAAATTCAATACCTTTAGCTAAAACAATATACCTTAATAATTTTCCATATGTAAGACCAAATGCACACTTCTTAGTTATGTGTGGCATTCTATCTAGGATTAGACCAAGTTCTGCTAGATGTGTTGATATTTTCATAGATTTTGTCAAGGTGTCATCTACATAATCTTCCATGTTTTTATGCATCATGTCATGAAAGATTGTAGTCACAACTCTCTAGTATGTATCACTTGCATTATTTAGGCTAAATGGCATGAGGTTCTAGTAGAATGTTCCCCAAGCACATGTAAATGTTGTTTTCTCTTGGTCTTCAAGTGCAATTTTGATATGATAATAGCCTAAAAATTCATCCATAAGAGAGTATATTTTGTATCCAACCGTCATGTCCACTAACATTTCAATAATAGGGAGTGGGAAATTATCTTTAGGACATTCTTTGTTCAAGTCTCTAAAATTTTTGCACACACATATTGATTTGTCTAGTTTCGAAACATGTACAATGTTTGATATTAATTTAGCATAGTTAATAGCCTGAATGAATCCCTCTTTAAGTAACTTTTCCAGCTCAACTTTAACAAGTAATGCAACATGAGGATACATTTTACAATTTTTTTTCTTTACAGGTTTCACTCAAGGAGAAATAGAAAGATGATGCAGTATAAGATCAAAATATAGACCTGACATGTTAGAATATTTCCATACAAAGTTGATCTTTTTTCATTGAAGAATTCAGTAAAATATTTCAATTCTTGCTCTGATACTGATTGAGCTAAATGTACAATGTGTGGAGCTCTGTCTATTCTAATATTCATAGGCTGTGTTGGTCTAATATGTACTGATGATTATTTTTGAAAGTGACTTATAAAAACATCAAGTATCTCATCTTTAAGCACCTTAGAGAGGCTTTCACTGTCAGATATGTCTTCTCTTTTTACTATTTTTGGTTTTGATACTACCATAATGTGTTTTTCGTCACCATAGCACTTGTTTCTTTTCATTTCATTTTTTAGACTAAGATAATTGATATCCACTTTTTCATGTTCAAGCTATGTTCACAGATGGAAGAGCTCATAGGTTCAACAACATTGAGATAGTAGGCCAAGGTGTAGTCATTGGGAAAAGTGGGAAAGTGGTTAGTATATCTATGGATTGTTCTTGCATAGTCCAGTCAATAAGCTCAGGATGCATGAGGGATAAATATTCAACAGGCTTAAGGGAATTAACGGTATACTCATCATAAACATGAAACATCAAGTTGAGTTCTAAAATACCACCTTGCATAAGTGTGTTTAGACCGTTAAGAATCATAACATCACTATTAGAGTTCACATTAGAATTTTGAAAACCTAACTAATTAGGCCTACCTCTATACCCTTCACCTACCTCAAACAGAGTTACATATTGATGCACAATATCTATATCCTTTCCAATTGATTCTTTGGTTAGTGAATCCCATTCATATTCATTGGAATATATTTCAACATTATCAAACATATCTAGGACATAAGTGAATTCCACTAACTGATCCTAGTTAGGATGTCTCCCTCCTTCCTCCTCCTCAGACTGAGAAAGAATGTCATTGGTCCTTTTCAAATTTTTTCTATAGTCATGTTAGTCTCCTTTGCATCAGGTTGTTCTTATGAAGTAGAAGCTTGTGATTGAATGAAATTGATATGTTGTTCATTATCAAACTCTTGTTCAACTATATTCACTTGTAGATTTTTTCCTCTGTCATTTTCAAGAATATTTAATACCTCCAAAGGGATAGGATAAGGAAAGGAATCTTATTCTTCATAATTATCCTTATCAAAGATATGTGTACTCTTATCTTTTACAAGATGAAAGTTAGTTTTTTTGAAACCAAGACCAGTTTTATCCTTAGGATCTCTATATTATGCATGAATTGGTTTAGTTAGACCTTTTTGATTCATACCTATAGGATCTTTTCCTTTATAGCCCATGTATTTCATTGCCTCATATCCTTTACCATATATTCTTGGAGAAATCATATAGTTTTTACTTCTCTATCTTCATCTTCTCCTCTAAAAATCCATGAAAGAAAAACTTTCTCTTCATTTTCATCAGCAAGGGAACTATTTGACTAAACAAAAGTAGCATCATGTATGACCTTTTTTTTAATACTATAAGGTCCAATATTACTATGAGGGTGATGAATCAGTAATCTCTCAAATCTGAAACTTTTCACAATTCACTCAACACCATAAACCACATTCATCAACTTTAAACCTTATGCGTGCAATAAATAAAGTAACCAAAAAATCATCCACACATGCAATAATGTAACGCCATTATTTTATCATGGAAACCCTGGTTAAGGGTGAAAACCACGGTGGCGAATATAACCCACAAATATTTCCAGTCTTCTAAAATGTGCCATGTTAAAGGCCTAGCCATGTTAGGAACTTATAATGATGCCCGATTAGGAGAAAACCATGTTAGGAGTCACCTAGTTAACGTATTTATCTTTGGCCCTTTTAAGATCTTTACCTTGTTAGGAGTAACCCTATTAAAGGATTTAAACCCTAGTTAAAGAGTCACATGGTTAAAGGATTTAAAAATTAGACATGTTAAACTCCACCCGGTTAAGGGAGTTTCTTGGAGAAACTATTAGGAATCAGCAAGTACAATGATCTAGGTGTAGCACACCTCCTTTTCTTGTTTAGATCCAATTAAGCACAACATTTATTCTTCTTTCAGACAATCTTATATCTTCACTTGATCACACCTTGGCATCCATGATCTACACTTGAATAAAGCATTAATTTAGATATATATACATTACATGATCATTAGGGAAATTAATCAACTTATAAAATGTATTACAATGTTTTCCACTCAATCCTTAGACCCTAAAACATATTACCAATCTAGAATATTCATTTACAACTTTAGGTCACTCTTCAAATCCATGGTACATCAAATTAAATAAGAATAGTAAAACCTTTTTGACTTCTTCAACACACTTCCAAAACTTGATTAAATCTGATCACCTTGAGAAATAAAATAGAAATTAATCATTAAAAATGTGTTATGCCACGTCACCTTGATATCTGGATCATATAAAAATCCACTACAACCAATCACATCACCACTGCACACCGATCTAACACCAACTTCTCAAATTAGTTCAAAACGTTTAGCTATTAGGCACAAAAAGATCTTCTATCAATTGAATTGATTCCTTCTGGTACTTCAATCCTTTTACATCATAGGATAAACAACACATCTTAGTCAAGATAAAAAAATTTATAACTGTAACACTTGAATACACACCGATTTGATAGAATAATAAAATTATTCACTGTATGTTCTTATATCTGCCTTGTTGCTCTTCAATAAATCATAACTTTCTCCTTTGTCATTTCCATCTTACAAAATAATACATAATGCATCTAGAGACATCCCTAAGGGTCCAACCATGATCTCACACTCCAATTCCTACTACAACATATAATTCATATAAACTCATACTTAGCAGCACATCTGGATGACTGTCAACAAACACAACACCAAGTTGACATCAAGGAAAACACAGTAATTGATCTAATTGATCTTCCTGTCATCAAAATAGTACCAATAAAAACTAAAAAATCTTTGCATCAATTATGCCAATGGGACTAATAATTCTTCACAAAAGAATCCATCACAAGCTTATAAATTCTGTTGGAACCATGTTGTTCCTCCAAAAGCAGGATGTTTTGCGTGGCTTTCACTCAAATAGAGAATCTTTACAAGTGATAGATTTACTAAGTTGAATATTGCTCCTCCATTCAAATGTGTGTTGTGTAATGAAAAATATGAATCAGTTGATCACTTGTTTGTCACATGCTCTTTTGCATATGAATGTTGGGTTTTTTTTCTCAGAAAACTTCATTATTATACTCCCCTACAAAACAACCTATGGGAGATTTTCCAGTCTTGGCCGCTTCTTTTTTTGAAAGATTTATTTGCGGGAATTTGGAAATGTACTCCAACCTTGGTTATTTGGGCTATTTGGTGGGAGAGGAATAAGAGGATATTCAGAAATGAGTCTGCAAAGATAGAAATAGTGTTACAAGGCATTGAAAAGGCTATATCGAAAGTCACTAATGCAAGCCTTTTCAGATGTTAAGTTAATCCTACAATCTCAGTTTGGGACAGTTTCATCATTCGTGAGTGGAAATCACTTGTTATTCCATGGGGGAGTGGGATTAGTAACAATCAGCAAACCAAGATAGACAGAGCAGTTGTGCAATGGTTACCTCCTAAGTCGGGAATAGTGAAACTTAATTTTGATGGTGCATCAAGAGGAAATATGGGTAAATTAGGACTCACGGCATGTGTCAGAGATAGAAAAGGTATAGTGTTGGCAATCGCATCCTCCCCACTACCAGATGGGACTAATAATTCAGCAGAGACTCAAGCTCTATTGGTAGGCCTAGTATAAGTTAAAACAGGTAATTTTCAGAGAGTTCATATTGAATGGGATTCCCAAATGGTTATTAATAGTTGCATCAAATGAAAAACCTATTCATGGCATTTGCAATATATCTTCAAGAAAATTTGGTATTTGATTGATCAATTTTCAGAAGTTACCATATCACATACCCTACGAGAAGGAAACAGAGTGGCAGATTACATATCTAGCCTCGGGTGTGATGGCGTCATTGTTAATACACATCAGCCCACGTCATTTATTGAGAAATTCAAACCACTACATTCATTGATAACATCTGAATATTTCTTATCATGATCATGAAGTACATTCAATTAAGGGCAGTTTCATTCATTATAGCGGTTCAACATCAATCTTTTATAACTGCCATCGATCCTATTAAAAAATTCTTGGTAATGGTACAGAATAATCATTAATCGGTCGATTGGTATATTTTAGTATGTATGTACTAGTCACTATGTGGTAAGTGGCATACGGTAAGCTCTGTAATTTACATGGCGTCAAGTACTTCAAATTTTTTGCACATGCCAAATCCTACCTGCATTTTAGTTCGCACAAGGTGGAGTTAATATATTTTCCCCAAATTACAAGATGACTACATTCCAAATTTTCATCTTTGCTATCGGTTTCTACTGGTTTTGCAAAGAATGTCAAGAATAGTGGACAGTTGCATCAAATGTGACACATGTAATCAATTCCACAAGTCGTTGCTACCAAAAAATTACAAAATTTGTATCGAACCAAGTTTGGAGGAAGAAGTATTGCCTCTGCATATTGATGATGCTGTCTTGGAGAGCTATGATTTTTGGGCAGGTAGTGCTCTGGTTGGGGGTTTGTTTCAATGATCCCAACTTCTACAGAAGCATGAATACCTGGTTATGTTCGAGGCTCTCCAGAAAAGCTTTGAATTGTGTTCTCCAAAATATATGAAACCGGGTTTGCAGGTAACTGCTCATGTGTTGGGTTTTTAGCTCGAGGAGAAGGTTAAAAGAATAGGGTATGCCCTGCTTGACATGCTTACCCTTTCCAACCATAATTATAATATCCATGCTTTTCAACTGTCATCTTCATCTGGTTATACCACCGCTTTGAAAGAGGCTAATTTTGCAAATGTTCGGGTGAGAATTCACAACAATATTGCAATGCAAGAAACAGGGGATAGTGGGGAGAGACTTCTTAATGCAATTCTAGAAGTCAAGGCCACTGAGTCTGCAAGGGTGATTGATGCGAAAAGAATTTCTGGTTTGTTAGTTGGTGGTCTTCATGGAAATTTGCAGGCTCAAGTGGGTGAAGTTGTTGGTTCAGGGTGGGAAGTGAATGAGCCTTTGCCTCAAGCCTCGGGATGGGGCTCTAAATTTGAAGGTGGATCTGGTGCCAAGTTAGATGACTGTGTTGATATGGAAGAATGATGTTTATAGGGTGATCGTATTTAGGTCTATTTTTGGATCAAGCATCTCCTTTTCTATAAAATCTTGAGGTGCTTTTTTGATTTAGCTCATTTTGATATAGTGTTAGAAAATGATGGGAACATTTTGTTTAAATGAGTTATTTTTGTTGATATAATATCAATTGTAAATATTGACAAATAACTTTCTGTAAATATGTATATAAGCGACGATTCCAGGTTTTCTTGTTGGTTCTTTCTTGGTTGATATTTTTTGAACCAGTTTATTATTAATATATATATATTTAGTGGCTTGTCCACTTTCACCAAAAAAAATAAAAAATTATGCCAATAATATCCCCCTTTGGTATTTATGGTAACACCACATTGATCTGTTAATAATTGCTCCCTATTAGCTAATGCAACAAACTTCTTGTCTTGATATTCCTAGTCTTCACCTTCAATTCATCTTTTGATCTTCTTCCCAATACCTATATCTAGTTCTTTTCTTTCTTCTAATCTTGTTCCTCTTTGTCAACAATTCCAAAGGCACCACATAGGTCACCTATTTCTATAAGATCTTTCCTTTGCCTCTGACTGCTCCCCCTAAGGATTAGTCCCTCTTAACATCAACCCAATAGTGAAAGATATTCAATGTGTCCACTGGATTGATGCTTATAACAATATCTTAATATATTTTTAGTATGGGAATAATCCCTAACTTACCTCTAAGCTACTCAAAAGTATCTTTAGGTAGTGTCTTAGTGAATAGATTTGCTAGCTGCTTCTTGGTTGGCACATATTCCAACTTGACTACCTTATCCTTCACTAAGAAATTATAATTGATTACAATATGTTTAATCTTAAAATGCATTACTGGATTCTTTGAAATGTTGATTGCACTTGTATTATCATAATAAATTGATGAAGGGTGCTCCCCTTAATGCCACAAACACATAACAGAAATAGAGAAACAACAACAATTTGCAAGAACGGAAAATGGGCTTCTTATTATCTCCACAAATGTGGAATTACAAACTTTCAGAATTACAATATGCAAAGCCACATGGGCATTCCCCTTACAATATTTTGTAGGACAAAGCCTCGAATTATTACTCAGAT
>MU220620.1:267624-280702 GCA_018584345.1 Thuja plicata | reverse complement strand
TAGCATTCATGTTTAGATTATCATTCATATTTCAATTTCTAGCATAATCTTTGCATTGCATAGCATTTATCATGGTTAAAAATCCTTCGTTCTTAGATGGTCCATAGTTGTGAGGCCCTCGTCCTGAGAGCAAATTTCAAAACTCCATCTAGATAGAAGGCAACAGGTCGAATCACGCAGACAGTCAGGATGAATAACTCATATTCAGTCTTGGCTGTATCTGGTGAAGAAGGACTATGTTGAAGTGTGTGGTTGATTTAGAAGGCCAAAATTAACTCATACAAATACTAGCTTCAAATTCTTCATCATTAGCATATTAACATTCTTTAGGTCTTCTAGAATTAAAATTCTTCTTGTATTTCTTCACTCTCTTAGGACATTTAGATGCAAAATGACCATATTCTTGACAAGTCCAACATTTAAAACTTTTCTTACCTTCATGTTCTCTCTTCACAAGTAGGGCAATTCCTTCTTCAATCTTTCTGTCGTCTTCATATTTAGATATACTGCTGCTCACATAGTCTCCATTCACATTAACATTCTTTGTAGAAGTAGGACAAAAAATCAATGCACTAAGATGTTTCAATTCTAGGCAAGTATCCATACTATTTCAAACTTATCTCTGCTGATTCCAATCTTCCAAGAAGAGTCTCTCTAGTGAATTTATTAGTGCAAGGGATAACTTGTTCTATCATTTCCGCTGTCTTTTTGAATGCTGGGGTCAAGGTTTTCAAAATCTTCTATATAATCTCATCTTCATCTTTATTTCCTTTGCAAGCTTTAATACTTGCAACAATCTCTGATATTCTGTCAATATAACTTCTAACCGATTCATCTTCCATCAATTTTTCCTCTTGAAATAAACATATCCAATTTTGTAATCTGATTCTCTTAGCATGCTTATCACCTTCAAAAGTAGACTCCAAAGATAACCAAATTTCATGAGATGTTCTTAAAGTTTTTACCTGACTGTACTCATTCTCGGGAAGTGCTGACAAAAGTGCTTCTCTGGCAAGTATGTTACACACGAATAGAACTCTCTCAGTTCCAGTACATTCCTCTATCTTATCTTATTCAATGATTTCTTTCACATTGTTAGTAATCAACCAATATCTTGGACCAAAACATAACAAGTGTGTCTTCATATTCTCTTTCCATCTTTCATAATTAACTCCACCAAACTTAGGACTTTCTTTTCTAAAATGAGTCACCATTGATCTCCTTAGGTTGTTAAAATTTTCCTTCAAGGACCTGATGCTCCGATACCAATTGTTAGAAAGTAAAGTCCACCTAGATAACTAAGCGGGGGGGGGGGGGGGGAAACAATTANGGGGGGGGTGAATCAATTATCTAAATAATATAACTTTTATCAATATTATTAAATTTGAAACATGTAAATAAAAATAACAACAACCACAAAAAGATAACCATACACAATAACACTAGATTTGTTAACTAGGGAACCTCTTGATCAAAGTGTAAACCCTGGTGGGTATGATGCCCACAAAAAGATGTACTAATATAAAAATTCCTTGTGAGAGGATGGACTCTGCTAGGAGTCTATAAAATACATTCAGTACATATCAGTCCCTGTTAGGAGACTTTGAATCCCTGCTAAAAGATTCTAACCCTTTAGGAGTTGTGGAAGGCAGAAGGACCCACTGTCCAAACAACTTCAAGGGAAAGACCACTGAAACCACTGTCCAATTGATCTCTGTATTATTTAGAACAAAATAATACCAAATAAACTGAATTCTAAAACTCTATATCCTCTCTTTTCTGACCATGCCTATGCTGCACCAAATACTACCAGATCTCAAATACCAGTTCTACCAACTTTGCTTCACATACAATCCTTTAGATCACCACACTTCACTCTTTACATTTCTTTCAATACTGCTACAAAATAATACATGCATGCTCGCTCTCTATATCATCATCCTTCATTCATATGAAATCAAAGAAACAATCTTTCCTTTATACCAAGCCCAATACTTCACAGTTGAGTCGGCCAATTAAGCCTAAACAATTACAAAATATAAAACAATACACGTTACATAATTACACAACACTATTAGCTCACAAACTTAATAATTATTCACACATGTGATCCCAAACTAAGAATTCTTAGTCAGATCACCTTCATACTGCCTTCAAACTCTGCATAACTTTGGCAAACCAAATTCCATACCAGTCAAAAGATATAATTCAAACATCGCAAACTGTCTCTCAAAAACTTTGTCAAAATATGATCTTCAATAAATCTCGAACAACTGTCACCAACAATTGAATCTCCGTACGCGCTGTCAACCACATCATCAAGATACTATCTGAAATACATTCTCAAATGTGCATAACCTTGTCTGCAATTCTCTGTCTGTGCTAACCCAATCTCTGTTTGCTATTCTGTCAATCTTCACTAAAACACTATGTTGATATCCAAACAATATATAGACATCAATGATAAACATAGTCACTAATGTAAAATATGACAACTCTAGTAATGCTAACATATATATATATATATATATATATATATATATATATATATATATATATATATATATATATATATANTATATGTATCCAAGTCTAGATAATATTATGTATGTTTATATATAATATTGTGTATATAAATACATATATATGTATATAAATACATATATATGTATATATATATATATATGTATATATATGTATACATGATATTATAATACAACAACGGAATATATATAAAAAACCTATGCCTATATATATACATTGATAAAGTTATATATATATATATATATGAACACTTAGCCTATAAGTATATATATAATCAGGTGGGTAGAATCTATATATTTATATGTATATCTTTCTCTATATCTATATATATGTGTGTGTATGTATATATATGTTTGCATGTATGTATATAGCAGTACAAAGATCTGCATTAACAATATTTGCCCATCTCCATGTCTGTCGGTGTATATCTATGCTAATAGGTAGCTCAATAAATGTATGCCGAGGAAGGGTCCAAGAGGGAAACTTTATGTTCTGATATCATCCTATGAGCCTTATCTAGCTTGGTCACTTATCCATTGAGAGGTGATTCTATTAGCACCACTATTTTCTATTTCATAAGCTCTTGATTTACCTTCCCTATAAATATGGTTGAAGGTTCTTTTCCTGAAGTATTTGATTAAGTTTAGGGATCTAGACAGTAATGCATTAAGTTTCTAATTTGGCATTGATCCTTTTCTTAGAGAATTAATGACAATAGTAGAATCTCCCTCTATTTCTAACTTCACGATCTTCAATTTTCTGCAAATCAGTTATTGGAGTTTATGAAAAACTATCAACCCTACAGATCCCAAGAATCACATGCATGCAAATACCTGTCATAGAAAGAGAGATGCAAAATCTATGGAGGCTAAAAACAATAGATTTGTGAAAGAGGAAACATCCTCAATTGATTCAATAATAAAAATATAGAATACAAGATGATTCGAGATCAATCAGAATTGATCAACAAATACAAAGAGACCAAACCTTATAAAAGGTGATCAAAACCCTAAAAAGGGGAGAAACCTAGGTTGCATGATAATAATTAATAAAGAATTAATTATTATATGCCTAAAGTTTAGCTTAATTAAACTAGAGATAATAAGTAACTTTAATAATTAAATCATAATGATTTAATTAATAAGCGAGCTAACTTATTACTATAACACCCCCCTTAAGATAAACTTAGGGAGTATCTAAAACCTAGAAAAAACTACTGAAAGCAGGAAATGGGTCCCGACAACATGGCCTGATTAGGTACCCAAGTACAAAAAATATTTGTAAAGAGGAGAAAAGGAGAAAACCCATCTAGAAAAAACCCTCTCTGAAAAGAGATGAAGACTAGTGAAGGACTGAAGAAGCCTCCAAACTAGAGAATGCCCCAGGCGATAGGAACAAAGGAAGAACATGAAGAACATCACTGAATGATGAAGCTACAAACATTGTTGAAGAATAACTGCTGGAACCTCCATTGTAATAGAACATGATCAAGTAGAGAATACTGTAAACAAAGTTTGAAGAGATGATCAATAAAAGATGGAAGGATGCCTCGAAAACATGAATGAAAGAGTGTCCATATGGTAAATGATCCATCTTACTGAAATGCATAGGTACCCAACCACTGCATCCACCTAGTACATAGGAACAAATACTGAATACATATATCACTCCATAGAACCAAGGAAGAATTAGAACCAACATGAGATACCCCCATAATGCTGAGTAGGGAGAGGCATGACAAGTACATTGTATCAAACTACCAAGAATAACTGCATGATGAAGAATCGGGAACATAAAAGTTGCAATAGAAAGTACAAGCACATAGAAAGGATGGTGTCATGGAGGAAACACTCTCTTGACACACATCATGAGGATAATATCGTGGAAGGAAAACTCACCTGAAAAAGGTAAATCAAACCCCCCATGACACTTTATAATGTAGTGCGAGTACAAATAGACACAAAAATTTCCAATATCTCAAGCATGCAGCAGATGACACTGTATCTCAATGCGTTTGCAAAAAATAAATGCTACATAAATAAATGTCTAAAATGCTCAGGAACGAAAAAAAAGATTTATGAACATGAGTAAAAGCTAAAAAGGAGTCATCCCATGCAAGGAAAATGATCCTAGGACCTGAAACATCCAAGATATCCATCAGATTGCAAAAACACCAAAAAATGAATAAAATATACCTCAAGAAGATTCTAGAAATGATACCCATATAAGAAGAAAGAGAAGAGAAGCATCTTTCCAAGGATGTGTAGAAGTCAGAAATTGGAGCCCAGATGAGAAAGATATGGCTCCTAGAGTACAAAAAGGAACCCTAAATTTGACTGGCAAAATACCCTGTAAGATGACAAAATAAGAAAATCAAACTTGTAAAATCAGGTCGGGCTTGGAACTAGCTTTCTGACAATATCTAGTTTGGTGAAAATGCCTCCGTTTGCTCAAGATACGAGAAAAAAACCAAAGGGATCCAAAACAAGAAGAACTCCAAGAAACCTATGCTAAATCTAGTGGAGCTCCACTAAATCTAGCGATACCTCCAAATCTAGCGAGCTTGCTAAATTTTTGGCCAAATTTGGCATATTTACGAAGAAAAAAAAATTCCACCAGTTCAATGGTGTGAATTTTGAGGTGGCACAAAAATCGAGGTGACATGAAAATTGAGGCATTTTTAGCCTCAAAAAGCATGCCAAGGTCGTGCATGCAAAAAAGAGGGCCCAGATTTCAACTGTCTCCAAATTGGATGCGCCTTATATGAAAATAGGGGTTTTTGGGCCTTCCAAACACAACCATGAGGTCAGTTTGTGCACAAAGTTCTCGAAAAATAACTCCCCCCAGGTCCAAAAAATCTAAAGTAAAAAACCTCTTGAAAATATAGATCTGAAGAACAAGGCCAAATATCTCATAAAGAGCATAGGGGCATGAAGATCTGGAGCTCTGATACCATATTGGAGTTGATGAAAAACTATCAAACCTACAAATCCCCATAATCACTTGCATGTAAAAACCTATCATAGAAAGAGAGAAGCAAAAGCTATGGAGGGAAGAAATAACAGATTTGTGAAAGAGGAAACATCCTCAACTGATTCAATAATAAAAATGCAAAATACAAGATGATTCAAGATCAATCAAAATTGATTAAAAAATACAAAGAGATAAAACCTTATAAAAGGTGATCAAAACCCTAAAAAGGGAACAAACCTAGGTTGCATAATAATAATTAATAAAGAATAAATTATTATATGTCTAAAGTTTAGCTTAGGTGAATTAGAGATAATAAGTGACTTTAATAATTATATCAAAATGATTTAATTAATAAGTAAATTAACTTATTACTTTAACATCAGTAGCCCTTTATTCAAGGACATAAGCTCAGCTACATTATTGGATTCCAGACCTAAAGGTTTTATTTTCCATGCTACTTCTATACCATTCGAGTTATGGATACTCAATCTAGCTCCAACCTTCCTTGGGTTTCCTCTTGAAGCACCATTGAAGTTTAATTTGAACCATCCCACTGAGGGGAGTGACCATTTGTACTATTCTCTTCTTTTCCTACTCCCTTCTACTCCTATCCCAACATAGGGAAGGATATTTAAACCTATCCATCTTCCTCCCATCCTTTCATCCCAAGAAGTCATCTTATCCTATTTCCTAGGCAAATTCATAATTCTACTGTTTAGGGTTTCAATGATAATCACTTCCATTTTATTAATTAATTGTCCCACCTTCCTTTTCTTATCCCTAAATATTCATCCATTTCTCTCCTTCCATATTTCCTATATTACAATTAAAGGGGTAATTACCCATAGATTATTGTATATGCTATCCTTGTGAAGGGATGACCAACATTTAAACAAATCCACAATGGTGTTAAGGAAAGATGAAATCCAATTTAGTTTTCCACATATCCATTGTCAATATTGATTGAAACATTGATAGGATAGTAGGACATGATAAACCAATTCTTCGTCCTATTCACATAAAGGGCATCTACGAGGACCTTCGTACTGCATTTTTCTACACTTATCAACCATCAAAATCTTTCTTTGTAAAGCTATCCATGAAAACATTCTTGCCTTTGGGAGGAAATATTTATCCCAACATAGATTGACAGGGATATCCATAGTAGGCCTTAGATGTTTTTTGATCAGAGCTTTATATCCTTCCTTTTTATTATAATCCCCTCTTTTTGATCCATCCCACACCAGCGTGTCTTCACCTTGGCGGAAAGTGATATTTTTTCCTCTTAGAATTCTTTTTAATTTATTTCTTTTTGATTCAAGAATATTATAATTATCAATTGATTTCCATTTCCATATATTTATCAAGTCACCCTTAATGCAGTTTCTGACATGCCTTCCCCATTGAGCTTCCAAAAGGATTTTGGACTTTTCAAAATATGCATATTATCCAAGATGGGAAAACCACCCTAGGAATCATCCCAGAATTGAGCCTGTTCCCCATTTCAAAGGTCCATGCTAATTTTTCTGTGATAATTTGTTTGCAATCTAACATGAAACTCCAGATGCATGATCCCCTGGGAGGGGAAGCTGTCCTAAAGATGACAGTGGTGTCATCACCTTGTAAGTATTTATGTCTCATAATTCTTACCCACTTCAGGTTAGGATTAGTATACATTATCCAAACTAGTTTCACCCCTAATGCTCTACTATGTTCTTTCATATTCTTAATCCCTAATCCCCCTTCCTCCTTTGGTCCACACACTTTATCCAATGAAATTAATAACATCTTGTTCTTATCCTATGACCCTTTCCAAAGGAAGGATCTTAGAATCTTATTAATTTCTTTTCTTTTATTTGTATGGATATTGAAGCATGATAATTGGTAAATGGGAAGGGCTGAGAGCACAGTTTTTAGCACGATGGCCTTTCCGACAGATGTAAGGCATTTTCCTTTCCAAGATTCTCTCTTATTATTTATATTTGTAATGATATGATCCCATAGTATAATAGATCTCTTCATTTTATCCAAGTGGAGGCCTAAATATTTACAAGGCAGGTTTCCTCTTTTAAAATTTAGAATGTTTCAAATATCCTCTTGTACATTCCTTTCTGTGTTAAAGAAGAAGATTTTAAATTTCTCTTTGTTGATCTCTTGTCCAGATTCCTTGGTGTAGGAGTTGAATATGTTCTTGATTTATTTAGCCTCTTGTTTCTCACCTTCACCATAAAGCATTGTATCATCCACAAACTGTTGAGGAGTTGTAGGCTCTAAATCACTTGTTATTTTAATTCCTTTAATTTGACCATTTTATTTGCCTTTGTAATTGATCGACCTAGTGTTTCTTCCATAATGATGAATAGAAAGTGAGAGATTGGATCTCTTTGGCTCAAACCCCTCGAGGTATTAAAGAATCCTTCAGGTGTACCATTGATTAATACTAACATTCTAGGAGTGGAGATACATTCAAAGATCAGATTGATCAATTGTTTTGAAAAGCCAAAGGCTTCAAGACATTTACATAAAAAGTGCCAATATAACTTATCACTGGCTTTCCTTATATCAAACTTGATCAAAATACTAGGATCACAATTTTTTTGGATTGAGTGAATTGCTTCTTGAGAAATTATCACTTCATCATAGATGGATCTGCCTTGGACAAAACTTGTATGTTCTTCACTAATAGGTTGTGGGAGAAGGTTTTGAAATCTTTTGGCTAAGGTTTTTGTAAGAATTTTATAGAGGGTATTACACAATGATATAGGCCTGAATTTGTCAAAGTTCTCAACTTTTTCCTCCTTAGGAATGAGAGTAAGAAAAATTATTATTAATTTCTTTTAGTAAACTACTAGAGTTCCTAACACATTCCATAGCCCCTACCACCTTGTCACTAATAAAGTGCTAACATTTTTGAAAAAATAAGGATGGGAAACCATCTAGTCCTGGGGCCTTATCCAGGTGCATCTGCATAACTACAATATTTATTTCATCTTTAGTGAATTTTGCATTTAGGGATTTATTCTTCTTTGCAGAAATGATTCTAGGTATATTTGATAGCAATTCTTTTTGATGTTCTATGTTTGAGCCTTCCCAATTATTTAATATTCTTTCAAAATGATTTAAAAATTCATCTGCTATCATTTTAGGATCCTCCAATATGGTTCCAACCTTGTTTTTAACCCTGGTTATCCTATTAATATTCCTTCTCTTCTTAGTGCTATTATGAAAAAATTGTATTTTTGTCCCCATCCTCGAGCCATGTTTCTTTTGATTTTTGTTGCCAGAAAATGTCTTCTTTGGCTAGTATGTCTTTATATTCATTTAGCGGTTTCCTTTCCTTGTGGTAAAGATCAAAATTCATATTTTTATTAATTACATCATTGTTGACTAATGTTAGTTCTTCCTCAATCTTGTCTTTTGCTTCAAAGATGTTTCCAAAGTGGTTTTTATTCTACTCTATCAACTTGTTCTTTAATATCTTCATTTTAGATACTAGACACTATAATATTGATCTAGATACCTCAAATTCATTCCACCATATCTCCATTTATTTTAAGAGGTCCTCATCTCTTAGCCACATCTTTTCAATTTAAATGGGCAACGCTTAGGTTACTTATCCTCCATTGTGTTTAAGAGGATAGGGAAATGATCAGAATCTGATTGAGGGAGGATATATGCTAAAATGTAAAAGGAAAATATGTCAAACTTCCTTTGAGGAAGAATCTATCTGCTTTTTTAGTGATGTGACTAAAACCTAGTATTTTATTGTTCCAGGTAAATGCAGCCTTTATAGTTTTAATATGTAGCAGATTATTTTGTGAACCCATTCTCTAAAGTCAATTATTGATTGGGCCTCTTTAGTGATTCCTCCACACTTTTCTCTAGGGTCTAGGATTGCATTAAAATCTTCTCCTATAATACATATACAGTCTAATGTATTTACTAGGAAATGTTCTATCTCCTTCCATACCTTTATCTTATCTCTTTTCTGGGCTTGCCCATAGACATTAATAAGTAATAATTGTAGATTGCTCCTAATACTCCTTACCAACCAACTCAACCAATTTTGATGGCATTCTTGTTTGTTGAAGGAGATTTCACTTGGATCCCATATTAATGCCATACCCCTAGAGGCCCCATTGGATAAGGATCCTTCTATGCTCAAAATGCCTAATTTATTTATGAAGACAAAAATTTCATCTTGATTAAATTTTGTTTCTTTCAGTATTAAGATTTATACCTTTGTTTCAAATATGGAGTATTTAAAAATCCACTACTTGTCCTAACATTCCAGGTGATGAATCTCATGGACCATAGGGACATCACTTCCCATTCCCAAAATTTAGCAGAGTAGTTATTTTAGTCTAGTCTTCTGCATTACAAACCTTAACCCTTAGTCATGACAATGCTTTTCTACCCCTTCTTTTGATAATCTTTGCACAGTCTGGAGTATCCATTCCTAAATCAGACATTACCACTGCCAATTGTATTTCCTTTGCCTCCTTCTCCTTCCTTCCTATCTCAATAATATCTTCCTACATTGACTCTTGATTTCCCTCTTCCTCTTATAACTCCATAATCCTTGCAATGAGTGATTACTTTTATTTAGTAATCTCCTCTTCATTAATGAAATTTTCAGCTATCCCTTCAATTAGATTGTCTAGAACCTCATTACACATATACTCCAAACCCAAATCGATACCCTCTTCTCTTTCCCCGCCCTCCATGATGATATCATTAACTCCCTCATCCATATAATGTGGCTTCTCCTCTTCATCCACTAATATGTTCTCATCTGCAATAATAGTCTCAAAATTTGTGTTCTCCATAGTGGAGGGAATTTCTAGATTATCCCTAACAACATAATCTACCCTTGGGAACTCAGTTATCAATTTTTTCTCCTTCCCCTAGAGGAGTCTTTCTCCAATATAGTGGGGGCCTTAGACCTCTCCTCAAGAATCTCACCTTCCTCGATGTAGGAGCACCTAAGGAGGAATCCTCCATTTTTTTGTTTTGACAGACTTTTAGATGGTCTAAGGTTTTAAAAAGGTTGTTTAGGGAATATTAGGATTGAATTGAGTTGTTTTAGGAAATGTTTGGTGTTGTGTTGTGTGTTTTGGGTCCAAGAGACCATTGTAATGTCCTAATGGACAAAATGGGTTAAAACATGGTTTTGATAACCAAGATACTTAATTGTTCATTTTTGGGGTTTTTTAGGTCTTAGAACATTATGTTTGACCTTTTGGTGTCCAACCATGGAGTTAGAATAGTGAAAGAGAAATAAATGTAAAAAGTGCAAAATGTTGCTTGCCAACTTTTTACCAAAATGTTGCTTTGTGCCCAAATGCAGTTATGGGTCAGTTTGCGCAGTTGTCCAAGGTAGGAAAAACATGTTTAAGAACTTCCCTGGCAATGTAATGAGGTTGAAATTTTTCTGGTTAGGAATTTGAAGCATTAACAAGTTGGAGTGACTGAACTATCACAATTTTTGTGATTTTCAATTCGAAAACATTGAAGATGGATTGAATTAGGTTATTTAAAAGTTTAATTAGGTTCTTAGAGTTGTTTTCCAGCACTTTGTGGAGTATTTTAGCTCTTAGTTTCTGTTTTGAAGTTGTATGTAAATTATTCTTCCTATTCTACATTCTCTGTGTTAGAATGAATTTAGAATAACTGAGAGGGGGGTGAATCAGTTATCCTCAGGTCCAGATGTGCCCATATAAAACTTTATACCACTTCAACAACTCAGATCTGCTCGGCAGAAATAAACAACAAAAGTGTGTAGTTTACTGTACTAATGAAATAAGTTTATAGAAACTTAACAGTAAAACACAACATAAACATTCACACATTTTGACACCATGATTTAACATGGAAACCCAATATGGGAAAAACCACTAGTAACATGCTATCAAAATTTCACTCTTTTGAAGTGATGCCCTGTTAGGAGCCAACCCTGTTAAAGGTTACAAAACACACTGTCAAATGTGACCTGGTTAAAGGATTTAATCACCCTGTTAGGAGTGGCCTTGTTAGAGGACTTCGAACATTCCAATCTGAATGTCACATTGTTCAAAGGATTTATACAATAACTATTAGGTCAACCTAGTTAAAGGATTTAAACTGATACAATGGTTAGAAAGTAATCAGTAGGTGTGATCTGATACATACAACTTAATTTCCAAATCCAGATCCAATTTCAGCTCAAATGCTAATTCACTGAGTGGCCTCCATTTTCATCTCAAAATTTAGATCTGCTTGGAAATCCATCAAGCAATCTCTCTCTGCTTCTTTGTTCAACCTTCTCTACTGGGTTTTTCCAATCAGTCAATTAACCATGCAATACTCTTGCATACAACTTCTCCTTACACTCGGATATAATAACAATAACCTCAGTAGGTTATATTATACCTCTTCATCTAGGTCAGATAGATCTTTTTCCATTTAATTAAGATTGTAGATCTTAGTTTAGGTCAGATCCAATGGATCTTTCCATCATTACATTTAATTTAATTCTCCAATACAATCATTAATTAAACATTGAATCTATGTGTTAATAACGGTTTCCCATGCATTAAATGAGTGTGGACCAATCTTAATTAACAATGTATATCCCAATAAAATCAACTATGTCGGCTAGAGATCTCAAATCTCATCAATTAATAAAATACTGTTGCTCAGCTTTCTTTGTCTCCTTCGACATTTCATTGGCGCTCGGCATCATCTTTGCTTTGCTTGGCATCACTTTTCACTTTGCTCGACATCGACTTTTCTTTGCTTGGTATCGACCTTCCAGTGAACTGTCAGTGAAAGATAAACAACATATCACTTTTCCAAAGTGCCAAATGATCAAGTACCCTGTTGTATACTCATAACTCAACCATTTCCTCGGTCTTCTTGTTATCCTATTCTTCAAATCTTCATCAATCAATAGATATGGTACTCAAACAAACAATAATAGTCTCACCAGTTAAGGTTTGACCTCAATGACAAAATAACAATTGTCTACATTATAGAAATACTTCCAACAATCTCCCTCTTTGGCATTAATGGCAACACTAAACTGTAAAACAATAATTTTCAACCAAAGTTACCGTACAATCCAAAAAAGTGCGTGTGTTCCTTGATATGAAAAAATCCTCATTAATGTCTTTAGCTTCAATCTGATTCTCATCTGTAAAATATTACTCCCTCTATGTCTGTAATCACACTAATACCTTTATGTGTCTGTTCAACTCCCTCTTTCAGTAATATCTCCCTCATATCTGTTGTTTTAATCAATAATTTGTTTTAGCAATATTCTCCCTCTTTGACAACAATGCCAAAGATGTTGACATCTTTATTATGCATATTCATCTTGTTCTAATCTTTGTATCATGTTGTTCCTGTCATATTTGTTTATGACTGATCTTCTTTTCTGTTCTTGTCTTCTATTTCACAGTTTTTAGGCAGCATCCTAAAAATGTGACTCACTGTGCATCAATGTGTCAAGTGTTCTGATTAAAACATTTGATGCAATAGTGCCATTTAGAACTAGTTAGCCTCTGCTAGGGGAATCACC